>CM037784.1:46185625-46235625 GCA_021229015.1 Solen grandis | reverse complement strand
TAGTCATAAGTTAACAAGACTTTTAAAGTTTCACTTGCTCATCAACAATCAAAACATCACTATACTAACCACTTCCAAGTTACTACTCCTGCCGTATGTTCTGTGAAGGCAATGGTTAGCTAACAATAGCTAACAGTTGTGATTTGGTACCCTGCTTACATTCTAAACACTGCCACTAAGGCGACTGATATATGTGGACTATAAATATTGTATATTTAGTTTCAGATGATACATATTAAAACCATTTATCAACTTACAGAGTGAAAGAAAAACACTGTCTTCAATTTTCAAGTTAAAAAATCATGACCGTACATATTTCAGTTAGAGATAAAAACTAGCACTTCATATTATAAATGGTTAAAAGTAATTCAATCATACACCGTAATGTGTAATTACATCAGAATCTGCTTATATAAATATGTGATGGATGAAAAAGTTGAAAACAAACAAGAGGGCCAAGATGGCCTTGAAGTCGCTCACCTCAGAAAAACTGCCATCATTGCCTGCACAATTTTCTAAATTATAACATAGTTGTACTGAATACACAATCCATGAGATCATATCAATTCCACAAACCAACTAGTACCGTTAAACATGGTTGATGAAACAATGAAGATTCTAGAGTGTAAACAGTGAAATCTGGCATTTTTATTAATTAAAGGGCCATAACTCCTTATATAATTATCCGATATCAGCCATAGTCGAATTTAGCCTAGAGTATGGCTATTAACATTATTATATAGTTTGATAATGATGCTTAAGATGTTGTTGTTGTTGTTGTATTGGGGTTTACCGTCGCTGTGATAGTATTTCAATTATATAGCGACGTCCAGCTAATTACAGGTGGAGGAAGACCCCGAGTACACAGAGGTACCCGGGTAGAACCACTGACCTACCGCAAGCCAGCTGAAAGGCTTCCTTACATGAAAAATCCGAAGTCCCTACCGGGATTCGAACCCACAGCGTTGAGGGGCTGAGAGATTTGTAGTCCACGACTGTAACCGCTCGGCCACAGCGGCCCCGCTTAAGATGTGAAGATGCTAGAGTGCAAACAAAGTAAAATCTGCCATTTTTAATTTTAAAAAGGCCATAACTCTTGTCCAAATTGGTCGATATCAGCCATAATCTAAACTGGCCGAAAGATTATGGCTATAAACATTGTCATAAAGTTTGCAGATGATTGATTAAGAAATGAAGATAACTAGAGTACAAACAAACAAATTGTTGATGATGGACGGATGGACAACGGACATTCATTGATCCTAATAGCTCATCCTGAGCACATGATTGTGCTCAGGTGAGCTAAAAAGATAAGAAACGCAAAATGCTTTTCCTCGAAATTTAATTTATTCCACCTAGATGAGCAATGCGATACAATGCTTCATAGATTTCGAAGGCAAGTAGGAAGTGAATAAACATACTGAATGACATCCATTCATTTCTTCAGGTGCATCCTAATGAGATAAGTAATAAAACCTATACTTAGAGACAAATATGCATGATATTATCATTATGCATTCACTTCTCATAACCAATACAGTATTGATGTCACTGCCACACCGCAACATGCGGACGTATGTCATTGCCCCTTTTTTTACACCTTGGATATAATGTTACCTTTGTACTATGAAAACATTCCCAGTCGGAACTAGCTTGAATTTCACCAGCAAAATGACAAACCCAGGACCTCCCATCCCCGAGGCAGGCAACCTTTACCACTCGGATACCAAGGGACGGTTTAACAAAGATAATCTTACCAATAAAGATAACAACTTATAAATGGCTTTTTTTCCCCTGATAATGTAGGCAAAACTGTCGCTCATAGTTTCATTGAAAAAAAAAAAAAAAAGAAATTGAATGACAGTTATGTTGAAAAGATTCATGTTTTTTACCATTTCTCTAAAGCAATCATCATATGAATAATAAAACATGTTGCATGTCACACACTTAACATACATTACAGACAGTGCACTGTGATGAATAACACATATACCAGATAACGGAAATAGTTAGCTATCTATCTACATGTAAACGGAGCAGCCAGGTTGATAAGGGACTGTCCCATTTATCACAGAGACCAGGCAGGTAAATAAGCAACAATTGGTTTAGAATTGCTAATCAATATTTCTAACAGATATCATTATGCCATTTGGAAGTGAATCTCTGCAATTACTGCCCAAGAGGGGTTTTGGCATTCCTCAGTCACTCTGGTTGCTTCACCTCAGAATTAATAGCGTGCAATTTGTCAAACCTTACCAATTATAAAATAATTTAATTACCAAATACTCCAAGCTCACTCTGAAAAGGAAGCATTAACCCTTTCCATGCTAAATTTATTAATTGGACTTGTCCTTTTTTAACTTTGGACTGCACCACTAGTTGTTTATGGGGTGCTTGCTGAAAATTCATTGACTGCACAGTGAACAGAGCAGACCATGATCAGACTGCATGGATGTGCAGGCTTATCTTGATCTACACTGGATGCTATGGCAATCACCATTGCCTACAGCATTGTAAAGGTTAAGCATGTAGATCCTCAAATGACACCATAGATACAGTTAAATTCTCTTATACAACTCTCTTCTTGTTGCTTAACCCTTTTCCTCATATAGACTCATTTTGACGCACTCAATAGGTACCACATAAAGCCTGATCTGTAGAAAACCACAGTTAAACCTTACCAAATTTAATTACAAAATCCTCATTTCCAGACCACTGAGGAGCAGCGAACAGCATAAAACCTGATCAGCCTGCGAGTAATCTGGTTTTATGCTGTTGGCATAGGTCTTTTCATGGTGTCCTCTATGAGGGAAAGGGTTAAGAAACAGTCAGAAACAGATGACATAAGATACCAGGACATTGCCATCATTAAGGTCAAAACATTCTCAGAAACAAAGCACAATATTGAGGTTAATGTCAATTAGGCTTGAAGTCAACTGTAGGGCAATGGCATGATAAATGGTCATAAAATATCCAGTATTGGCCTATTCTGAGACAATGACAATCTTGTTAAAAAGTCATAAGCCTGTTCTAGGTAAAAGGGCAAATAGCTGGTTACCATTACAGAAAGCATAACTGTTACTTTTATCTCTTTGTTTGATTGGAATGAACGCCTGGCTAACATTATTTCAATCACTTAGCATCATCGAAAACCCACAGTATATCTTTCGTTTATCACTTCTGTATATACCGTGGGATTTTTAGCTGCCAAACTCCACTTTCATAAATATTAATTAGCTATTTGCTGAACAATGAAATAACGTATAGTATTTTGAAAACTCTTCATTGAAATTTACGAAAGAAAATGCTGACTCATTGTTCCCCCGTATGATAAACAGTAACACTTAGGCGAGGAGCTTGATGTCAGCTCTACATGGTAGGAGGAGGCTAACTTTCAAAATCTTGTGCTGTGTCATTTGTCAAATGATCCCTGTAGTTGCCGTGCTGTCTCTGCCATGGATCTTTTGAAATGCCTTATCAATAATTCATGAGTACAAAGTTTTTGCTAACCAAATATCCCACGGTTGATTAAGAAGCAAAGCGTATTGAGCGAACGTGGGTTTTCCAACAATGGTCATTTAGGGGTGTTTATCTACATAGATGTATGGCTGCCTAACTGCAATTTCAAACTGTGGAGAAATGGCATAATACCATATCCAGTCCCATTATTGTCACTAGACTAACCAGTCCTCTTATTACCTGAGCACCAAACATATGTAAAATAAACAGTACCATTTTTAATATCTTGGTATGTTGCGACTAAAATGGATGGATCCCATGACCTCACATTGACGTGGGCAGACACGCTAACCACTTAGCCACTGTGACCAGAGTTACTTTCGTAAAAGATTAATAATGTAAATCTAGAATCCATACTTACATGTGCATATTGCAATCTTTCAGTCGACAATCGTGGTCATCTGCGTCATTCTGAAACAATTGAAAAAACAGTCTAGATCATCTCATTCATGAAACTATTTATCAATCGATTGAATTTTCCACTTTCGTATGGGAGAGCAGAACAGTCATACTTCACAAGTATAATAATACTTTGAGGAAAGGACTGACCATGTACATGCAAGGTCAAGCACACAGAATTATTACATAATTGCCTCTATTGTTTTTAAACTTCCAAGAGCACTTTAGTTATCTGAAGCATTTCCTTGGCTGTCCCATCTCTGTGAACAAGTGCACAAGGATCCCATGTGACAGCTGATATGACACTGATACAAGACATATGGTAGTCAAGGGGATATTGATCATCCTGGCAATTACATGTCTGAATCCCTGATGATGGTTTCCTGTCATAATCACCTTTCACGTGTACTTCCTGCTTATTCAACCACCTTCATTTCCAGATATACCACAATGAGGGAAATACCAACATAGCAGAGGTGGGCAGTGACCTTTGACAGATGACTATTTCTGACAGATTGGAATTTGACAGACAGAATAGTCCCAATTTAAGATCCTTGAAAAGCCTCCATCTGGTTTGACAATGCCATAGCTCTTGTGAAAAAAAAGAAGAAAATGTAAATTCCTGGGTGAGCCTGCTGAATGCCCGTAGTGCAAATGAGACATCAGAGAAATCACAATCACATACCAGACTGTTATATCATGATGGATTCTATATTGGACAAATTCTAGAAAGGTGGTTCCAAATTCTAGAAAAGGCTGGTTCTCTATCATGAGTGAGATATACAAATTCTAGAAAAGGCTGGTTCTCTATCATGGGTGAGATATACAAATTCTAGAATAGGCTGGTTCTCTATCATGGGTGAGATATACAAATTCTAGAAAAGGACAAAACAGGAGAAACTGGGATGCACAGCATTGCCAACATGTTATAAAATGTTTCAAAGCTTTTCCTTGCATTTTCATACTCTGAAGCATTTCTTAAACTTTGACATATTTCAGAAAGTTTCAGCTATGCAAGCACACAAATTATACAAGTACAAAATGGAGATTTCTGAAAGTTCTTCCCCAACTCCTAACTCAAGACCTATTAGGAAGGAACTGCCTAAGTATGAATCATCCCTTTTTTTATCATTCCCAAAACTATAGATTCATGACAAGAAACAATAAAGAAAGTTGGTATTATAATTTCTTTGCATTACAGTACCATCTCAAGTGTTTCTTTTTGTACATCTGCAGCCATTTATAGATTGTGCAGTGTCTGAGCTGCACACGAGGAACCGATTCCTGTGATACAGTCTAGTACTATAATTCTCTTGTAATACCAGCAATGGGCCAAACCAGACGGCCGCTATTCAAAGTTTCATAAGATAACGTATGTTGTCAGACACATCAAGCAAAGTGTAGATAAGGCTGTAGGGGGACAAACCAATCACGTTGATGTCCCAATTTGACAGTTTAGCTATCATTTGGCCCATCACAAAAAAATAACAGCAGAATTTATTCACAACGGATATTCTCAATCAAATTCCTGCCAGAATTGTAACAGGATATTTCATCAGATGAAGAGCTTTTTCTCATTAAATATCTTCCTATCCCAACTGGCTCAAATTCCACCAACAAAACTTAGTGCTAAGTAATACTTATATTCTCTAAGTAGAGATACACATCCACTTTTCCTATTTTATGAAATATTCAAGTACATGACTAAGCCAAAATGAATTATTGCCTTAATAACTAACAATAATTATAAAGAAATGAAATATTTGGGTATTTTTATTATAGAAACAAGACTTTAAGTATTACTTAGCTCTAAGAATTGTTGGTGGAATTCGAGCTTGGCCATTGGTCCAGTGTACATGTTTAGAACACATTAATAAATTTCTCTGAATACAAAAGCAGTAGGTTCAAATCCTGCTGAATTAAATAAAATTCAAAGCCTTACCATCATAACAGAACATACTGGGACAACAAAGGAACTCTCCTGTGGACAGGATATCACATATATTAAATGTAATATTTTCCCGAATCGATACACAATTAAGACTGAATATCAAAACTGTAATTGCACGAAAAAGGAAAATCAATACAATCTGTCCTCAATACATACATTTCAGAAAATGGTACCAAGGTAATCCAACTATCTGGGAAGGATTCAAGCAACCATGAACAACCTCAGCCTCTGGTGCAGTGGATTGACTTCCCATCAATCATTGACACACATGAAGGGCTGAACCTGCAGTACCAGATAAACTATGGATCTTTGTACCACATAAAGGGGTTCTCATGTTATCATTTTAACTGTGATTTAGCTGAACTAAGCTGTCTATTTCTTCAACTCACTGTGACATATAGTCCTATCAATGAGCCACTCAGCGCAACATGCTATTTTTGGTACTGGTTGTCACGCCTCTCCGTAGGGAATAGCACCAAACCGAAAGTAGCACGCTATCACAATTACGGGTAAACAAATGTGGACTATATGACATAGATCTGTGAGAGATCTCCTGCGAGATCTCCTGCATTGGAGGTTGAAACAATCTCTGCCATGCTATTACGCTGACCCTATTCAATTATGTGCCATAAGCTTCATTAAATCCTCAGACAAGGTTTTCTCATTAGTATGGTATTGAAATACTGACTGGTTTTGAGTTCACTTGTGCAACTGATTTTATTTCATGCTACTAAACTGTTTCATCTACTATTAAGCTGAAGCTCTTTTTAAACAATCAGTTGTAGCATGGAATTGGAGACCTGACAGCAATCCAATTCTAAATGTATATAGAAGGAGATGGAACAATTTTGCTAATGTGATTCATTTCTTACTGGAAAACTTAAAATTCTTTAAAATATATTAACCCTTTCCCTCATATAGACTCATTTTGACGCACTCAATAGGTACCACATAAAGCCTGATCTGCAGAAAACCACAGTTAAACCTTACAAAATTTAATTATAAAGTCCTCATTTACAGACCACTGAGGAGCAGCGAACAGCATAAAACCTGATCAGCCTGCGAGTTACTCGCAGGCTGATCTGGTTTTATGTTGTTCGCACAGGTCTTTTCATGGTTTCCTCTATGAGGGAAAGGGTTAAACTATACATTTTACAACAACTGGGCAGAAAGCAATGCCACTTCAACAGAATTTATGATGAAGATTGCATGGTGGATGATGTTGAAGAAAACTGGAGTACCAGGAAGCAACACATGTGTCTAACAGGCAATCCAGGTTTTACGTACACATTTCTAACAGCTTCTTTATTTATAATAAATTAAATTAAAATGCAGTTGTCATAGTTACGCACCAGAAAAAATATACTGAAAGCAAAAATATTCAGACATGGTTGCAAACTCAATGTAAAATTGCTGTCACAGAGATGGTTTCATATAACCCATGGGGGCCAATGTCATACTATATCCAGGAGATACCGAGAGCAGAGACATAAATCCACATCAACACCTCTCTTCCGAATCCCATAAACATGCATTACTGAAACAATGGACGCAAATTGCCATTTAATTCCGTCAGACAGGGTTTTTATACTTCACACAAAGCCAGGGAAACTGGTAACCATTTCGGTATATCTCTCAAACATTGATTTTTTGTCCCCATAAAGTCAAGACTCTTGATCTTTTTGTCTACTAAATGTGGGATGCCACATTTCTTGGAAAGAACAAGAAGTGTTCCTTGGAACATATGTGTCACTTGCTGAAAGAAGTGACAGACAGACAGACAGAGAGACAACAGAGAAGTGAACCCAAAGTGTCACCTCTGCTTACAGCTTACAGGTGACACATAAACTGAGGTTAAACATAAATTGTTGTCTTATATTTTCTATAGGTATCTTTCTATTTCTTTAATTTACAGGTACTATCATGAATATGTCTTTGTTGGGTTTAATGTCCCACCAACAGCATTTCAGTCATATGGAGATTATGTCAATGTAAGACAGATATAGTGCTGCCACACTGCAGTATCACACCATAGACATGTAGCATAATACCACACCCAGTCACATCAACCAGACACCAGGTCAACCAGTCCTGGAACTACCCTGCTGAGGGCCAAGCAAGCAAGCTATACCAACTTTTGGTATGTCATGGCTGAGGATGGAAACCATGAACTCTTGTCCCAAGGTGGACGCTCTAACCACTTGGCCACCAGGGGCGGTGAATAATATATATAATAGCATTTCATTATTTTTGTTTGATAGCATGAAGCAACTTCATCAAGAACCTTTGAATTGACCTACATAGTGAAATTAACTTTTCAAAACATACTCAAAATTTGCAATATTTGAACACGTATAACTTCTTAATTCTGGTAACTATGTCCTCTTCTGCCTAAGGCAACCTTTTTTCCAGATGCCATTAAGTTGATAGTTTACAGAACTAATTAAGCCTTGTCTCATTAGCCCAGGGTCATAAGCAGAAACCAATGTATCTCCTCATCTATTACCATCCTGTCAAACGTAAAATTGCGCTGTTCATTCTTTACAGCTACACCATCCTTCCTATATGAGTCTAATTTAACACCTCAATGCATAAGAGCTAGCATGAGAGCTAGCATGGAAATTACTTATTTGACCAGTTTAAACCAGATCAGCCTGAAAGTACATGGACATAACCCACAGGCTCATCAGGCTTGATAGCATTTGACTGACAAATGCCCTCAGAATCAAACATGGCTCTTCTTTCATCTGACATGGTTTGAATGGTGCATCTGAAGATATTAATCATTCACCTTATGTATGTATAACCCTTTCCCTCATATAGACTCATTTTGACACACTCAATAGGTACTACATAAAGCCTGATCTGTAGAAAACCACAGTTAAACCTTATCAAATTTAATTACAAAATCCTCATTTCCAGACCACTGAGGAGCAGCGAACAGCATAAAACCTGATCAGCCTGCAAGTTACTCGCAGGCTGATCTGGTTTTATGTTGTTCGCATAGGTCTTTTCATGGTGTCCTCTATGAGGGAAAGGGATAATAGATGCACTTTGACACCTGGCAAACAGAGCAACCCAGATCAGACAGCTTCTGGAAGGAGCTGTCCAATCAGGTTCTCCTCTGTTAATATTGTAGCTCAAATTTTACACAGTCTGCATTGCAAAGAAAATTCCTTTGTTTCATATTCCATTTTAAGTACATGTACAGTCAAAAAAATATTCTTCAAGTCGTGACTTTATACATGAATATTCATGAGGTGCTAAGAATATTCCACACAAAATAGCATAATTATGATATTGCTCAATATTGCCAGTTTTTATCATCTACATCAATTTGCAAAAAAAAAAAATGTTTCTTACAATGTTTGCAGTAAACCTTTCACAATTCAAAAATATTATTCTACAATATACAATACTGGTTAAAGGCCTGGCCCAACTTAAATGTTCAGTCTGGGATGAGTATACAATGTTACTTTCATATCTTAAAGACAGTATAAAACAAGATCAGCAGCCAATTGTAAAAACCTTGGTTAAAATTTAACCACAACTGGCTGCAGGTTGTGAATTAAAAGCAGGCTGATCAAGTTTTGTATTGGCTGCATAGGTTGTTAACTAATAGGCCTTACTCTCAGATAGTTAATTATCAACTTTAAGAAGCAAAGTGATCATCCAAATACTTCAGACCCGGCATCATTAGGCAACAGAGAAAAACAAGCATTGAGACTGGACCTGACAGAATGACAGACACAGCAGTCAAAGAAACATTCATATGGCACACACGATCTTGGAGCAGACAGAAATTAGCCCTAACATCCCTAATAATGCTAAGATTGGTACCACTAATGAGCATAATTAAGGAAGGAGACAACCCAGGTCACCAGAGAAACGTGAGTTAAATGCCATCAGGTCCAAAAGAACAACTCTTCAGATCTGGAAAATGTCTATCCTTTTTGTCATCTTGACTCTTCTCTGAGATAAGATTGCACCTGATTTACCCCTTACCTCATGAATATTCATTTATAAATTTATACCCTCATAAATATTAATAAACTGAACCTTAAATGGTATAAAAAGCTTCTTTACCATGCAGACTGAGTAAAATCTGAGCTACCAACAGGAGTCCCAGAGCCTCCTGGAAGGAACAGTCTGATGTTGATCTGCTGTTTGCAAATGCATCAAAACCAATCCATATTAAGTAACGGATTAACCCAGCCTTATATCGCTTTGTAAAACAATCTAAATCAGAAGACATTTATTTTTTAAAATTTTTAATTTTAAAAACATGAATTTATCTTAATCAATAGTATGACGTCTTAAACTATGTGGTTTTATAGAACAGTGATAAATTAAAAGCCTTGTGCTTCAAGGCAAATTAATCCTGACTGCCATTTCAAAATGTCAAAATTGTAAAAAAATATCAGGTGATATTTCATTTTATAAACAAATGACAATTTCCCGTATATACCTGTATGACCCCACCTTGAGCCCTGGGCACCAGGTGGAGCTACTGTGACCTCCTCTTCTGCCCACCACACACCCCGGATATTGGGTCAGGTATGGCTTATCTACTTGCCCTGAACAATAAGGTCAAACAATCACTATGATCCTGAGATTTCCGGTGGCCTTATATAGAGCCAAAAGATCTTTTATCATATCCATGATTGACATGAGTGAACAAAAGGAATCATGATAGTGAGATCTGCCACATGACAAAATAACCCACATAATATGCACTAGTTATGGCTATACTCTGTCAATGTTCAGGATTTCATCTTTTCAAGCAGTCCAAGACATTTACTCATTGTCCATCCCACTATTCAAATTCAGCATCTTTTAAAAATGATCTGAATTGTTTGTGACAGTGATTTAAGACAGTAACATAACAGGATTCCTTATGTAACAATGATTTAACCCTTTCCCTCATAGAGGATACCATGAAAAGACCTATGCGAACAGCATAAAACCAGATCAGCCTGCGAGTAACTCGCAGGCTGATCAGGTTTTATGCTGTTCGCTGCTCCTCAGTGGTCTGGTAATGAGGATTTTGTAATTAAATTTGGTAAGGTTTAACTGTGTTTTTCTGCAGATCAGGCTTTATGTGGTACCTATTGAGTGCGTCAAAATGAGTCTATATGAGGGAAAGTGTTAATATAGAAACATAACAGGATTCCTTATGTAACTAACTCTTCATCTCTCCTCAGCATTACAATCATTATGAATGATCTTGCTTATCACTCTTCCATCTTTCCTAGAAGTTCTCTTTTTCCTTCCACTTTCCAAAATTGTTGTAGAACTGTCAACTATGAAAGCTCAACATATCAATGCAGACATAGATATGTAATGATATTTCACTTTAATATTTAATCTCTATTGATTGATCATGATGAACATCATAAAATCATTTATTTATGTTATCTGATTAGACAAGAGACACTTAAGTTCTAGGAAAGATGCTCTAAAATACAGTATTTACTTCTTAATCTCCCAGAAGGAATTGCTGAGATTCTACCCTATGATATACAACAGATCCTGTCTAGCAACCTGTATACTATTGGATGTAGGTGTTAATGATCTCCATGAATAATTGAATGGCAAAATAAAGGAAGAAAACTATCCAGGGTGCATTTACTAGAGACTGTCTTACAAAGGCTGCCTGAGATTCCTGCATCCTTTTATTTTACACCAATGACTCATAAAGAAAGATGAAAGTAGGCTTTGACAGACCTCAACTTTTCTAAGAATGCAGTATTTTCCCACAGAAATTAGCACCATAAACAACAGTTAGCACTCTCCAACTGGGAATGTTACCTCATAATTGCCTATTCAGTGATACACATTTTTATATCTGTGAGATTCAAGGAGCTAGGTATTTCATACCCTACAGTCCCACCATAATACCCCCCCCCCTTCTTGGTGGGGCAGATGTTAACTGAATGCAGTACAATATCTTATCTAGTTCAGGCAATGATCTGTGTAATTACAAACTCTTCTCGGAGAAGTTAGAGCCTCTGTATCAGTTGTCCCAGAGATAACCTTAATTTACTGGGAAAAAGGTTCCTGCCATGAGAAAAGCCTAATCAGTGATAAAGAGCCTCAGCAGGTGCTTGTATTTCTCCAGGGAACCAGTCAAGACCTCCACCCTTGCCCTGCTACTATGGACCACAGCTGGTGGTGTCCTGTCTGATGCACAGGGCCTGGAATCAGGACTAGAACATCTAAGACAGATGTTTTTAAAGGTATTATAATCATACAATCAAAAATTTATTAAAATCTGGTCTTTTTCAAAAGCTGCATTGAATAAAGATACCAGGGAAAGGTATTCAATCAATATATGTTGTCTCTAGTCAAGTGGTCTGAGGACAGGCTATATTCACCAACTAATAGTTACCAACAACAAGGGTGCATAACTCAGCAACATCTTAATGACTCCTCGTTTAAACATCTATCACACCTATCTTCACTTATTTGCAACACATGGAACATATTTTCATTGCGAGCACATTAAATCTGTGGATTTAAATCTGTAATTCATGACACAGACATTTGCAGCAGGGCAACAAATCTAAACAACCAAACGTTTAATGTTGTTGTTTTTTAACTATGCTTACTCTGCTAACTAAGATATGAATAAGATAACATGTCTATCACAATCAACATTATTCCCAAAATTTAAAAAGACAAATTTCAAAGATTAATAGAACAAGATGAGTTACTAATAGAAAATGTATCAGTTTAAGAATCCTCAATACTGACCACTCTAAATGACCATATACAGGTGTCCTTGCCAATTACTTATCTTGCCACATGCTGAAACTTCAGCTTAATCAGGAAAACAACTTCAAAGAAAATTTCAACAGAGTGACACATTTTCACAGTTTATCTGTCCTTTAAAACAATTTATTTCACCAAGCCACGAGATTATGACACCTTGCTGGGTAGTATCAACTTGGGTTATCTCCCTTGAATTCCGCAGTTACCCGGTGACTGTGTTGTAAATGGAAAATTGGCCAATGGGGTTCCAATGTTGTTCCGCTGTTACACATACAACCTCTACCCCTATACTAACATTATGGGCATTTGTGTGCAGAGCTGCAATTAGGAACCAAACTATTACCGCCCATTAACTTACAACTAATTGGCGTTCAATTACAGAATATTTGATATATATGATACAATAACATTCGCCTCAGTATATCAATTCACCACAGAAAAAGGAATGGCAAGCCATTTGAAAATTTCATATAAAATAATGCTTAGATACACATGGTGATGGAATGAATGAGAAACAATCTTCAGCCAGTTATCATTAACCATTCTGATGTAGGATATACTGGTATTCGCATGCACTCCACCTTTTTTCATCAGCAGTTTTCTCGCCAAGTCACTGATGGCATTCTGAAAAGTTTGCCGAGTAACTTAGCTCTCATTTGCTTTTTCATTTTCAGATTGTCAAATATTTTGATAAAAGCAGACTCATTTTTGCAAACAGAAAATATGCATCACAAACAAACTTTTTGTGCTTTGGTAATTTATATAATAATTTTACACTCCACTTGTCACTTTCTCCACATTGAAGATATAAAAGATAATTTGACACATCTCAGGGAAATAAGCAAAATTTAGCAAGTGATGACTTTTACTGCTCCCTTCATGTGCTGCCTGAAAAAAATGGTAACTGAATTCTGCTATCTAGCTGTATCACTCAGTAAAACCTTATTGCAATGTCTGTGTCTCTATGCCTTCAGATACTTGTCAATCAACAAGATGAGAAATTGTTTCCAGTGGCCAACAGACTGAGATTTACAATTGCTTTGTTTGAGATAATTATTAAAGTAAATATCTGATGCCAAAAAGTATGATTGTATGGTGGAACGTCAAACCTAAAATAATTATGTCAACCTTTACTATTGCAATGGTTTTCTTCTTTTTTTTTTTTTTTTCTTTTTTTTTTTTTTTTGACTAACATTTCATGTTTTCACACCCAGGTGTCAGATACGTGTATACTGCAGAACTTACTGTAATTGGTTATATGTAAAAAATTAAATATTGTTTATGTTTGTTTGTTTGCTGAGTTTAACTTTCCCACCAACAGTATTTCAGTCATATGGGGTCTTATGTCTACTTGAGACAAATATAGTGCTGCCACACGCCATAGACATGTGGCATGATACCACACCCAGTCACATTATCCTGACACCGGGCCAACCAGTCCTAGAATTACCCTTATATGCTGAGCACCAAGCAAGGCAGCTATACAAGCACCATATTTTACGACTTCTGTATGTCACAGCCTGGATTGAACCCACAACCTCCCGTTTGGGAACTCTAACTACTAGTTAGATGATGACTGTTTTTTATGTAAAATCATTTAAGAGAAAACATCTGTACATCATGTGAGTCATATACTGGGACATTTACAGTATGCTATTAATGCAATTTCTTAATCAAGGAAATCCTTTCATCTTTGTAAACCAACAAACCCTTTCTTTGATCTTAATAAGTTCAAAAATAGAAGTTTCTCCAGTGAGTATATTTTTATAAATTTTTCTAATATTATGATACTGAAAACAAGGAAATTGAGTTGAGTTGAGTAAGTGTCCCATTACATTTTTAGGCACCAAGAACTTCATCTGATTTAGCAAACCTCATTTCTATTGCCAAAATCATTATTTATCAGAAAAACCAACTGCACTTATCAACTGAAGAAATCAAGTACACTGTGTGTAGAGATAGGTATTGAACCATACCCCTTTCATCCAAAGTTAGTGAAAATTTGCTAATGGAACCAGTGGCAGTCTAAAAGCTCACATCAAAGCATGTTGGTCGCTGTGCTGGAAACCATCCTACATGTAAGCTTTGCTATTGGACTGGGAACCATCCCACTCTGGATTAACAGGTGCATGTATGTAAAAACAACTTTCATATCTCTTTTCCATGGATATTGGATTATTTACTAGATACATTAACAAGTAATTTTAAAGATATTTGAAATTCTAATCACAGAGCAGCAAATATGAGATCAAAAATAATCTTCTCAGCTTAAAACCTTTGTCACTCCATAAAAATAAAGAAAAGATAAACTCTTGACTTAAAATCAAATAAGCAAATATAATTTTTGTTCTTCACCAAAAAATCAACTTATCTCTCAAGTTAAGTCTCATCTGTGACTAATGTATGTGTTTTCTGGTAAAATTACCATCAATTTATACCAAAGAAGCTCATAATTTAGATAAATTTACTAAGTCAGTAAGTGGCTGTAATGTCCACATAAAAGAGCCAGTCGTAAACATGAAGGAGATAACATAATTACTGTCATAACTCGGAGCGGACCCTGACATAACCAGTCGTGGCAGCGTCAGCAACACAAGCATGCGACCATATTCCACCAACTTCCCGCAGGACACTTCATACCAACACAACATGTCATCAGTATACAAAATGTGACAAATTTAAGGCCCTTGATCTCAACTGCAGTTTGATGTCTACGGAAGCAATTTTTTTCCATTCAAATATTTGGTTAATGAGTGTTGAGCAGAAGTTCACAAAGGTCCTAAGGACATTCCCTCCCACTTCTTTGATACAAGTGTTCATGGACCAAATGTTTCCATCCATATCTTCAGTAAACCACTTGTGACCTATAAATACCATCAAGGAAGGTTGAGAAAAGAAATGGAGAAGGTCATTACAGTGCTAACTTGAACAGAACAGTAATATCCACATATGGTATTAATTCCTATCCATTTAAACAGGGCCACAGTATGATGGATAACTGGAATTTTGAAATAAAGCAAAATTTCATGGAAAATTGAAATCCTCTATAATACATAAGTAGCATTCAACAAGTAAGGGTTAAGATTTTTTTAAATTATAATGATAAAATAAAATTAATAAGAACACTCTGATGACAAGAGATGTCTATATAATTATGTTCTTTGTCTTCTTCAACAGCTAAACTATAAATAAAGTGCTCCATACTTTTAAGTAAATTTATTGCAACATCAGGGATAATTGAAACAGTTTCAGTAGCTGGGATAAACTGCTGTTTTATTGAGCGACCTGTAATTATGCCAGTGGAATCCAGGGCCTTAGATTTTAGTCCAATCAATGGCCACAAGCTGTGCACATCTTTCCTCCATTAAACCGGGCACATGATTTATAACAAAGTTGTATTTTCAGGTTTAATATTGACAACCTGTGACATTCTGCAAAAATTAAACCTCCTGTACTAAATCAGATCATTTGCTGTCAACTGAACCAGACACTTCTGAAAGTGGTCGTCTCATGATTTAATTCACAACCTGCATTTTTCCAGTTAAACACTTCTCTGAGACTTTTTATGATCTTGATTACACAAAACGTCTCAAACTGAGATTTTCCTCATCTCAAAAATCTTAAATTCTATATCCCCACAATTGTGATATTTTGAAGAAATTAATGATCAAATTCTGTCACTACATGTTACTTATATGTTTGCAAAATTTTTCCTCTCCTAGGTTAATCAATAAAATCCCTGCATTTTTCAAATTTTGAGTTAAGAAAACTCTAATTTTGAAAAGCAAACATGATCATACACTTGTATACACAAGCCATTAAACTACTTCCTATTTATCAGTTTCATGTACAATATTAAGCATGAGATATTACAGTGGTGCAATGGGGCACCAATAACTGCTTTCTTAGCAAAGAAAACAATTGCGCAATCTTTAACAGAACCCTCTAATATCATAAAGTTTCAAACATCTGTTGTTTTCTTTAGATTATACAGGAAATGTTTACACTGTGTGTAACAGCTTGAAAGGTGCCATAACTGGTAAATAAACAATCAGAACTTTTGAACAATGGAGGTTTATAAGTCAATAAATACCACTGTCTTTACACTTAAGTTGGGAGTCTCTTAGACTGTAAATGTTTAATTGGAAATGAAACCAATCTATTATAGCGATAAAGTGACATCTATACAAAGGGTACTTAACCCTTTACCTCATGAATATTCATGTGCAAATATACGCTTAATAAATATCAATTTACTGAACTTAAAATATATCTTTCTATGATATGTAAACTGTGTATAATCTGAGTCTATGTATGTAAACTGTATATAATCTGAGTCTATGTATGTAAACTGTATATAATCTGAGTCTATGTATGTAAACTGTGTATAATCTGAGTCTATGTATGTAAACTGTGTATAATCTGAGTCTATGTATGTAAACTGTATATAATCTGAGTCTATGATATGTAAACTGAATAATCTGAATCTATGTATGTAAACTGTGTATAATCTGAGTCTATGTATGTAAACTGTATATAATCTGAGTCTATGTATGTAAACTGTGTATAATCTGAGTCTATGTATGTAAACTGTGTATAATCTGAGTCTATGTATGTAAACTGTGTATAATCTGAGTCTATGTATGTAAACTGTGTATAATCTGAGTCTATGTATGTAAACTGTATATAATCTGAGTCTATGTATGTAAACTGTATATAATCTGAGTCTATGATATGTAAACTGTATAATCTGAGTCTATGTATGTAAACTGTGTATAATCTGAGTCTATGTATGTAAACTGTTATAATCTGAATCTGTGTATGTAAACTGTATAATCTGAGTCTATGATATGTAAACTGTGTATAATCTGACTCTGTGTATGTAAACTGTGTATAATCTGAGTCTATGTATGTAAACTGTGTATAATCTGTTCCTGTGATATGTAAACTGTGTATAATCTGAGTCTATGTATGTGAACTGTGTATAATCTGTGTCTATGCTATATAAACTGTGTATAATCTGTGTCTATGATATGTGAACTGTGTATAATCTGTGTCTATGCTTTGTAAACTGTGTATAATCTGAGCATAAGCAAATTGAGCAGACCCTGATCAGTCATTCCCTGAAAGGGGCTGTCTGATGTATGTCTCTTCTTTTTACCAATGCATCAAAATACATCTTTCATGAGGTAAAGGAAAAACTTAAAATGGTTACAATAGGCCATTTCACTTGGGTTTGGCAATACTCAGAAAAATTTGCTGATTTCAACTGACCAATCAGTGACTGGGAAAAAATCTCATATGTATGTTTATTGTGTGGAATTTCACATCAGTATGTAGATTAAGTGTTTAGGTGTATGTCTCTTTCTAGACTTGTATCATAATGTTATCCATTGGAAATATGAGACATTTATGATACATAACACATATATTGTTTCGAAAAAACCTGGATCAAACAGCTGAAGAACCAAACGCTGGGAACAAATTAATCATGCAACCAATTTTTCAGGTCTTAAAAAACATCTGACCTATTAATTTGGTAGAGATAAGATTCTTCCCAGAAATGCCTGGATTGGTTTCACCAGATTACACCTCCTGTGCTAATTGGAAGCTGAAAGTATTGTGAATCAATCAATCTTGCCTCTTGTAACCATGCTAATAACAACCTAGGAAGTGTGTTCCTGTCACATCACTGATATTAAATAATTGCGGAACTGCTGCTGAGATGATGCTGAATGTGCGTTAGTTGATACTTTTTTAGCTTTTTTTTTTTTTTTACAGAAAACACCCTGTATTCCAGGCAGACTCCTCTCTGATCCCAATCTGCCTATGGGTTTTGCCTTCACATTCAACTCAATTTTATTTAAATTGGCACAAAAAAGGCATCAGTATCTGTATGGGTTAAATCTTAAGGGAGCATTATCCATTTTAAAGGCTTAAATTAAAGACGCTCAGAAATGATCATTCCTTCTGGAATAAGGCTTTTTTTGTGGTCTTAATTTTTTTTATAATGGAGAGTATCAAATCATTTAGGCTCAAGCCAAAGAATCTGGGCCTATTAGTGCCCCTTTACTGCAAATGAAAGAAAGAAAAACATAACAGATTTATAACACTGTTTTCATTCAAAAAATGTGCAAGTGTATATAATTTGATAGTTCTTCTTTTTAAATGTTTTATCTTTATAATCATGCATGATGACTTTCAATTGGTCTGTAAACATAGGCACTGAAACTGGCTGCAATGACTACTTTGGTTTATCTCATTATATGACACATAGCCAACTTTGTACACTATATCCTATTCCTTCTGATTTCCAATTTTCTCTTTTTCAATTGACAATACCTAACTCTATCAATATAGGAAACATATGTGAAGCCATTAAGATGTCCTGACAATTGTTAAGTAATTGGAAACAGACAAAGGGAGCCAATATCCAGTGACCATAAATATAACAAATGCCATATTGGCGACAAATACAGCTTTTGTTGTAAGTCAATTACATCATTTCAGCATTCAATACCCTTTGATCCAGTGCATATGTAACAAGTGGTCCTTCTATACAAAATAAGGCTTGTTGTGGTTGCCCTAACATCACCATCTGTTCACTAATTGGTAATCCATATCACTTGAAGCCATATCTAATAAGACTTTATACCATATACAAAGTGACTTCCCAATCAAATGCATAAATCTACGAGACCTCCATGGCCATTTCCCTGATACAATGTAAATCAATGGGTTATCAGATAATCAGACATTGATCTACATAAACTCATAATTTCCTTATTATTATACATGCTATCTTGATTTTTGATTGAAATCAATCATTTATTTGCTTGTTGACCTTTGTTTCACTCTTTTCAGACAATTATTCAGGCATTTTGAAGTCGTATGAAATAGATGAGGCAAACATACTGCTACCACCAAACAGTGTGATACCATGACCTGAGTGGCACGATACCATCTCCAGTCACAGCAATACATGAGGCCAACCAAGAACTGCCCAACATAATAATATTCTGTACCTCAGGAAAAAGTTAAACAAATAAAAGAATCTCCAATAACTTTCATCACAAAATTAGAAATGAACCCTGCTAGCTGCCCTGTTTAACTTCAGTATATGGTACAAGCTACGTATTGTTTTGTTGAATATATCTATATGATGCATCAGTGTATTTGATAATACACGTTTCCAATATGATGGATACTGCTAAGTTTTGCTATTCAAAGTTTACTGTCACTGTGCCAGTATTTCGGTCATAAAACAAATATAAGCTTGTTACAGGCTGAGAAAAATCCTGGATAGAACTATAATTATGTACATACCTACAACAAGCCTGCTACAAGGCTTAGTTACCCCAAATGAAAAACATGAGAAACCAGACTTGGACTCAAACCCACAGTCCTGAGGGGCAATATGACTATAATATATATATATACATGTATATGTTATCAGCTATGAAGACCCCCTGGTAAGTATTTTTTAAGAAATCACCTTTAATGATAGAGACTCTATGTACCGACTCAAAATGTTTGTATCTTGTATCTAGACGAAAAGAAACTTATAAAACAAAAGATATTAAGTAATAATGCACCTTTTGATGTGGCTAATTTATATACAATGATCAAGTATGTATACTTAAGCGACAAATTTAAAGCATTAACTTGATAATCAAAACATATGTCAATTTTAACACACCCTCTTCGTCTTAATCACATGAAAGCTATCAAGAAACTGTCAAATTAAACGAAACAAGATAAAACTGTCAATATCTTGCAGGCTAATCTGGTTAAATCTATATTGTCACTCAACAATACCTGTAACAAATTAACATGAGGAAATAATTCCATAAAAACCTTTTCAGACTCAGACCTTCGTTTTCCTACTGATCTGGCTTTTCATACATCAAGCATTGTTTAACTCTAACTACACAAAATTTCTCTTTCTTTGTTTTGAACTATATCTGTGCTTGAAGAATTTTTTTTTACTGAATACCATACAGTGCAGACCATGATCAGACTGCACAAATGTTGAGGCTGATCTTCGTTTGCACAGGTTGCAAAGGCAGTCACAAGAGCCCTTGACACTGTAAAGGTTAAAAAGGGAATGTCTGAGTGGCAACATCACTCATTAACCCTTTCCCTCATATAGACTCATTTTGACGCACTCAGTAGGTACCACATAAAGCCTGATCTGCAGAAAACCACAGTTAAACCTTACCAAATTTAATTATAAAGTCCTCATTTCCAGATCACTGAGGAGCAGCGAACAGCATAAAACCTGATCAGCCTGCGAGTTACTCCCAGGCTGATCTGGTTTTATGTTGTTTGCATAGGTCTTTTCATGGTCATAGACCTGAATATCTTGAGTGAAGCAGACAGGAAACAAGAGGCCCATGATGGCCCTAAATCGCTCACCTGAGATAAATAGGTTGACCCAAGGAACATCTGTACCAATTTATTTTAAAATCTGGCCAGTAGTTTTGAAGAAGATGATTTTTAAAGTTTTCATTTTTTTTTCTTTTTGTTGCCATGGCAACCAGAGTTCTACATGGATCAAGTTTATTTTAGCAACTTTTGTGAAGGTTGACCCAAGGATCATCCCTGCCAAGTTTAATCTAAATCTGTCCAGTGGTTTCAGAGGAGATGTTGTTTAAAGGTTTCTCTATATACATATAAGGCAAATAAGCCCCGCCCCTGGCGGCCATGTTTTTTTACGGATCGGAATAATTTTACCAACTTTGGTAGAGGTTTGCCCAAGGAACATCTGTACCAATTTATTTTAAAATCTGGCCAGTAGTTTTGAAGAAGATGATTTTTAGAGTTTTTTTTGTTTTTTTTTTGTTGCCATGGCAACCAGAGTTCTACATGGATCAAGTTTATTTTAGCAACTTTTGTGAAGGTTGACCCAAGGATCATCCCTGCCAAGTTTAATCAAATTCTGTCCAGTGGTTTCAGAGGAGATGTTGTTTAAAGGTTTCTCTATATACATATAAGGCAAATAAGCCCCGCCCCTGGCGGCCATGTTTTTTTACGGATCGGAATAATTTTAGCAACTTTGGTAGCGGTTGACCCAAGGAACATCTGTACCAATTTATTTTAAAATCTGGCCAGTAGTTTTGAAGAAGATGATTTTTAAAGTTTTCATTTTTTTTTCCTTTTTGTTGCCATGGCAACCAGAGTTCTACATGGATCAAGTTTATTTTAGCAACTTTTGTGAAGGTTGACCCAAGGATCATCCCTGCCAAGTTTAATCAAATTCTGTCCAGTGGTTTCAGAGGAGATGTTGTTTAAAGGTTTCTCTATATACATGTAAGGCAAATAAGCCCCGCCCCTGGCGGCCATGTTTTTTTACGGATCAGAATAATTTTAGCAACTTTGGTAGAGGTTGACCCAAGGAACATCTGTACCAAATTATTTTGAAATCTGGCCAGTAGTTTTGAAGGAGATGATTTTTAAAGTTTTCAAATTATTTTTCTTTTTGTTGCCATGGCAACCAGAGTTCTTCATGGATCAACTTTATTTTAGCAACTTTTGTAGAGCCTTACCCAAGGAACATTCCTGCCAAGTTTCATTAAATTCTGTCCAGCAGTTTCAGAGGAGATATCGTTTAAAGAAAATTGTTGACGACGGACGACGGACGACTGACGACGCACGACGGACGACGCACGACGACGGACGCCGGACGAAGGGCGATCACAAAAGCTCACCTTGAGCACTTTGTGCTCAGGTGAGCTAAAAAAAGCTATATTAAAGTTAACCAAATTTATCTGAAAACAAATTGCAATTTATGGAAGAAAATACAAGCAAATATTGGGAATGATTCTCAAAATTGTTGACGATCGAAACAGCTTAATTCCTTTCAACAAAAACCAATATGTCAAGTCTCATTAGTAAACACAGTCCTATCTATTTTAAGTCATTATTTATTTGTTCACAATGAATGTTCAAGACAATTGTTATTATTCAATACAACACGTGTGTTGCTTTTTCTATGAAATGGAAATCCATGCACTTGTAGTTCTGAGTATGACATCAATTCATAATTGTATTTCACACTTCAAGTTTTCTTCCTGCAACAATAAACACAATAATTCATTGTTTTCGGATGAAAATTCAAGATCCTGCTGAGTCAATAGTAGGACAATCAAAACCTCTTTTTCCTGTGTGGATGTCTACCCTCACTTTTGATCTATTTACCAATGATGACGCAAGATAAAGTCAAATGAATATTTGAACGAATTTCATTAGCAGAAAGCCTATACTCAGGGAAAAAAGTTTTGCACGAATGTTTGTTGCCCTGACAACATAGGAAATTTATACTCCCATTGATCAAGAAATTTTAGTTCAGTAATCCGACTGAGTTACATTTCTTTGATAAATATCAAAACATTTGTCATAGATGTACAAATTGAGAACTATGTCTATATATGTCCTCTATGCATAATAAAACAAAAATGTTTGTTGGGTTTAACGTCCCACCGACATTATTCTGGGCTATGTCTACTTGGGACAGATATAAAGCTGCCACACACCGTAGACATGTTGCATGATACCACACCCAGTCACATTATCCTGACACTGGGCCAATCAGTCCTGGAATTACCCTTACATGCTGAGCGCCAAGCAAGGGAATTATACTAGTACCATTTTTAATCATTTTCAGGTATACCACAGCCGGGAGTCCAAACCAAAACTGCCCAAGCTGGACACTCTAACTACTCAGCCACTGGGGATGGGAAAAAAAAGTGTCCTATTTCACTATATATTATAATACATAAGCCTAATACAATATTACACCTGTGAATTTATGTTACTGTACATTATTATTTGATTTATGGAAAAAAAAATAAAATCTTTTCATACTTACTAATGAAATGGGCCCCTTCAATTACCATGACCAAAAGATGTAATATATGCAGATATCAATTAAAACATCTATAAAATATCCTTACACACAAAAAAAGATTTAAATTAGTCTAGAATATTAACAAACCCTTCAGATCAGGGCAATAATTTTCAAATTGGAAAAAAAAACATGATTTATAAAAAGCAGTGTTACCAATTTAGCTAAAGGTGAGTATTCACAACTGTAAGACCTCTACATGTATACATTTACGGTGAGATTTCTCAGGTTTGACACCCTATACAGGTTTGCTATACCAAACCGTTTAGACGCCAGGGCAGTTTTAGATACAACAGCAATCGGTGGGAGGATCCCAGCAATTACCAATCACTTGACCATTATCTTGACATGAAAATTGGCATGATTAAGTAATATTGAAATGGTCCGAAAAAAAAGAAAATTACTTTATCTATGGACCTATCAAAATAAGCAGGGATCTTGGACTCAGCAATTAAGTGTATTGAAGCTTTTAGTGTCTTTTCCTTTGAAAAAGGAGAGGGTTTAACGTGTTGTCTTCCTATAAAAAATCACTGTCTGTTACCTGGTTAAAGACTTCCTATTTCAATGAAGCCTATTTGTATACAATCACTCAATACAGTCTTACACATAGTCTTTAATGATTATCTGTTTACTGAACCATTCAAAATGAAGTAACTTTTTGTATGGATTCACAGTATTGAAGTACATGACATTGTATTCATACGTTTTGAAACAGATATCATATAAAGCGCAGATATACAGAAATAATACAACACTCACTATCTTCACTATCTGATCACCAAACATCAGGTTTACTAGTCCTGGGTCAAATTACGCCAACAATTCTTAACACTAAGTAAAACTTAAATACGTAGGGGTGAATTTCATCATTCTTGTTTCTCTAATAAATATACCCAGATATTTTATTTCTTAACAAATATTGTTAGATATCAAGGTAGTATAATGGAATTAATGTAGTTATGTACTTGAATATTTCATGAAATAAGACTAGTGGAATGTGTGTCTACCTTAGTTTAAGAATTTAAATATTACTTAGCGCCAAGTATTGTTGGTGGAATTTGAGCCTGCTGTCAGGTATGCAAAGTCCTGACATCAGGTTTACTAAGTCCTGGCCTGGTATTCTCTAAAATACTTAAGCATGACCTAGGGCACAAAGTGAATGTCATTCTTTATCTCCTATCAAAATTTGTTGACATATTTTGTCAGTTTGATTATGAAAATCATACTTAAGTGCCATTTTTATTTTTGAGAACATAGGGCCACTTAAAACAGCTGATTTACAAAAGGGATAATGTAAGCTGTTTCGAATAATTTTAAGCACTTGAAAGCCATATCAGATTGGAAGTAGTGTCTGAAAAGATTTAACGGCACCAACTATCTGACAGTCAGCAAACAGTACCATACTGGTACCTGATCAGCTAGAAAGTTACAAAATCACTTTCCTGGTTCTGATTGTCAGATTACCTTACGTTACTCTCCGTTCATGATAAATGGAGAGTAAAAGAAGCTACTGACGATGGGTGTGATGATGACTGGTATTCGGGTTTCCCTTAGCAAAGAGCGGAATGAGAGGTGCAAGCATGGAAGCAATGTAACAAGGGCCATTTTTCAAACACTTAACCCTTTCCCTCATAGAGGACACTATGAAAAGACCTATGCGAACAGCATAAAACCAGATCAGCCTGCGAGTAACTCGCAGGCTGATCAGGTTTTATGCTGTTCGCTGCTCCTCAGTGGTCTGGAAATGAGGATTTTGTAATTAAATTTGGTAAGGTTTAACTGTGGTTTTCTGCAGATCAGGCTTTATGTGATACCTATTGAGGGCGTCAAAATGAGTCTGTATGAGGGAAAGGGTTAAATGTTATGCAAACAAGGATTAAACCCATGACCACTTGCTACTCTCTCTCTCTGACTATTACACCACAACAAAAATATTCAAGATGCTGAAAAACCTATTCATTGCTTTTCACACTGATTGGGAAACAAGTTTATGCAAAACCTGGCGGATTGTTTCAAGGTTGAAAAAGTACTTAGAGTCAGAGAGGGTCATGAAAGCATTTGATTTCAACCCAATAATAGTCAGAACTGGTTATTGTCCACTATCACTGGAACACATGAATACTACCGTAACTGAAACATTAAATAAAAAGAAAAACAAACAGAAAATAAACAAGAAACTATGAATATGGACCTTTTTTATTTCATTTTCCACTCACAGACAAATGAACTGTCATCTTAAAAGTACACATGTTGATAACTTTAACAGACTTGTCATTCACTTTTTTTTTTAACAAAACACTCAAACACAGCTAAAAAAAACCAAAACCACAGCTATCTAGAATTTCATTGGACACCTGAATAAAAGCCAGTTCCTGCATTTATCTTTTTCCCTAAAAAAAAAAAAAAAAAAAAATATGAGCCTGTACCACATGCATATTTCATTTCCCACAGTCAATAACTGTTTGACATCTGCTCCCTGCTACCTAGTTAAACTTCAGCAGCTAATTAGACATGGCAGACATTGAAACAGTGGAGACCCCCAGGAATGCATGATAGATTCACATGTGTCTTTATGTTTATCATCAACCCCCCTGGTGAACACTTGAACAAACAACAGCACTAAACAATAATCCTAACTTTTCCACCCCAACAGCTTTCACATTTGTTTTCCATTATCATCACTCACCATCCTTGAGTCTTCTGTATATTCAACAGTTTGCTTTGGCTTCCATATATTTATTTTTCTTTAGCAAAAGGTCAAAGTTAATCCATAAACAAAGCAAGCTTTGTCATGATCAATTAACAGAAATTTCATAATAGTTTGTGTAATATTTTCCATTGGTTTACTTTTTAAACACAAACAAGGCAAAGATTAACTTGAGTTGGATCTAAGACTCTGTCTGCCAAAACACCCAACATTTGTGTCTGATCAAATATCATTTAATTGCTCAATATGGTGACTCCCTAATGTATACAGACAGTGACACAGTCTTCCAAACAGTTTGTATTTATTTCACAGATGGCAAATGCTATAATGTTCTATAAACTGAACAAAGAATATTTCACTGAACTATACAAGACCTTGGATTCAAGTAGGCACTGATAAGACATTCCCCACAGCCCTGCAAATAAATAGGCCCTACTTTTTTCTTTATGGAGTAGATCCAATACAGATGGGAAACCTTTCCATTTACCTGATTCAATCCAGTATTTACTCAAGAAATCTTGATTTATTGACACATGGAGAACAACACTGACATGTGCCCAATTCTACAACTGTATGTAATCACTATCTACAAACAGAAGCCCTGAAGTGTAACCTTGGTCAACACTTTCCTTGCGGTTAGCCACTTTCAATGACATATTTTACAAGTAAAACCAAAACAAACAATTCATTCATAGTCTTTATATAAATAACAATGCTGACCTGCTTTATCCTATAAAAACATGTCCTAGGAAAACTTCAGTTTTGATATTTTGTTTATCAAACTAGGTCTTTGAGACAGCTTGCATTAGTACAATGAGGTCTTCCTACAAACAACATATTTCCAACTGTTGAAAATGACCACTGACTGGGTTTGATATCCCATAAAATAAATCAGATAAACCCTTTGACCTCATGACTTGCTAATTATTAATTAACAAAACAGTATATGAAACGATGGGTTTTTTCTTTGGTACTCAGACTGAGTAAATGAGCAGATCCAATCATTTCCTGGGGAGAAAGAGAGACTATGAAAACCTGAGATTCACCATATGTGGAAGGGGATTCTCTGCTCTCTTCCATTCTTTTCTCCTCTTCTAAAGAATTTTACAGGGGGGTTCAACATCTCCCCACCCCTGGATCTTCACATGGCGTAGATTCTGAGCTACAGTATCATATAACCAAACAGAGAAGATGTCTGATCCTGATTTGTTCAGTTTGCAAAGGTGTCAAAACAGGTCTACATAATGTTAATCTTTTATATCAATCCAGGAATCATCATAATTTTGATCTTAAACAAATCATTATTTATGTATAGGATAAAATCCTTCTGTTATGCACTTTGACGATGCACTTTAAGGACAGTTATCACATTCAGCTATCATCACTTCTAATGCAGTTTCTTTCAAGACAATTCTTGTGAAAAAGAGCCATTGCAAGTATTAAAATTTTTGGTCCAAGTGCGCGACAGTGCCAACTCTTGGTGACAGCTGTCATGTCCCTTTTTATTTTCCTAATTTCATTGCGGTAACAACCTGAGGGAAATGACTGAACTCCCAGGTTGCGAGATCAATATGCTATCCGCAGCTGAAATGCGGTGGCAACCACCGCTATGATTAGATTTCTCCGAACAATAATGATAGTAAGCTGATTACAGCCTCACAAGAGACAAACTAATAACCTGACAAAATTAGTACTAATCACGCCGACAATCATTAGAACTAAAAACGTGGTAAAAAAAACAGTGCTGTAGCCTTGTCTGATCATGAGAGATTGATTCATCATGTTCAAAAAGTTAAAAACATTCACTGACATATCAGCACATAATTATTACCTTTGGGTGTGTACAAAAACACTGAGGTGCTTATTTTTGCAACTACATCAACCTTACCCTCTTCCTCATGAATATTCACATACAAATTTATTGACTTGATGAATATCAATTTACTGAACTTTAAATACTATATGAAACAACTGACCATGCATGCAGACTGTATGGTATCTAAGCTACAAAAATGGATGAGCAAACAGAGAACTTGATCAGGCTGCTCCTAGAAGGATCTGTCTGATCTGGGTCTACTCTGTTTGCCAATGCATCAAAATGCTTCTATATGAGGTAAAGGTTAATTTTACTCAACTATTTCCGTAAGATTTGTGAAAGTGACTGGGATATGATGGAACAAACACGAGACAGAACAACGCACAAGATTCCTAATATAGCTGCCACTTCACTTTGTGATTTAGGGAGTAATAATTATGGCAAATATAGTTCATGTGCAGTTGAATATTAGAATAAATTACAACAAACATCAAGCATACATGCTGTCATTTTAACCCATTACACATGCAAATTAAGCTATCAGGGAAATAACCAATAAACATAGTTTAACCCTTTCCCTCATATATACTCATTTTGACGCCCTCAATAGGTATTACTTAAATCCTGATCTGCAGAAAACCACAGTCAAACCTTACCAAATTTAATTACAAAATCCTCATTTCCAGACTACTGAGGAGCAGCGAACAGCATAAAACCTGATCAGCCTGCGAGTTACTCGCAGGCTGATCTGGTTTTATGCTGTTCGCATAGGTCTTTTCATGGTGTCCTCTATGAGGGAAAGGGTTAAAATCTTCATCAGATTATCCTGAATAACTTCAGTCACTGTTTCATGCACAGGCATTTTTAGGTACATCAGCTTTCCCTCAAGACAAGACCCCGGCCGGGTGGTATTATGGATTTTTTTTTTTTATCAAAAGCAGGTCAAAGATCAAGGTCAATGTCACTACATAATGAAGAGGTCTGTCCACTTAAGCAACTGTCCAAATATTGATGCAATTCAATGAAGCACAGCACTTATAGCAGATAATCAAAAGGTAAACCTGTCCAGATGCCACTTTCTTCATCAACAGTAGGTCAAAGGTCAAGGTCAACTGCATAAAGGTCCATCCATTTAAGCAACTGTCAAATATCAAAGCAATCAAATGAAGAACATTGATGTTGTAGCATATTAAAACACATGTGTCACCTGCTGAAGCATGACAGAAATAGTGTGACAGATAGTTAGACAACCAAAAAGTGATCCCTATGTATCACTTCTGCTTACAGCAGGCGACGCAAAAAAGGTCAACCTGAGTGGATACCTGACGCCCACCAGGACATCATCAATATAAAGGACAGGAATCTGTTGAAAAACCATCCAGTAAAGATCACTTCGATCTGATCCGGTTTTCAATGGTGTTATCTATAATACTTAAATGGGTTCTTTTCATTACCCACAGATTTACATAGATGATTCCTATTCAAATCTTAATGAGCATTATTTGCAGACTAACATTATGCATAATATCACGATGCATTACCGGTATACAATAATCATAAAGATGCATCAGTTTTTCCCTATGATGTCATCACTATGTATAACAAAATCTACTTTATCTTTTATGTAATCCAAGGAAGCAATCAGAAAGTAAACAATTGTGAAATCTTTTTTTTTTATCTTACCTGGATATGAAGTCACACCCAATACAGGAAAACTAAATATCTATCATGTACACTATGCACAAGCTGTTATGTACTTAAAAGAATACACTAGGTTCACAATTTTTTCATGTGCAACAAATAATTGAAGTGCACAACATGCTTTAAGACTGTCATTAGGTTTTCCAGGCTGAACTAGCAGCTATATGTAACTCCAATGTTTAAGCAAGGTTGATAGGTCATATGACATGTTTTCAAGCAAATCTAGTTACTATGAGTAAGTCAGCTGAATTTGCTCTTTGGTTCATGATAAACCTGATGGCAGTGCTTCAGTGTCTAATATTAAGTGCTTTGATTTGTTTGATTTAACCAAGGAGGTAATACCTTTGCATTGATACGCTAAGGAGTGCAGAGCAATACAAAACATGAAAATGGCTATGGTAATTATGCAAATTAACAATGCCTGCTTTTGATTTAAGGCTACCTAAGACTGGCAGCTACCACCAGTCCAAAAATCCTTTAAGATATAACCAGTATAACCAAAAATAAAATCAAAAGAAAAAGCAAGGCTATCTCATCAAAAGACATTATGAGACTGGTATATGATCCAGCGTCAGGTCTGCTCTTCTCACCCTTCTCAATTTTGATGTAGTCAAGAAAAATGCACTTTAGAAATTTTCTTGTTTTTCATATTTACACCCCAGGTAACAGACAGTACTATGGATAATGAAGGTTGTAGATGCCAACCCTGACGGGGTGCAACTTATATAATATTTCATGGCATTCTATCTCAAAATGTTAATGATATTAAAGAATATAATTAACTTATTTAATGAAAAAAGGTCATTAAACATCCCCCACTCCCAACCAATTTGGAAAATTGACAGGTCACATTAGTAACTCAGATAAAAAGTAATCAGCTAATCAATACTCTAAATATGCTAATAGAAGCAGCAGTCTTAATCAATTTAACAGTTGGTTCATACTTAATCAAAAGTTAAGAACAGATGGTGTTCATAATCAGTATTTCAGGAACATGTGACAAGGCCCATTTACATACTGAACTGCTCTACCCGACATCATAACAAACAAACTGGAATGGTTCCACCTGACTGACAACACCATGCATACTTTATAACTGGGCGTTCACCAAGCAGTGGCCTCCTGGGATCATAAAAGCACCCTATGTACAGCAACAAAACATCCTTTATTTTGCAAATGAAGCAATCAATATGGCTAGGAAATGGGACTGCCACTCAATCTCCTATTTTCCCAGCTCTTCAACTGCAGGAGGGAGATAAAGACTAAGACACGGGTTCTTTTGACAGGAAGAGGTTCCTGCAAAGGGTCAGGCAGACAAAGGGCTTAACAGAGGATGGTGCTGTATCAGCCTTCGCAATAAACAACTGACAGTGTTTCCTTGCACATTTATTATGATATTTTCTACAGAAATACAGTGTTTTTGTTCACAATCTCATAATCCGTATTTTGATGGTCTTTAACCAAACAACTCAAAACATCAAACATAAATGAATAAGTTTATAGTAACAGTAACTTTTTATGTAATCATGCTGGTTTTTTCTAATGACCTTGGAATATCATGTTTCTTTTCTAACCAGAGAATACCAAAATATTACACTCACTGACTGCAGTTTATGTCCAATCCTTTCTTTGTAAAAATATGCTTTTATAAAGTGGTAGGAGTCTGTTAAATGTCTACATAAAATAGAGATCTAATGGATTGCAGACATATTAATACTATAGGCTCATTTGTAACTGCTAATATATAATACATTGTCCACTTCATTTTTTAACCCTTTCCCTCATAGAGGAAACCATGAAAAGACCTATGCAAGAACATAAAACCAGATCAGCCTGCGAGTAACTCGCAGGCTGATCAGGTTTTATGCTGTTCTCTGCTCCTCAGTGGTCTGGAAATGAGGATTTTGTAATTAAATTTGGTAAGGTTTAACTGTGGTTTTCTGCAGATCAGGCTTTATGTGGTACCTACTGAGTGCGTCAAAATGAGTCTATATGAGGGAAAGGGTTAATTTTACATAATAAATATAAAACTATTCTTCCTGTCTTGAGTGTGATATCGGGGAAAGATAATAATAAGATTTCATGATTGTAATTTTCCAATATACAGCAGTTAAAATGGATCTGCCCTGAGTATACTGGACTATATGACTGCTTGATAAACACTGACCATCCCATGGAAACCTCCCCCTAAAGACCTCTTACGCAGGATTCACACTTTACCTCATGAATACCTTAAACAGCGGAGACCGTTACTGTTAAAAGTCCCAAACATTATGGTCTGTATCCCTGTTGTCCTGTAGCGTACAGAGTACAAACAGGGAACCAAAGCCATCACAGTTGTGAGCATTATGGTCAACTGAATGCAGGACTGATCTGGGTCAGGTCCGTTTGAAATGCGTCAGTATGAGGTAAAGGGTTAAATCAAATTATCGATCAAATTATCAATGTTTTTGTAAAACACACACACACGTTCTGTACCTAGCTTTGCCACAAACAAGGGGATTATAAGTAAGAGGGATTCTAAATATAGGGCTTTCCATGTACCAACAAACCAAAAACCAAACCACAAGCTTGTTCTGTATACCAAACTTTGTTGATAAACCAGCAGCAAAGGAAACTGTGTGAGAAGGATAATTTCGTTATTCTCTGTGCCAAAAAGCTGGAATTCAAGTTTTTGTTGAGCTATGTTATGGACTTATGGTTCAACATACCAGGGTAGTTTAAGAATGGATTATCTAACTGCTAATAGGATTATAGTATAGGGTCTAACCCAGCACAGATTAAAAGTGACTCAGCTATAATACCATGACTTTCTGCTACTCTCTGTAGAAATCTAAACATTATACTCAAATCATGTGTAATTGGACAGTAGCTGAAAAATCTCCTATAGGACCTGGTAACCTAAAAGATGGTTTTAATTGCTTATTCAAAACTACTCACAGTTAAAAACAGAAGCTCAAGACAAATTAAAATTGTAATTGGCTTCTGAAACTCAGGAGTCTGGTTGTCTAGAAAATATTAAATAATGAAGAGTTCATTATTTAGAGGTAATTGCTTTGAAAATGAACTTATGTACACAATTTAGGTCAATTCATACCATCATTCTAAAATTCAAAACTTCTTCCAGCAGTAGTCTAATCTAAGTCTGAGTGTCAAATTAGGTCTTTAAAAGGTAAAGGTTTGAATGATTGAACAATCTGACAAAAACAACAAACTTTATTCCGACTATTTTAGGAGCTGTCTGATCAGCGTCTCCTCTGTTTATTCAGTCTTGTAGCTTAGATTCTACAGTTTTCATTGAAAGAAAATTCTATTGTTTCAGACATGATCTAAAACTGAACTTTTATTTACCGGTATATTGTGCACATTTTTCTTACCATCTGTTTGTTCAAATGAAAAGGGTATTTGAGAGAACATTACTAGATATATCCCCTGCCAGAATCTGGTTCAACCTTAATATCTGACAATAACCAACTATTTCTATTAACTACAATCACACAGTCAAAAGGTCACCCGCCATTCCAGGCACCACTAAACCTACCCATGTAATGATAAATACAGCCGATCATTACAGACCTGTCTACTGTACCATCCCCTGTGTCAGATGCGACTCCCAGAGAATCCATGACGCCAAAACACCTTCTATCAGATAATGGTGCCTCATTACCAGTGGCAATCAACATCTTTAAATAGGTATTCCTTATGGTTCTAAATTGCATTGACATTAACTTGCACAAAATCATGACTATAATTTTTACCGTAAAATATATTCTGTCAGACTAGTGGCTTAGTAAAAAAATTCTTATTTTTTCTTATACAAAGTCTGCATCTACATTCGAATAGAATATTAAGGTCTATCTAGATTCCTATCATGACTGTGAGTATCTATGACATTCATACAACACTCAACTGCATTTACTACATCTGCAAGCATGTCAGATTACCGATAGTTTTTTTAAGTTATTCATTTTACATGGATTGGGAAACAAGTTCTTACAACTGATACTATTCCCTCTCAACAATTCAAGTACTTGGCACCTGGAAAAGTCATGTAAAATCCCAACCCCAATGGGATTCAAACCTATAACCCTCAGATCCGAAGTCTGGTATGTTACCACTGGACCTTGGTGCAATTTTCCCTACATCTGCAAGCATTTCAGGAGAAGTCATTAGTACCAATAAAGATGAGCCTGATACTGTTCCTGTCACTTAGACACATTCGGTGAACTACTTTCTGAAATATACACACATATCTTCCCATAAATAACAGATTAAAACCCTGGCATACTTATCTCTGAAATCTATTTTGCACATGACTTACCCACAAAGGAGCGTTTGCATGCTGGGAAAATTTACAATGTTTGAGAGAGAGAAATGTTACCTGCAGATCAGTTTCTCTCAACTACTGACTACCGGCAACCGACTGCATGTAGGGCCTATATATGAGACAGCCAGAAAACCTGGATGCATACTTGGGTTTGCAATAATAGTTTCTCAGCGATCCTTATCTCCAATGTAGATATTATCCATTCAAACACATAAAAAATGCCTTATCTACATATCTTTAAACATAAATCTATCAATGCAAAAGGAACTTATGAATAAATCAAGTTGCAGTCATTTATCAGTTTGATGTGAGGAACCATATCTCAGTCATCCTTCATAGTAAAGCCGGTGAGATCCAATATACAGCCCAGCTCCATTTCAGTGCACTATATACTGTATAAGGGTCTATGTCATTTTGGATCATAGTGTTTAAAACCATGTATTACCCTTTACTTATAAACTCATTTTGATGCATTTGTAAACAGGAGACCCAGATCAGACAACTCCTATAGGATATTGTAGCTCAGTTTCTATACAGTCTATGTGGCAAAGAAAAATTCATGATTTCATAGACCATATAAAATTCAGTTGATTAATAGTCATCAAGTCATAAATTTGTACATGAATATTCATTAGGTAAGGGGATAAATAAATGACTCAATGAATATTAATTTACTTAACTTTAACTATGGATTTTTCTTTGCTATGCCAACTATGTAGAATCTGTATGAGCAAAACACTGAGGGGACCCAAATCAGACAGGTCCTAAAAATCAGGCTAAGGCATCGAATCGAGTCTATATTGGAGAAAAGGTTAAAAGGATATCAGTCATAATCATATATAGTAATTACAGCCCAAGGGACCAAAGTACATTATTTCAGGAATAGAAACCACTGACCTATGGCAGGCCGGCCAGAAGATTTCCTTTCATGATCAGACTGGGATTCTGACCCACAGTGCTGAGGGGCTAAATTCTGACTGATAACTTTATAGCAAAGGTCCTCCAGTCGATTAAACAAACAAATAACAAAAAGGAAAAGATAAGAGTCAGAAAACAGGATTTCACGGATTTATTAAACACCCCTTGACTCAACAATGTTAAAATATAATTGAACTTTTGTAAAAACAGGATGTGATGTCACGGGGCAACACACATGACTTACACAGACCCCACTTCCCTTTGTGAAGCAGGGGTATACTAAAGTGTTAAACCCTAATACCATATACAGAAATAGTCTGAAATCAAACAAGAACTGAAGCCTATGAATTGTCCACCTGTAATTCCAGCAATTCTGTAAGAAACAGGTTGTCGACACAGACCAAGTTGCCTAAACAAACAGCCTTTTGTTATCACGGGAATTTTGTGACCAGAAGCTCTCTGTCCTTATTGAAACAAATATTTGCACTTCGCAAAAGCTACACATGATCTACATGCTCGTTGATCAGTCGTGTTTCTAGATAGGACCAATAAAATACCCTGCCTACATGTATTGAAGACCCATTGATATTATCTGAAACATTCATTATGGGGTTTCTTATCTTGACTTGAAATGTTGCAGGCTCTAAATATCAAAGGTCATGAATAAAAACCTTATAAAACACTGAACTGTGGGGAATTTTACAGAACAGCAGTACCAGCCCCTTTCATTCTTTGATTAAGTACAGGGTATTTTTAAGTGTGTCAGACTTGAGAACCTGCTATATATAGACTAAGCAATAAGGCCATTAACTGATAAAATTGAATTTTTGCAAACTGAACTCTTTCTCCTTAATCCACTTGATATTCTAAACAACAAATAAAGCTTATAGGTAATTAGCAGTAGCTGTATTTGAAATTAACCCACTTCTTCAAAAAGACACATCTTGACACACAAGCAAACAGAGCAGACCCAGATCAAACAGCCCCTTCAAGAAAGCTGCCTGATCGGGGTCTCCTGTTTGTAGCCTAGATTTTTCCACACAGCCAAGAAAATCCATTGTTTCATATTCAAGTAAATTAATATTAATCAAGTTAAAAATTTGTAAATGAAATTCATGAGGTTAAATCAATACATTTAAAAATAAAATTTAGCATTTTAGTTTAGCTCTGCTGAGACAATGATGAGGGCTGACCATGAAACTTTTCCATCTCCTCATGTTTCTATATGCACAAATAGCTTTGTGGACGGCCCTCAAATTATCAATCACTTTTTGAAATTGTACTGCTGTTTCCAATATAACCAAAAAGAATTAACCATATGTCACCTACTGTTTTCAGAACTGATGTAATGCTAATGCATTATACTGATCTGTTAGGGATTTAGCATTTTTCCCCGAGAAAACAGTTTTTACTGTACATGACCGTAAAGATGTGAAAAATGCAAATAAACTGTTGGATGAGGTTACAATGATTGATATTGATATTGTCTTGCACAAGAACACAAAAGCAATAAGCAGTCGATCAACAATTTAAAGTAATGAAACCTTTAACGAGTTCAAAAATATACCCTTTATATCAGATGGTGCTAAGGAATGAATAATACAGTTTCAAGCTTGTAGTTGATCAGCCTGACAGTTCCTCTGCCCTTACAGAGTATACATTACCCTTATACATAAACCAATGTAAAACCTACACAAGAATCGTACATGTAGGTTCCTTCTTGATGACATCATCTTCTCTTTGTTTCTAGATTCTCAGATGAACTATTATTCAAATAAGGCTATGAATATTCATGACTTTTCCTAGAAATTGTAGTTCTTGAGAGATGTAGAAGGATGGTCCTTGTTTTAACAAGTAAGAGATGGAGCATAGTGCAGCTTCAATATTACACTACACAATTTTTCACTATTGTAGATAGTAACAGAATGAAAAATGATCAATAATTAAATTTTCATTTTGTTATTAGTGTATGATAGTTACCACAGATTTTGCTGTCATAGAGCATGTTTTTGGTGGACATTCTTTATGTTTTTAAAGCTTACATTTTATTATGTGTCTGTATGACATTCTTTTCAATTTCATATACGTACAGTTTCCTACGTTTAAAAGGACACAGTTAGGCAATTAAAGTTATATATGGTTTCAACGAGGATTCTGATAATATACCGGTAGTCATATAAGAAGTGCTCAGAAAACACAAGACATTTTCCAAAGACATTTGAGTTCAGAGTATTTAACAGGGGTGTAAAATTTCACTGTCCCGCTTGCCCTGGACAGTCAAAATTAGTCCTGGGCGTGTGAAAAATCAAAACACTTCTTTGTAATTTTCTTGATTTTGCTATCTCAAATTTTGAATGGGTGAGTGACTAGTCCTATAAATGAGCCGCTCTGCGCGACATGATTTTTTTGGTACTGGTTGTCATGCCTCCACAGGGGATATCGCCAAATCGAAAGCAGAACGATACACAAATGTGGACTAGGTGAGAGACCATTTTAGGAATTTTACATCCCTGTCAGTAAGTGAGAATCTTACTATATGGACCAGAGTGGAAATAGGAAATCCTTGGATAATTGCGAGGGTCTGGAACTACGAGAAGTCTGACACCAAGAGAACATGACTGTATGTTTAGTTTAATGGAAAGTTAAAGAGCTCATGCCAGATGTTGGATTATTTGATATACCCTGCAGGGTTGCATCTTTTGACTGTCTGAATCCAGTTTTTGAAATTTTCATGAAAATATAGAACTCATGGAGGACTCCTCAAACCCTCAACTTTTTCTAAAATGTTTGTCTGGAACTCTAGTTTTTCTGAATCCTAGGGAGAACCTTTCTTTAGATTAAGCATGATATTCAGAAAAATGCTCCCAAAACTGTTGCCATTTTACAGTATACATTTCCTTTTTTCACATGACAACATTTCAACTGAAATTATAATTATAAATATATAAATAAAGACATGTGGAGTCCCTTACAGCCAGTTGCTGACAGATTAGCATCAGACCAGCTGTACCTCACGGCATCTGGTAAAACTTAAAAGGAACCAATCTCTCACTGTACACACGTCTCTACACAGACTCCAACAGGCCAGACCCTATCTCCTCATCTTCATTCCCTTAATGGAGATAACAGTTCTATATAAACTATGGAAATAACACAAAGGAAAATTCTACTGAGCTTCAACTAGACTAAGAGGAAAAAATACTTTGACAGATTCTGTGGCCAATCTACAATTAGGGCCCAACTTCTTGGTAATTCCAGCATTTACTGTAGTTTTAGTAATAACCATAACTGTAATGTAATCAATGTCAAATTAAAGTATTTGAATCATCTGACTAATGTTACGGGCCTCAATCAAGCCTAACAATGAATTTGTAGATTTTATTCTGATGTACTGGACCTTTTCTAAACCATCAGTTTTATGTTTTAATCAATTAGACAAAATTGTAGAAAGAAATTAAATGCAAAAGGTTTCATCAAAATTCATTTTTCAGATTTAAACATACAGAGGTGTAAAAAAATGCAGTATACATTCAAAATGACTTACAAAGGCTTCTTATTAACTTGTAATTTGTCGTCCTGGACTCGGAACTGTTGGGAAAGGACTTGGACTCCCATTGGTTGGGAAAAGGACTTAAGACTTTCTCAACATAACCAATACATTATCAAAAATATGAACTTTTCAGAGATTCCTTGAAAAGGACACAAGTCTTCTGGGTCCTAATGAGAACACTACCCTGTGCAATGAACTGGATAGAACAGCTCATATTGTAAAATCAATATATAACTTGTGGCCTGTTGACAATATTTTGCCAATTGTCAGTGTGTTAGCCTAATCTTATAAGACAAGGTATGGAAATTGGAGTTCTTGACACACTTTGCAAGTCCTACCATATACATGTACTGACTACTGGTATTCATATAGGAGCTGTTATGAAACGAGAAGTGTTCCTTGGAACATACATGTCACCTGTTGAAAGAAGCATGACCGAAAAGTGTGCCAGACAGAGAACAGAAAAGTGATTCCCTATGTGTGACCTCTGCTTACAGCAGGGAACACATTCCCAAAATTAGAGTCCACTCCGAATTCAGAGTTTGCTAGTGAGAAAAGTTCATGTTCTAAATATTTTGTAAGTCCTGCAAATGCACCTTTTAATCATAACAGGCTTTAAAACAGGCTGCCACAGGTCATATTTGAAGTGTTCTGGGAAAACTGAATAATTTGTGTCGAGATAAGAACATGACATGAAGCAAGATAATGTTATCGGTGAGATAAATTATTTTCAATATTTGACATGGGTACACAAAGAATATAAAAATGAATAAAAAATAATCATCTCTGGAGGTTATTAGAAGAAATAAGTTTTTTTGTTTTTTTTTTGGTTTGTTTTTTTCAGGTCCCTATAATCAGGGTCACTAAGAAATAAGTTTTGATATTATGAAATAAATTTTTTTTAAAAAGTGTTGAACAGTAACAGAACTGTTAAAACAAACCCTAATGTACAGAACATGTACTTGAAATATAAAAGCTTTTAAGAATGTTATATTTCAAACAGTCCTGGTATATAACCTAAATCAATACGATAAGAATTCAAGATCCACTTGTTAAGCAAACAGGTTTATTTATCATGATCCGCAATCATGTCCGAAATTTTCCAAAATGTTTTAAAACTAGTGTCCATCAGACATTTTCACAGATCATATGCATGAAACCTAATGTTACTTCTTTAGAATTTGTAGCAGTCTTTCTTTTCAAACTAATTTCCAAACTATTGAATACATACCAAACAATAAATTCAGTAAACCAAACAATGTAAATTGTCCAATTCTGATTTTTGGACATGATAAACTTGAACAGAAAACAATTTATAATATGTTAAGGCCTCCACTTTGTGACATATGATACAGTTCAAACATTTCTTATACTGACTAGACCAGTGCCATCTGATTTTTTTGTCAATCACCTTTAGTATTTGAGACACAAGGGCCAGATGTAATCCTGCCTGTAGTGTGTCAAACTGGACATATCTGCTATTGGACCAGCACCTATCAAGTCAAACTGTTCACACCTGACTACAATACCCACATGTTATACACCACTGGGGAATTTGTAAATGAGGTGTTAAACAGAAAAATATTCACATAAATTAAATAAAAGAATTTCTCCCTGACAGACAGTCATTTACTACTTGTGCTTAATACACCTTATTACCTGGCCTAATTACTTTCTTGTTTCTCAAGAACCATCTTAATTAGTACAAAAACTAATTAGATCTAGTACAGAAGTAATACCATTACATTTATACTGTTCATTAGTCTAACTCTAGATAGCCATAGACCTCAAGAAGAAAACACTCATTAAACCTGGGTACATTCCAAATTACCTTGATGGTGTTTCAGTTGTTTTTTATTACACCAATCCTTGTAAGATCATAAATCAGTATTAGATTCTGATGAAGCCATAATTACTCATATTTATAGGCTTATTAAATTTTACAACAATTCTTCATTCACTCACTTATAAACATCCTTTTCATGGGATATTAAATGAATTAACTTTCATTTTCACATTACTGATATTAATCATAATGATATCATAGTTCCTGAAGAAAAAAAAAATCATCACAAATTTAATTGTGAAACTAATAGTTAAATCACAGCCCTTAACTTTTCCTGAAGTCTCTAACCACAACCAAAAAAACAAAGTTCTTAAGGCTTATGATAGTAAATACAATATCCTTCTTAACAGTTGCTGGGTTCTACCAGTACATTTTAATTGTTTGCACTCATTGTCAGGAAAAAGGATTCCCCCTTGCTATTGTTTAAACCAAAGGGGTCTGCCACCTTTTGTGCTAACCCCTTTGGTTCAAACACCATAATATTTTTTACCAGTGAACCATGCATTAAACCCTATATTTTCCTAATAAACTGGGAAACAATTGTTCTAATATATTAGTATACATTTTAATATTACACCTATATAGATCTAATTATACAAATTCCACTTTTCTAAGAAATAATGCAAAATTATGCATATTATACCTAGTGGGATTTTTTTTAATAACAATGAACTTCAGGTTCTACTAAACAGGTTCTTGCAACTTCAACAAAGTTCTACAAATCCACCTCAAGATCTTGATGGTTCCTCTTTGCACAAGGGAAAGTCAAACATATAAATCAGTTCCTGTGTTGAACCAGTACTTTGAGTATTTTTAAAAATTAAAATACAATTATGAGTGTGTGAAGAAATAAATAATATTATTTACATTTATCAAATGAAAAAAAATAGCAGGTCTATGAATATTATAATAAATCATAATTAATTATAGCTTCAGCTATACTGTATCGCCACTTGATGATGATGATGATGATGATGATGACACTATATTTTCTGTTATTTAAAAGAACAGAAATTAACATTTACTTACCTCACACTTATACATTGTCCTTAATTTCTCGTATAGCCAATCTTCCACAGCCAACCGTTTACGAATCAACATCATTTGATGTTGCCCATAACGGGCCGTCAAATACTTTTGACGTTTGTCTTTTTCTTCTTCACGTTTATTACTAAAACTGACACTTCTTGGAGAGTTATTCCCTTCAGAATTCCTCGGAGAATGTTCACTAGGTGGAGTATTTGCCCTCTGAGGGCTCCTAGGTCTGTAAGATTCCACCCTTGCAGGATAGCTTGTCGTGGTACCGTATGCTTCCATCACGTTGTAGAATCCAACTCTCTTTGAATTCGATCTCGCGTCGGATCTCGGTGCCCTAACAACAAATAATTAAGGTTTTCTTATTTGACGGTAAATTTCAAAGCTGATTTTTTACATTTAAAATTAACTTATAAAATGATAAAAAATCAGTTTTTTTCCTTCTTACTGACTTCTTTTGATAAAATCACATTAATGTTTATTAGGACTATTTTCTTTCTACACGGGACGTCAATTTGCGCCGTTTGCGTCAGTGAGTCAGCTGGTGCGCGTATTGATAATGTTTGTTTACGTTAGAGAGATTATGTGAAAACTAAAATCATACAAGTAAACGAAATTATTTATCTCTAACTTTCACAGGACTGACAGAGTTATATCTCTTTGATAGACATAACACGGGCTGTCGCTTTTGGTGGGGCATGCAAATGTTTGAACGATGTTTTCTCACTTGTCCACTCTGCATGCTCTGTGGTAAAATTAAAGAATAACAGTAAGTTGCTAGTTCACTTTATATCCTACTGCGTCTCACCAGCAATGCTATTTTCTATGGAAGCACACATTTCTGCATCGAACAACATTACGGGGCTATATATTAAGACATTGATATTTAGATTTCTCCCTTTTTCACAACGCGGAGTTCCAAATTTTATTTCCTGTCCTATCACGAATTGGTGATAATTTACATGTATATTTCAATACAATTGCGTTATGGAAGTTGAAACTGTATTAAAATGTGTTCATTAATGATAAACGCTGGAGAAAACTTGTTTAATAAACAATAATAAAAAAAAAGTTAATGCGCAAGTGAATAAAACGCAAATCATTCGGAAATATTTTGAACCATCACTTTGCTGGAATCTCCAGCGTCAGGTAACCAGTATAATTGAAAAATTCGTCTTAACGTATCCATTGGTCTAGTCAGGACCTTTATATTTATAGAATATCTCCTGGTCAAGTGGAAATATTATAGATTTGTTATTTAAATACACATACACCGGTAGGTGTGCATTTTATATAAACTGTAGGCATGAGATATTGGGAGAGTAAGAGTGGCGATGCTATCAAATTATTGCATGAGATATTCTATAGATAATATAAAGGTCATGGTTATTGTTAACAGTCCATTGAACAAATGGTGTGTACATCTTTTCTTGTATAGACTGTGTTCGTGCGAGGTTACTGGTGCTTTGAACTGGGTTCATAAGCTTCGCTTGAAAATTCAATCCTCGTTAATTTAATTTACTTTGATAAACAAAAGAAATGCAACATCGTCACAATAGAAAAAAATAAAACCCCTGTTCTCTCAGTGCTATCAGCACTTTGATTGGTCTTGGTACAAGCAGAACGATACACAAGTAACAAACAGACAGAATGAATGGGGAGAATGATTGATGGAGGAACATAAAAAGACGATGATGATGAAGGGTATGTTCATACTTTGACTTCAAAACGGCTTGAAATGAAGATCAAATATATTTTGTAACTACCAAATAACACAAAATATTATTTTACATTTTCGCCATATGTTTGTTTCGTATAATTTATTTAACCACACAACCGGAAGTTGTAACAGGTTGATTTTCAACACGAAGAATCTGACAGTTTGTGTAGTGAAAATCAATAATGAAGCAAATTTATATCTTGATTCTTTTATTTTTCGTTGTGCAGTGTAAGAAGGAGAAGTTACCTAATCTGTCAGAACTATTAGAAAACCCAGACCTTCTTATAGAGTTAGAGAAAAGGCTTGGAAACATAATCGAAGACGACCAGTTATTATTGGCCGACTCTGAGGAAAGTCTAGAAAAACCAGAAGTAGGGTGCTATGCATTATCTGGAACACTTGAGAACGACTGTCACTTTAATACAAATGGAAGCACGATCATAAAAACTACAGAATCCCTCGGAAGGGGTGCTAAATTTCTCGAAGATTTTTCAAATGTTTCATGCGCAAGAGACTGCACTGCACTTTGTTGTGAAAATGAACATTGTGATACAGCCGTATACCGGGATAAGGTAAATTTTATATTGCTGACTGGATATTATGGTCACGTTCTAAACAAGCACAACTTTTAAAGTGTGGTCAGTATGCTCACAAAACTGTCAGCATTTTACCATGATACGCAGTACAGATGCTACTGTACCTCAGTTTTAGTTTAAAGAAAATGTTGTTTAATTAATTTCATATCTGGCTTTGCTTTGGGAACAGGCTGGGTGATGTGGTATAATTGAAGCATGTAAATCATTGTTAACAGAAAAATCACCTATATCTCTGTTTAAACCATTGCTATTGGTATGAAATTAATTGCCGTCGTTTCATCGACCAACCGTTTCATCGCCCTGATTATATATAGTAAATGAAATGATGTTTCAACGCCTTTAATATTTGATAGGCGGGAAGTGTGAAATACTTTTGTAGGGCCATTCACACCTAATTACTTGTGCATGTAAAACTGTTTAATCTAATTATCTAATAAGACATAATATTAATAATAGTTGTTTAATGTAGGTATATATTGCTTTCTGAATTGAGGATCATTCAACATAATCACTTGCACACAAAAAAGCACTTTTTTATCACTCATTATTCTATCTTTATTGTACATGATGATGATGATAGTTGTTTAATGTAGGTGTATGTTGCTTTCTGAATTTAGGATCATTCATACATACTCGCTCACCATTTTAGGAGGAATAAAGATTTCTTTGGACATCTTGTAAGATCGATGGAATATTTAAGTTTTTTGCTTAGCTCACTTACAAAACAGCATATTTATAACAAAATTGAGCAAACATAAGTGCAAGTATTTTCTTTTTGACATTTGGATATTTCAAAGGCATATCAACCTGCAGTTGAAACTATGTCATAAGAGCTATTTTCTAGGAGGAAGCCTAAAAGAGGAAGACTATACTTTTATCACTGCCCAAAAATATGAATTTTTTTTTTAGTCATTTCTTTTATTTCTATATTGGAAACATCAGACTTTAGACTTGACACTCATTTAATTGTGCACCAAAAAGAATTTTAGACAGAGTGGGTTAAGGAATTCAGATGAGGAATTAGTTCATTTAAAAATAATAGCTCACTGTTAAAAGATGCCAAAGATTGAACCTCAGCAACAGGTCATTATCATCAGATGCTGGAAGAGTGTTCCATATGGGGATATTTCTAGGAAAGAAGCTTTTAGATGTACATGTATTTGAAACACTCTGTTGATGACATATATGACAGAACTTTGATAGAATGTGATGGATTAGGCATGTGTTTAGCTAGACATGCATTGAGACTCAGCAGTTGTATCTGTTCTTCTTTTTTTTTGTAATGGTGTTTGGTTATTAATTGTGAATATACTAAGTTTAAGGTAAAGCATCAAAGATACAGTGCTTAATTAAAATAGGGATCTGCAAAACCAATCACTTTGAAAATTAGAAAATTTAAAGAATACATCATGCTTTGATTTGAAGGTGAATGTATAACAAAATAAATGAGGTATACAAGACATTGATTGACACTTAAATGTCTCCTTGTCAGTGTCATTCAAGCTGAAAGATAGATGATATATTAAGGCACCCTACAGGCTTACTTTAACCTGAATATAGTTTGTCAGTGCTCTGAATTATATTCAGACCGTTTAAACATTGTTTGTCATTTATAATGTTATATAATATAAATGATGTTTGTACTTACATAAGGCCAATTAAAGGGGATTGAGATTTCCTGAGAACCTATTTAAAGTAGAAAAGTTTTAGGCTTAGAAAAAGTTTTTTTCTGGTTACCCAAACCGACCAACCTATTATCTTATCCCCGACCCCTTTTTAGCTCGACTATTCGAAGAATATGGGAGCTATTGTAGTCGCCCTGACGTCGACGTCGGCGTTGGCGTTGCAGCTTTTGGTTAAAGTTTTGCGTGCAAGTTACTTTCAACCCTATATCTCAATAACTATTTATGATATTGACTTGAAAGTTTATAAATATGTTCAGGGGCATCAGACAACCAAGGTAGATAACTCTTGACTGAATTTAATATGAATTATGGCCCCTTTTTAACTTAGAAATTTTGGTTAAAGTTTTGCATGCAATAGAAAATTTGGTTAAAGTTTTGCGTACAAGCTACTATCTAGTTTGTATCTCAATAACCATTCATGGTATTGACTTGAAAGTTTATGAATATGTTTAGGGGCATCAGACAACCAAGGTAGATAACTCTTGATGGAATATATTACAAATTATGGCCCCTTTTTAACTTAGAAATTTTGGTTAAAGTTTTGCATGCAAGATACTCTCATGCTTATATCTCAGTATCCAGGCATGCTATTGATTTTAAACATCTTTAATATGTTTAGGGATATCATACTTTCATGGAAGATAACTCTTGATGAAATATGTTACAAATTATTGCCCCTTTTTAACTTAGAAATTTTGGCTAAAGTTTTGCATGCAAGGTACTTTCATGCTAATATCTCAGTATCCAGGCATGGGATTGATTTGAAACATCTTTAATATGTTAAGGGGTATCATACTTTCATAGTAGATACTCTTGATGAATATGTTACAAATTATGCCCTTTTTAACTTAGAAATTTTGGTTAAAGTTTTGCATGCAGGTACTTTCATACTTATATCTCAGAGGTTTGAAACATCTTTAATATGTTTAGGGGTATCATATTTCATGGTAGATAGCTCTTGATGGAATATGTTACAAATTATTACTTAGAAATTTTTGCATGCATGGTACTTTCATACTTATATCTCAGAGTCCAGGCATGGGATTGATTTGAAACATCTTTAATATGTTTAGGGGTATCATCTATAAGGAAGATGGAATATATTAAAAATTATGACCCCCTTCTAACTTAGAATTTTGGTTAAATTTTTGCATTCAAGCTACTATCTAGCTTATATGTGGAATTGACAAGAAAGTTAAGGAGTGTCTTCAGGGGCATCAGAAAACTAAGGAGGATAATTATGGCCCTTTTCTAATTTGGATTTTTGGTTAAAGTTTTGCATGCACAGTATTATTGTGCTTATGTCTCAGTAACTAGGCATGGGATTGATTTTAGACATCATAAAAATATTAAGGGGTATCAGACTATCAAGGTATATCATTTGTGACTTTTATTATGTACAGGGTATGTGAAGGGCAAGAATTGAAATAGATTTCATTTGATTTACCAACAAGCATTTTGAATAGTCGAGCGTGCTGTCCTCTGACAGCTCTTGTTTTTTATGAGGCTGAAAAAATGACGTCCAAATTACTACTCAAGTTTGAAGTTTGAGAAAGGAATTTTAGTGTAAATGTCAGTGAATACGCTCTACCCACCTCAGTGATATGGTCTATCAGTCTTATAATCTAGCGCATAATGTGAATGTTGTTGTCATAATTGATCTTTTTGTCTCCTTGTCTGTATTAAAGAAACTAATAAATAACAATCACAATGGAGGTGGCCATTTTGAAACTAAGGATTAATTAGTTTTGAATTTTCTCTGTAAGGACATCCATTTTTTGTCATACATAAGCATATTAATTAAAATCAGTAACAAAAATAGTGTTTATGTAATTATTTGCAAACACTTCTTGAAAAAATTGGTCCTGATTATTTTTTGCAATTCAGATGAAGCTGTCGCCTGCAGCCTCACTTGTACAGCAGCTGACAATAAGTGAATAACTTTTAAAGAAATGCAAGCACAAGGAGGGAAAAATATTTATAAAAACTACAACCACAAAGGACACCTTATTCATTAAATTTGGCATGTAGCAGGTTACATTTCCAAATTATGTTAAAAAAAAACAACAACAAAACAAGTTACCAACCCATATTTTTTCAGTTTGTAACTAGAAACAAGACTTACTCTTTTTTTACACCTTATTTAAGCATCACACAAAAGCACCTAATCAGTTCTTTCCAATATTCTACTAAAGAGACATCAAGTTTTCATCATTTTCTAATGTCCAGAGTTGATCAGAAAATGTTAATTCTACCATTTTGTTGAAAGGGTGTCCTACTAAAAATAACTTGATTTTACAACATAGCTGTTGTAAAAAAGGAATTTTAGATGGTTCTCATAATATTTGTTTAACCCTTTCCCTCATATAGACTCATTTTAACCCTTTCCCTCATATAGACTCATTTTGACGCACTCAATAGGTACCGCATAAAGCCTGATCTGCAGAAAGCCAAACTCAATCCTTACCAAATTTAATTATAAAGTCCTCATTTCCAGACCACTGTGGAGCAGCGAACAGCATAAAACCTGATCAGCCTGCGAGCTACTCACAGGCTGATCTGGTTTTATGCTGTTCGCATAGGTCTTTTCATGGTATCCTCTATGAGGGAAAGGGTTAAATGCTAGCTTAGCACATACACAGAGGTTGAGGGCGTATCAGCCTAAAGATAGCTTTGATCACAATACATGTTCAAGAATAAGATGTTTTAACTGCTAAAAATGGAGAAAAGAAATGAATAAGCATGATATACATGAATGTATAATTTCCATTTTAGGAGGACCACAGTTGCTATTTGTTCCAATGCGGAGAATCAAGTGCATGTGTATTTGTCCATCACTCCGATTACTGGATGGGCACTATATCCAAAGAAGTGCATAAATCTCACAGCTACACACCAGGTGGTGCCACTCACTCACATGAGAATGAACTGGAAAATCTGGGGTCACACGATCCGGACACAACCGTGCCACCAACCACCACAAAGAGACCAACCACAACCACCGAAGCACCTGCACCAGGTAAGGCCAAATGCAGAGCTGTTTCATCAGAATTTAGATCACATTTTATCTTTTAACAGTATCCTGATTCCAACATTGGGCCAATATTATTCATCTATACCTATTAAATGGCAGGGCTAATATTAGTGAAGCACACTTTAGCATATGACTTTTAAGAATGATGACATGTTTTAATTCAGATGACCTATAGTTTTGGTGATCTCAGCCATTCACAGTTTAGAAAAAGAAATCCTTTAACCCTTTCCCTCATATAGACTCATTGTGACGCACTCAATAGGTACCACATAAAGCCTGATCTTCAGAAAACCACAGTTAAACCTTACCAAATTTAATTACAAAATCCTCATTTGCAGACCACTAAGGAGCAGCGAACAGCATATAACCTGATCAGCCTGCGAGTTACTCACAGGCTGATTTGGTTTTATGCTGTTCGCATAGGTCTTTTCATGGTGTCCTCTATGAGGGAAAGGGTTAAATTATGCAGAATTCCAAAAATGAACATCATTTTTTGCTGTCATTGAATCTGTTTCTCATTCCCTGTATTTCATAGAGACTCATTTTGATGCATTGACAAAGAACAGACCCAGATCAGGGTTTGCTCATACAATATTGTATCTTAGATTCTACAAGAAAAAGAAATTCATTGTTTCTTACACCATTTAAAATTCAGTCAATTAGTATTCATCACTTTGTTAATTTGTACATGTATATTCATGAGATAAAGTGTAAGGTTAAATATTTTGTGTTTCTGTCAGTAATACTTGTGTATACCGACAGATCCTAACGTATTGCGCACAATGGGGCTTGCGTTATTGATAATCTCTAAACTCATTGTATAATGACTGGCAGACCTCGGTGTACAAAGCAGTTGTTGGGTTATTTATATACTGGCCAGGAGATGTCTATTATCTATTGTAAACCTTGTTTTGTTAAGTTAGGTTTTAGCAAAGAAGTGTTTTCATTGGGAAGATTTGGCTGCACACATACATTATCAAATTAGGTTTTCCTGAGGAAATGTTTTTGTTATGAAGATTGAATTTGCATAGAATGTTTAAAGTATGTGTTTGTTCGGATTATTGTATTTAGAGGTTTGGGAGCGTGGGGTCTTAAAGCTTAAACAAATTGTTAAGCTCAAATTGTAATGATTTTTAATTAGGCTCATACATTTGTATAGAGGGGGGCCTCCGTGGCCGAGAGGGTAAAGTTGCTGACTTTAACACTCACTCAGCCCCTCACTGCATGGGTTCGAATCCCGGCAGGGTCATTCGGATTTTCATGTGAGGAAGCCTTCCAGCTGGCTTGTGGTAGGTTGGTTGTTCTACCTAGATGCCTCCTTGCAGTCAGGGTCTTCCTCCACCTGTAATTAGCTGGATGTTGCTATATGACTGAAATACTGTTGAAGTGACAGTAAACTCAAATAGTCAATCACATTTGTATAGAAGATGATTGATAATTTAATTAGATCTTTAAATGGATTGAAAGTAAGTTTCATTGGTTTTGAAGTCCTTACTTTATCGAGCTTATTAAGAAA
>CM037784.1:46135525-46185525 GCA_021229015.1 Solen grandis | reverse complement strand
GCTACATACCAAAAATCTAAGCTATAGGCCTTATGGATTCATAGTAGAAGATTTTTTAAGATTTTCCTATATAACTCTATGTAAAACAAGTGACGCCTGTGCGGGGGCATTTATCACCGTAGGACTATGATTTGTACAATCTTGGTAATGGCCCATAAGATGATGCTACATACCAAATATATAATCTCTAGGTCTTATGGATTCATAGAAGAAGATTTTTAAAGATTTTCCTATATAACTCTATGTAAAATAATTTGAACAATCTTAGTAGACAGGCACCTGAGGAACATCTGTTCTAAAACATTTTGAAATTCAACCAGGAGTTTTCACGAAGAAGATTTTTTAAATTTTCACTTAAGAAATATAGAGAAAATTAGCCCCACCCCTGGCAGTCATGTCTTTTAACAGATCCAAATAGTTTGAACAATCTAGGTACATCTGTGCCAACACATTTTGAAATTCAGCCAGTAGTTTTGGAGAAGAAGTTTTTTTTTAAAGTTTTCACTTAAGACATATAGGGAAAATTAGCCCCATACATTGCAGTCATTTTTTTTTCATGGATCCAAATAATTTGAACAATCTTGGTAGACACTTACTCAAGGAACATCTGTGCCAAACATTTTGAAATTCAGCCAGCAGTTTTTGAGGAGAAGATTTTTTTAAGATTTGACTATAGACATATAAGGAAAACTAGCCACGACCCTGGCGGCCATGTTTTTTTTCGGATCCAAATAATTTTAACAATCTTGGAAGACATTTAATAAAGGAACATCTGTGCCAAAACAATTTGAAATAACGCCAGTGGTTTTGGAGAAGAAGTTTTTTTTCATTTTCACTATAGACATATAAGGAAAACTAGCCCCGCCCCTGGCGGCCATGTTTTTTTATGGATCCAAATAATTTGAACAGTCTTGATAGACATTTAATCAAGGAACATCTGTGCCAAAACAATTTGAAATCAAGCCAGTAGTTTTGGAAAGAAGTTTTTTATTTTCACTATAGACATATAAGGAAAACTAGCCCCGCCCCTGGCGGCCACGTTTTTTTATGGATCCAAATAATTTGAACAATCTTGGTAGACACTTACTCAAGGAGTATCTGTGCCAAAACATTTTGAAATTCAGCCAGCAGTTTTGGAGGAGAAGATTTTTTAAGATTTGAGTATAGGCATCTAAGGAAAACTAGCCACGCCCCTGGCGGCCATGTTTTTTTACGGATCCAAATAATTTGAACAATCTTGGTAGACACTTACCAAAGGAACATCTGTGCCAAAACATTTTGAAATTCAGTTGGTTGTTTTGGAGAAGAAGACATTTTAAGTTTTTTCTTTCCGTTGCCATGGCAACCAGAATTCCAAATGGAATTCAATTCTTTGAACAACTTTGAAAGGGGACCACCCAAGGAACATCCCTGTAAAGTTTTATCAAAATTGACCAAGCGGTTAAGGAGGAGATGTCGTTTGAAGCAAAATGTTGACGGACGACGGACGGACGGACGACGGACGGACGACGGACGGACGACGGACGGACGGACGAAGACCGGTCACAATAGCTCACCTTGAGCCTCTGGCTCAGGTGAGCTAAAAATGATGTACTAATTCAAAACTTGACATCAATTATTACGTAATGTCTCTGCTAAGCCATTTTTATTTACACATATAAATTTAAAAAAAAACACCCACAAACAACAACAAAATAAAACAAAAACAAGTAAAGATGGGCTTGCAAAGCTTTCTTGAGTATTTGATAAACTTTTTTTCTCTCAGATTCCAAAGATGTGCTCTTGCTGGGCAGCATATTTATATACAGTGGCAGCTATTATCTAATATTTATACCTGAAAGACACGGATTCCTAGTGAAAAACGACCATATCAAATAATAGCTAGCAATCAGTATTTATCTCAATCTGCAAATGATTTTTTTTTCTCAATTGAATAAAATATTGACTGAAGTTATTTTTCTCTGTTACATACTGTCTACTTTTGACTATTCAATTTAACCCTTTCCCTCATAGAGGAAACCATGAAAAGATCTATGCGAACAACATAAAACCAGATCAGCCTGCGAGTACCTATTAAGTGCATCAAAATGAGTCTATGTGAGGGAAAGGGTTAAGGTAAAAATAAAAAGAAATAAAACATATTAATAAATTTTCTGAAAAGAAAGTATATTAAGTTATTAATAAAAAATTCCCTAACTTCAGTTAGGTTCTCATTTCCAAAATAGCAATGAAACGGCTGAATCATTATAGCAAAAAAAAAAATAAAGAAAGAAAGAAATGAAAATAAATATTAAATTTGTATTAAGGGTGGACCTTTCTCCTAATAAATCCTTTCCATTCAGGTCATGCACAGCATCCTCAGCATCTCTGGGGTCATCAAATTCCTGTATAAGTTATAAAATGTAAGACAATAATTTACTACACAGAGAGAAAATACAAGAAGACATGAAATTCTAAGGTATAGTATCAGTTATGTGTTATGAGAGTATTCATTTCAACTACCTAATCTATTTATCTTCTTTACTGACAACTTTCAAGCATTTTAACATTTATAAACAAGTTGATATTTTCTACCATACATGTATCTTTTAAGTTAATATAGTTATATATGTGTTCTTAAAAAAAAAAAAATCTTAAATACCATCTGAAAGATAATATCGAATACAAGCATTTTCTAATTAAATATTTAACTCTATTTTATGCTGACTGATATATTACTGTGTTTTATCATTGAGATAAAAGCCATATTCCACAATGACAGTGTGAGCTATATTGATCTGCCAGGAGTTTGCCAAAACTACTTTTTTTTTTTTACTTGTAAAGGGTATTTAGCAGCATTTTGCAGAAAATGTGTTTGTTTTGAGTGAATATGAAATATATCTCACCAAGAAGTGATACAATTTTCAGTTGCTATGCGCTTGTAAAAATATAAAAAATGTATCACTTTTTCCATTCAAAACAAACAAATATCCCCTATTTATTGTAGGACTCCATCTGGCTTGTTCAAGAGCCCTGTTAAGCTATATTATTTACTTCCCACTTACAACAAAACTGTATCCATTTTTCATGACAACCTCACGCAGCCTCCCATAGCCTTTGAAGAATCTTTCAACATCTTTTTCTCTTGCATCATCAGCTAGTCTGCCAACGTATACTCGTGTTCCTGACATGATGATAAGGCAACTGAAAACAAACAAAAAATACACTTTAGATTTCTGGGTTCTTGTGACCTTAAACAATTCATAGTTATCTATTTACAGGACTTTTATCTGATGAGTTTTTTCATCTTTTTATTTACAGTCAACATCGTACATGCGACCACTGTATTAAACAACTTTTTTATTAAACGACCGTTATAAATCACGCCCGAATGTTTTTACTATATCAATTTATCCCATTAAGCGACTTTTTTATTATGCCACCAGAGACCACATAAACCAAGTCCCAGCACGTAAGATTATGCACAAAATCAACTTTTTTGAGCCCGTGTTTGATTCCGTTGCTGATTATCGTGTACGCTGAAGCATGTGTATATTCATCTTTAACACATCCGAACAAACAAACAATTACCCTTATCATAAGTGCTCACCTGAAACCAATTTGTTTTGACCATGCATGACTGCACCATGTGCAACTAAATTCTAAATATAGTTCCTGGTTCCCGTTTCAACAGTTACTAAGCATAACATAGGTGAAACCATCCCTCCAAATGCCGAATGCTTCGGATTCTGGTAAATCAATATTTGGGAATAAGGTAAATTAATACTTCCGGATGCAATGCGTACCATTAATAATTCGTACCTATAAGTATGTACATTGCGTCTTATGATACGCGACCAGGGAGCACGGTTGAAATAAATTTATCGGGGGTTTCTGAATTTATGTTAGACAGAGACATAAAGAAAGCTCATTGCTAACTAATATTTTTTCTTGAAATTGTCCGAATCCATCCATGAATTTGAGGTCAAATGTTGTTTTTCCACCGAATACCAAATGCAGACATGACAAAAATAAACATGTTGACACATTGTGTAATAATATAACGTTATGATACAATTTAGATTACAGTTTGTATATATATGACTTGTTTGCCTGGATTTCCAAAAATATCTATTAAGAGACCATTTCATTAAGCGACCACTTTTTGGCAGTCCCATGAGCGGTCTCTTAATACAATGTCGACTGTATTTGTTATACATCATCCATGTAGATGCAATTTTTACATTTAGAAATAACCTTCATTATACCTAAGGCTATACATGTATAAATACAATGTTTCAAAAGCATACCAAGCATTTAGGGCAACACAAAATACGGTAATTGTTTTTATTCAAGGGCTTGCACTAACTAAGGCTAAATTCTTTGATGTCCAGACTTACTGGAAGTCCCAAATAAAAAATTAGGAAGTCCAAGGCATGTCGGTACTGCACTATTGCTCCAGAAACTTTTATTATTTATTTATCATCTTTGTATACTGCAAGTTGTTATATCAATAATGGATGTTTTATTATTATTTGTTATTCAATTTCATTAATCTTTTTTGGTGTAGTAATGATGATATTATAAACTTACATTTATTTTAATCTTTTTAGTGTCTTCAGTTTTATCATTCTGGCAAGTTCTGTTTTGCATGCAAACATTTATATGATGAATGTTTATTATTAAACTCACAGTGCAGCATTTTTGTTAGGAATAAAGAAGAATCTGACACACTTTTGTTCCATTTAAATACTTATTTTTCATTACTTTTTTTTTATTTACATAAAAAAAGGGATAACAAAGAATATACTGATATCTTAATGAATTGTGTTACCTAGTGCAATATTTTAGTATAGCTTTAAAAATGTTCAATAAATCTATTTTTGGTATCGTCAAGAGCCCTTAAATGAGGCCGATCTATTTTGACACCATTTCTGTTTTGTTTTATTTATTCCATAAGTGACTTCCAATGACATCATTACTACAACTATACAATAGTAAACACAGAATCCTTTCACTTGCTGTAAAATGTGGAAAGTTCGATATACAAGGGTAAGAATATATAATTTTGATTTAAATAAAAAAAAATGTGTGTGTTTTTACTAATGAAAAAGAAGCTACAACAGCTACAAAAGCCAGTATCTTTGCCAAAAAAAGTGTGGGAAAACATTGCAAATGTCTGTTTTGGACTTAAAACATTATAGTTTACAAGACAAATTTCATCTACCTCAAATTCCTGTTCCCAGTTTAACCCTGACTGTACACATTTTATACAGAACACTTGGTGTTGTTTGTAGGTAATGGAGGATATTAGCGGAAAAAAGGAAAGTTTTTAATGAAGTATTTCACTCTTTTAATGACAATGTATGACAATTTCTTTAACTAATATTGTAAATTATTTTGTCTGCCATAGGTTTATTTTTTTTTAGTGAATTGCCTATTTTTATGCTTATGATGAATGAAAATGTAGCATGTTAAAATTCACGTGGAGTTTCCTACATTATTTATAGGACTAGAGAATGGGCTAGAGAATATTGTGAATCCTTTCCCAGATTCTTTGTTTGGTGAATGTATTTTTAGTATTGTAAAAAATGCATTCAAAATTGGTAACGAAAGACGGATGCATAAACATTTCATTTAATCATAAACAAGATACTGTTACATGCTGTAACGTGTGTATATACCTTTGTTTACTGAAGAAAAGGAAATATTCGAGTTAGGAAAATAAACGATGAAAAACAGGGACCGTCGGATCTGAAATTAGTCTGAAATTCGAGACGACAATGGTGCCCTTCATTTGCTTTCATAGTTTGCATACTAAGCCACAAAGAAAAGTAATTGCTTCTAAATAAGAAAACATGCTAGATGATGTAGAAAAATCCTTACCAAATTTGAATCTTGTCGTGTCTAAATCGCTCGGCATTGATTTTCTAAACTTCCTTTTCTCTAGCATTACATCCGGTAAGTTAATATTTCGACGAATTGATATCACGTGCGAGCAATATCGTCGTCATCATCTTCAGTTTTTGCTTGATACAAAAGACCTAAAACTTTAGATCGTTGTTGATACTCATTAATAAATATTTCCAAATATATATATATATATATATATATATATATTGATGATTTTTTTTCTGCACTATTTGAGATATAGAGGATATTTCTTGGTTTCAGTGGAATACCGAATCATTCTTAATTCATCGGGTGGGGAGGAACACGGTAAATATTAATTATCTTCCTCACGAGAAGTATTAAAAATAATAATTCACTGAAAACAACAGTTTTGCAATTTATTTAATGATTTTTTTCACACTTTTAAAGTGTGTTCATAAAAATGTTTACTATGTGGGGGGCCTCATGTTCATGAGGTAACACTTATAAATCATTATTCGGTCCGAAAATAGTTCAATACAGGAACACGAAAGAACTTGTGTATAACCAGCATTTCTTTCAAGTATTTCTCGAATTATTTTTATTTCGAGGTAGAAATCAATTGAAATGTTGTGAAAAAAAGAAGACAGTGTCTTTTGAGATGTACAGTTTACTAAACAGTGAAAATTATAAAATTAAATGGTAATATTCACGGTTAATTCACTGATGTTTCCCTTTAATCCACCGAAAAGCATTAAACATTATATTATTTTTTTATTGCAGTGGGGAATCCAAAGATCAAAGATAGAGTTTTTTACGGAGCTACATTAGATCTGGGTAATGTTAGAATATATACGAAGATGAAAAAAAATGCTAAAAAAAATTTTTATGTATTTTCTTTTTATTGTCCCTGATATTAAATGATATACGTAAAAAAATATTGAGCGGTACATTTTAATCAAGATGTATCAAATCAGAGTACATGTATTTTTGTTCAGTACTAAGGAAATGATTCAATATACACGTGTGCTAAGATGTTTACATGATTATTTTCATTAATTATATTTTAAAAACATTTATAAGAATTATTTCTAGCCATTGTTATGCACTTACCTTAATCATTATAAGATTGCAACACGACCGTCCCCGGTGGCCGAGTGGTTAGAGCGTCCGCCTCGGGAGTTCGATCCCCGGCCGCGAAATACAAAAATAGTACTGTTATAGCTCCCTTGCTTGGCGCTCAGCATATAAGGGTACGTAGTTGCAGGACTGGTTGGCCCGGCGTCAGGATAATGTGACTGGGTGTAGTATCATGCCACATATCTACGGTGTAATACTGCAGTGTGTCTCAAGTAGACATCGTCTCCAAATGACTGAAATTCTGTCATTTCTAGGTACTGTCAATACTGACGTTAAACTCAATTAACAAACACACAAGACTGCAACAGTCATTCGAATGGGGGGGGGGGGGGGGGGGGGCAAAATATGAATGTAATGGGAGTGCTAGGGGGGCCGGGGGCATGCTCCCCTCGGGAAAAAAATATTTTTAGTGTGACCGAGATGCATTCTGAAGAGTATCTGGGGATAAAATTGAAGTTTGTTGTATTGTCGGGTATGGCTCCCGATGCTCGGGAAATTTCTCCGATGATCGGGGAAGGTGCCTCGGAGCTTCACCGAATTTGAAACATCATCAGGGGAATATCCCCGTAGATTAGGGGATGTATCGTCGAACCATCCTAGGTGTCTCGGGGAAGATAATGATAATTTGGTGATGGAATTAAGAGACAAAATCAAGGGTAAACTTTTGGGGGATTATGAGGATGCCCCCAGCAATGTCCCATGGCCTTTATGACCGTCTCAGTGTAAGGTTGACCAAAAAAGCAACACATTTTAGAGTGCGCTTGCCGATTTTTTCCCCGAATATTCTGAGATTCTATCACACGATCTGGAAGTCGCCGAACCTTCGAGACATCACCGAAGCCTATACAGGAGATTCCTCGGAGGAAAAAAATATTTCGCGGAAGCTCCGTGAATGTTTCCCCGGGAAGCTATGCTTATGTTTTCCCGGCCTGTTTTCCCCGAAAATCTTCGAGAACATATAGGGAAAAAATTCAATGCAAGCAATAAAGATCTCCCGAGGCCTCCCGATGGCTCCACATGGCTCGCGACGCTTTCGAAGCTTCGCGGGACACAGGGGAACCTGTTCCCGACGCCTCCCGAGGCTCATCAATTTCCATCGAGAGTACATCCCCGAGGAAAAAGAATGTCAAGTGGGACTAAGCCTTGAGCGATATAATTTTATATTTTACCTTCGCAAAACCATGTTATTGAATAATTACTGTGCAATAGTATTTGACTACAGTTGTATTGTTGGGATTAAGCCTTGAGCGATATAATTTTATATTTTACCTTCGCAAAACCATGTTATTGAATAATTACTGTGCAACAGTATTTGACTACAGTTGTATTGTAGGTTTCTCGCGCATTTTCAATCGCAAACTGGCATAAAAAAAATCATCAAGTACTTTTTGGACCCCCCCCCCCCCTCCATGGTAATCTTGATTGTCTAATTGTCGATCTAGAAGAAGCCTTCATACCCAGACTTCCCAGATAAAAAATCAGGCGTACATTTTAGGGTCGGACGGTTGCAGAAGGTTTGAAACCCTTCTGTGTGTCGATTTTTTTTTGTACATTTTTTTTCTAAATGTTAAATCAGTGACAAAAACAATATTCAGTAATAAAAGATGCTTATATTTAATATAAAATATTTAATATCCGTTTCATTTCGCACATAAATTGTGTTTTCTGTGCATTAGGATTTCGTATTCATCGATTTATCGGTAACATTGCTCAATGACTGATTACCTGGATTTGATTTGAAAAAGTGATGCATAATCTACATATACATTGTCCCAAAATATGGATTGTCCCAAAATATGGCAGATTGAAATTTTCAAATTCTTTCATTTCTTATTCATTTTTTGTTCTTAATTTAAAACACACCAAGGTGTCTACATTAAGAGACCATGAATACACATACATGTAGATTATTATATTCGTAAATATTAAATAAGTGAACGTGATGATGTATCGGCCTACTGTTTGTATTTATTCCTTGCAGGAAAAATATTTAGAGGAGTTAGTTTCATAAAAATAATACTTATAAAGTTTTGTAAAAATGGTAAAGCTGATGACATTAAGTAACACAACCCATTCTGATTCAGTTTAATTTGCATGGTTAGCAATATGTATGCATCTACTCTGCAGAATACTAAGATGTTTTTGCTACATCGAAAAAACAACAAAAAATAATAATAAAAAAAAAAACAACAACAAAAAACAAAACAAAAAAACATTACCTTCTTAATATTTTCATAAACGAAATCGGCAATTTTTCATACCTGAAAGTTCATCAACCTGCCGGCAGCTAATTAGCCCACTTTTAATGCAAGATTTAAAACTATACATGTAGAGAAAAGTGAATTAAAAATTTCGTAAAGTAAATTTAGTCAAAGTATTTTTTTTCATTAATTCCTTTGGGCTTTAGTGAAATTGTTTCGATGCTCATTACATTTTAATGTCCAGCTTAGTTGTTTTTAACGGCAAATTTTATGCTAAACTATTTTATGCTATTTCTTAAACTGCATTTGTCTAGAATAGTTTATAGTTGTAACTGATACAAACTTTTGGTAATTGCATGTTTTTCCCAGTTGTTAGATCGCTCGGTAGACGACATGCAAATTTCTCTCAATGAGTGAACGTGTCCACAATACCCTAAACACATGCTTATCACACAGTCACGGACGACTGCCGATTCGGATTACATACACATTAACAGCAGGGGGCCGTAAGACAATAGGAGTCTGGCTGGTCAGATGGTTATGCGGGTGGTTCAGTATGGGGGCTCACGATGGGGATTTCCTCTAGACAACACTACTATGATGTAATCAAGGGATTTTATAGCCTAGAAAAATGTATGAACAGGACAGCTGGGGGGGGGGGGGGGGGGGGGGGGGGGCAAGGCCCCCACACCCGCTGGATCCGGGCCTGCGGCCGACGGTAAACTCAAATAGTCAAGTCAAGTCAAGATTGCAACACAATTTATTCTGGAGCGGAATTAATATCCATAAGTCTTTAACGGTCTTGTTTTCCTCGTCAACAAAGTTGAACAATAAATTAATAAATTAATGGGCCTACTGTTGCATCTATGAATATACCTTCGTTGTTCTATGTAATGATAAATAAAATTGTCATGTTAGAATGCTTTTAAAGTTTGTAAGGGATTTGAGAGTATCTTAGAAAACAGAAAGGAACAATATAAAATATGTTCTGATTAAGTGTTGTAGCGGTAAATTATTCAGCCGAATAATTTGCGCTACAACTCTATATTTTTCTTTTATCTCTCTCTTTTCTCTCTGTGTCTTCGTTTAATGTCTTATACACCATTCAGTTTTTACTTAAATGTTGACATATATGAAGTTATGTAGGACTGTATCATTTGTTAATTTAAATCATTACATATTTTCATGATTAATATTATTATGTTCATACAAATCATGTTTATTAAGTTTCATTTATATTTCATCGATTTTGTGTTTCTTGAATAAGCATAGTATTTAGATAAAAATTCTTTTTATAACGTGGATATTTGGCACGTGTCATGAGTGATTAGTTTATTGCAATTTCAATGTCTGACACCTTTAACAGCTTCAATGATTGTACCTTTAGTCATCTTGCCGGCATGATAAGTTTTCTTAATCCGTTTTGTCAGTTTTATGGCTTTTCAGTAACTCTGTTTACTGAGGCGTGATTGACATTTCTGCTTATTCTGTAATTTGTTTTAAATTTGGTTGATTTTGATTAAGAAAGAAAAAAGATTCTAGTTTTAACCTCCGCCTTGTGCAGAGTCTGTCAGAACAATCTGATGTCAAATATCGTGCTTTAAATTTATACAGAACACTGTATATTACTATTTGTTGGATATATCTGTGTTGAAATATATTTATTTTACAACACAGTGACTTTGTGTATTTTCTACACCCTTAATGTGTAACCTCGGCTGAGAAGTATTAGGGACTACCGCATCTAATAATCTATCTACTTTCACCGGGTAACCATGAACAGACGTGGCTTTCAGTTTAAATATGACTGTATTTATCATTTTAAAAAATGGTGTTTTAAAGCGACACTTAAGCGTTTATTCGTCGCAAAACTTTCGCGTTATAACGCGTTATTTACCATGATAGATACAGTCATATTAAACTAACGCGTTTATTCGCGAAAATTTCGCGTTATAACGCGAAACTAACGCGTTAAGTCGCAAAAGAATCGCGTTCATTTACGAGAGTTTCGCGTTTAAACGCGAAAGTACAGCGTTAATTCGCGAAAGTAAAGCGTTTATTCGCGAAAGTTTCGCGTTTTAACGCAAAAAATAAAATGAGCTCAATGGGCTTCCGTATGTATAAACTGTCAAGAAGCTAAGACAAGAGGACCAAGATGACCCTTAATCACTCACATGCGAAAGATGATTGCTTATGAAATAAAGATGCTAGAGTGTACACAAAGTGAAATCGGGCTTTTTTTTAGTGAAAGGGGCATAACTCCTAAATAAACTAGCCAATATCAGTTATAATTGAACTCAATTGCGAGCTTATGGTCATAAACATTGTCTCAAAGTTTGAAGATGATTGCTAAAAAAAAAATGAAGACGCTAGTGTGTAAACAATGTGAAATCTGGCATTTTTTTTCATAATAAAAGGGACATAACTCCTGACCTAACTGGCCAATCTCAGCCATAATCAAACCCGATTGAAAAAGATTATGGTCATAAACATTGTCTTAAAGTTTAAAAAATGAAAATGGTAGAGAGTAAATACAGTGAAATCTGCATTTTTTATATTAAAAGGGGCATAACTCCTGACCTGATTGGCCCATCTCAACAACAATTAAACTCAATTAAGACATTATCGTCATTAACAATGTCATAAATTTTGAAGATGATTGCTTAAACGATGAAGATGCTAAAGTGTAAACAAAGTGAAATCTGGCATTTTTTGATATTAAAAGGGGTATAACTCCTGACCTAATTGACCCATCTCAACCATATTTGAACTCCATCGAGACATAATGGTCATAAACATTGTCTTAAAGATTAAAGATGATTGCTCAAAAGATAAATATGCGAGAGTGTAAACAAAGTAAAATCTGGAATTTTTTATATTAAAAGGGGCATAACTCCTGACCTTATTAACCGATTGTAGCCATAATTGAACTCAACCGAGAGATTATAGTCATAAACATTGTCATAAAGTTTGAAGATGATCGCTCAAAAAATGAATATGCTAGAGTGTAAACAAAGTGAAATCTGGCATTTTTTTATTAAAAGGGGCATAACTCCTGACCTAATCGACCAATCTCAGCCATTATCAAACACAATCGAGACATTATGGTCATAAACATTGTCTTAATTTTCGAAGATGATTGCTTAAGAAATGGAGGTTATAGAGTGTAAACACTAAATTGTTGACGTCGGACACTCACAGGATCTAAATAGCTCAGATGAGCTTAACAAGAGGGCCATGATGGCCCTAAATCGCTCACCTGAGATAAATAGGTTGACCCAAGGAACATCTGTACCAATTTATTTTAAAATCTGGCCAGTAGTTTTGAAGAAGATGATTTTTAAAGTTTTCATATTTTTTTTCTTTTTGTTGTCATGGCAACCAGAGTTCTACATGGATCAAGTTTATTTTAGCAACTTTTGTGAAGGTTGACCCAAGGATCATCCCTGCCAAGTTTAATCAAATTCTGTCCAGTGGTTTCAGAGAAGATGTTGTTTAAAGGTTCTCTATATACATATAAGGCAAATAAGCCCCGCCCCTGGCGGCCATGTTTTTTTACGGATCGGAATAATTTTAGCAACTTTGGTAGAGGTTCACCCAAGGAACATCTGTACCAATTTATTTTAAAATCTGGCCAGTAGTTTTGAAGAAGATGATTTTTAAAGTTTTCATTTTTTTTCTTTTTGTTGCCATGGCAACCAGAGTTCTACATGGATCAAGTTTATTTTAGCAACTTTTGTGAAGGTTGACCCAAGGATCATCCCTGCCAAGTTTAATCAAATTCTGTCCAGTGGTTTCAGAGAAGATGTTGTTTAAAGGTTTCTCTATATACATATAAGGCAAATAAGCCCCGCCCCTGGCGGCCATGTTTTTTTACGGATCGGAATAATTTTAGCAACTTTGGTAGAGGTTCACCCAAGGAACATCTGTACCAATTTATTTTAAAATCTGGCCAGTAGTTTTGAAGAAGATGATTTTTAAAGTTTTCATTTTTTTTTCTTTTTGTTGCCATGGCAACCAGAGTTCTACATGGATCAAGTTTATTTTAGCAACTTTTGTGAAGGTTGACCCAAGGATCATCCCTGCCAAGTTTAATCAAATTCTGTCCAGTGGTTTCAGAGGAGATGTTGTTTAAAGGTTTCTCTATATACATATAAGGCAAATAAGCCCCGCCCCTGGCGGCCATGTTTTTTTACGGATCGGAATAATTTTAGCAACTTTGGTAGAGGTTGACCCAAGGAACATCTGTACCAAATTATTTTGAAATCTGGCCAGTAGTTTTGAAGGAGATGATTTTTAAAATTTTCAAATTATTTTTCTTTTTGTAGCCATGGCAACCCGAGTTCTTCATGGATCAACTTTATTTTAGCAACTTTTGTAGAGCCTCACCCAAGGAACATTCCTGCCAAGTTTCATTAAATTCTGTCCAGCTGTCCAGGGGTCTACTAGTCATGACCAATAACTCTATGAAGTTTGAGGAATATGGGCCCAAGTGTTCTCCAGTTATTGATTGTAAACGATTTTCACATTCGAGGTCACTGTGACCTTGACCTTTGACCAAGTTACCCAAAAATCAATAGGGGCCATCTACTAGTCATGACCAATCACCCTGTGAAGTTTGAGGAATTTGGGTGCAAGCGTTCTCAAGTTATTGATCGGAAAAAAAGTGGTCTATTGATGGACAATTGCATGATTTTGAAACAAAATATTTATCCTAAGAAATGCACTTTCAATTTAAAACTAAACCTAAAGGCCAGTGTAACAGATGAATTTACAGACACGTGAAAACAGTCCCTAAAGCCCAGTGTTTTATATAAGGGTTCATATTTATGCACTGTATCAAATAAAAATAAACTTTATTTTTTCCCCGCCGTTTTTCGGGACAGCAGATCATCTTTAATATTGAGTATACACAATATTCCAAATTATCCTTATGTTCACAAATAGATGTAGAATGAAATCTAAACATGTTTAATTAATAAAAAATCTGGCATAAGAGCACTTTGGTGAAATGGTAGACATGTAACACGATACCACACCCAGATACATTATCCTGACACCAGGCCATCAGGCCCTGGAACTACACTTATATGACAAGCAGGGAGCTACTAATACCGTATTTAACTACTTGTCTGGAATTATTTTTGACACAGAAAAAGCTAAAAAAGCATCAGTGGAAACCTTGGGTCAGAGATAGAGCACATGAATCTGGATTGGTAAGGTGGGCTTGCACCAACCACACACCCTGGAATAAGGTTCAGTTACATTTCTCCATGTTCAAAGTCTAAATTGTACTAGTCGATAATAAATCAATCCTTTCAGACTTGGGGTTCTTCTTGTACGACAACTGAATTTACCCAAATTTCATGAAGTGTTATGATTTCTCTAGTCTCTATGCACTGAAAAATGATAATACCAGCGACTTGTAGATGGAATCTACAAATCTAAATTATAAACTGATAAAGCTTTTTCTACTGAAGAATTGCAAAAAGGGATCAACATGCAAGAAAATTATCAATATATAATTCATGAAGAACCGATTTCGAATCACCATTCAAGAACATTTTTTTTTAAATCAAACCTAGCTACATTGTCATAAATTGACTATGTCTAATTGAGACAGATACAGTGCTGCCACACTGCCCTATCATGCCACAGACATGTGACATGATACCACACCCAAACACATTATCTTTGACATAGGGCTAACCAATCCTGGAACTACCCTTCTATCCTGAGCGCCAAGCAAGGAAGCTATATTGGTACCTTTTATTACGACTTTGGTATGACCCAGCTGGGGATTGAACCCACCTCTCTCTTCCGGGGCGGACACTCTAACTACTCGCCCACTGGGGCCACTTGGATTATTTTGTCTTTATCAGACAGGTCTAGTGCTGCCCAAATGCAACATCTCAGGATAGATAAGTAGCGTGATACCACACACAATCACATTATCCTAAAACTGAGTTAACCAGTTGTAAAACTAGTCTTGTGCTGAGTGCTATGCACAAAAGTGATATGTCATTTCTATTTTTAACACTTATTACTTGCAATGAGACCATGAACTCTTTTCTTCATATCATCGGCACATTCTCTAATCGTGGAATTTTTTTTTATTTCATCAAGAACTGTGATGCTATAAATGACTGAAATTTTAATTCGGGTGAAAATTAATAATTGAAACAAAATCTACCAACAGCAATTTTATTCAAATGCTGTCAGTTTATAATACGATATAAAAAAATTAATTTTTCAAACATCTACAATATAAGTAAAAAAAAAATCCACATGAAAAAAGATCAAAATGTAAAGGATGGAAAACCCCCCTTCCCCCCAAATTTGACGCAAAAAATTTTGATTTGTATATTATCTTGCAAAAACTTTTTGTAACTTTAACTTGCATTGTTTGGGTCCCTTAACTGGAAATGAGTACGAGTTCCAAATTATCTTAAAAATGAACTAGTTACAACTAAAAATCCACAATCTATGAGATGATAAGCTATAAGAAAAATTAAAATTTTGTTCAACTTAATCAGTCAAGGTAAGGCCTGAATATTTCATCACACAAAACACAGCAAGCTCACTTAGTATACTTTGCAAAACATATGTTAACTAATTTTCCGAATGGATCCAAGCACATGCAGTATATATATTCTTACATCCTTAAAACCAACCAAACATGATTCAACTTAATTGTATTATGCTACAACTGTCTAACTAAACATCTGCAAAAAGAAAAAAATAAAATAAAATGGCATGTATTTCTTTTGGACACACACAATCAAAGTGTTACGGGTCAGGTAGGAGTCATCATGCTATATCCACCCTTTGTTTTATACACCGGTACACGTCGTAAACATAAATGTCACAAAATTAAATTCCACAAATACAAAAAAATATATAAAAGTGTTAAATAAATATTAAAATCAATAAAATAAATAACACTGATGTATAGTTTCAAGGCAAGAAGATAATTCTGAGACTGGATTTAAATATTGGCAAAAAAAATGATGTTGGTACATTGTAAAATGCTTGTGTTCACTTCTGTTAAATTAGAGGTATTTACTGAACTAAATTAAGCCTTAAGATGTATCAGGGACTCTGTATTCATGTATTTACAACCAATGTAATGTTACACTACTGAAAATCAAAGATCAAAACTGAAAACTAATCAGTCTGATAAAGTTTTACAGCTTAACCTCTTTGTATCATAATGGCAAATAATCAATACAGATTATAATTACTAACATTGACGTTAAATAAGAAATAGTGACCAAGGTCTCTCAAGCTATCTACTAATATGAATAAGACAATATAAAATCAGGTCAGCCTCCTAATTTGAGAGGTGAAGACCAATTACAGGATCATGTCAGTTGTAAATGATCCAATGATTCAACTGTGTAAAGAGATGCATAAAAGTAGTAAGAAATGTAAAAAAAAAAGAAAAAGAAAAAAAGAATAGTCACTGCATATAGTATCGGGGCCATCACCAGAAGAAACAACAACAAAAAAACCGGTTCAAGTTCTAGTATGGAGAGAGTGCAGAATGTGTTGCCCCTTCAGCATGTCAATTTTTCTTGCGTAAAGGACCAAACTTTGATTATCTCTTTTTGTGTAATTAGTGACATGAAAAACAGAAATAACCATAAATAATTGCTATAGCGATTAAATTGCCTGGGGAAAGCCCTTCACACTATACCATATTATTTTCTTTTAATTTGTTCAACAAGGGAGAAAGTTCACGGTAAATCAAACAGCTGAAATGTATACCTATCATTATCACATATAATTTGGGATAATGGAAGTATTTAGGTATTTAAGTGATCTGTCCATGAAATGTGAAAAACTGAAGTGATGAAAACCAAGGAAACCAAGGATGTAATAATGATAAAACCTAGAATGCTCAAAAATAAAATCATGAGATACAAAAACGAATGAGAATGAATGAAATGCTAAATTTCAAAACCATATCTTACAGATTCACACTCATCTCTAACGAATTACGATGCATTTACACGCAATCCCACTAAATTACATAACTGCCATATATCAGTGAGTTCCCACAATCCTTTACAAGGATTAATGCTTCATTTCAGACAATTATCAGCTGCTCTCAGGTTCAAAAATCAGTCGTCCGCTCCTGCTTCTCCACCAGACTTTGACCTTGACCTATTTTTCACGGGTGTCCTTGACCTTGAATGGCTGTCACTGGATTCTGACCTGCTGCGACTCCTGCTGTAAGATTTGCTTCGGGACCTTGACCTACTTCTGGAATAACTGAAATAAGACAATGTCATTAATTACATATAAAAGTTTAATCTTTTTTTAATAACCAAGTCCAAGAATTATCTAATATTTAAGGGACCCATGTCCAGAAGTAACATACCCGACTGCTGATCCAAAGAATACAAGTTCAAATCCCATTTAAGGCAAGGATTTTTCATGGCCTTCCTAGACACAAAGAACAGGCCCAACCCAGGAACCATGGAGATGAATTAGTATAAGTTAGTATAATCTAAATCCCCAAAAATATAAGATAAATAAGCGAAAACTAAAATTAAAAGAACTTATTGCAGAGTACTGAGATGAACTCGTTAAGTTAAAACTATAAACAAGAGGGCCGTAAGGCCCTATATCGCTCACCTGAGGGGTCTTGATGTATAGGCATTGAAGACAATTATAGCTTGTATTGAGGCTGTTTCGGTTAAAATTAACTAGTGCACTGTTAACCACCATGAAATAAAGTATATATCATAAGGAAAGATTAAAATTAGTATTTTATAAAGTCTTAACAGCTAAAATGGGACTTTTATGAAAAATGCATTTTGAATTTCTTTCTTATTGATAAAATAACAAAAGAACCTTGTAAAATAACAAAAGAACATTGTAAAATATATTCACATAAAAAGGAACACATTATTGTAGAGGAGAATATATGAGATCAAGATTTGGTGTGGGGTCATTTATCACCGTAGGGCTATGATTTGAACAATCTTGGTAATGGCCCATTAGATGATGCTACAAACCAAATATCTAAGCTCTAGGTCTTCTGGATTCATAGGAGAAGATTTTCAAAGATATTCCTATATAACTCTATGTAAAACAAGTGACCTTGGTGTGGGGTCATTTATCACCGTAGGGCTATGATTTGAACAATCTTGGTAATGGCCCATTAGATGATGCTACATACCAAATATCTAAGCTCTAGGTCCTGCAGTTTTATAGAAGAAGATTTTTAAAGATTTTCCTATATAACTCTATGTAAAACAAGTGACCCCTGGAGCGGGGTCATTTATCACCTCAGGGCCATGATTTGAACAATCTTGGTAATGGTTCATTAGACAATGCTACATACCAAATATATAAGCTCTAGGCCTTTTGGATTTGGAGAAGAAGTTTTTTTAAGATTTCACTTTTAAAATCTTATTTTTAGCTCCTGTGACCTAATTATACTTTCCTGCAAAATAATTTTGAAATTGGCCAAGTGGTTTAGGAGGAGAAGTCGTTTGAACGAAAAGTTGACAACGGACGGACGCACGGACGGACGAATGATGACGGACAACGGGCGATCACAAAAGCTCACCTTGAGCACGTTGTGCTCAGGTGAGCTAACAATAACATTTTAACAGTTTGTCACATCAGCCAATAAGCTTTGCCTTTGACCTCGCATTATGAAACTGTCTCCTTTGCCAATAATGATCTTAGGTCACACAGGCACCATACAAATACTTGTTTTCTCCATATCACAACCACATGATTCATATCAATTTTCCCATTTTGAATAAAATAAAAGCATCTAATTGAATTATAATAAAGGACAAACTGTAAGTAACTCCACAATGTTATTCACAGACTATTTTTTTTTTTTTTCTCTTGTAAATACCTCTGCTTTCCACCTCTTGGTCTTTCCTCCACCAATCTGATTTTCTTCCCATTGATTTCTGTTCCATCCAATTTGTCTAGGGCACGTTTCATGTCAGACAGGCTTGTGAACTCCACCACACTAAAGGTTTATCAAAAGACACATATGAATACATCATTTACATATATAAACAAAAGTGTTCTTTGGAACACACAGGTCACCTGCTGAAGTGTGACAGAAAAAGTGTGACAGACAGACAGAGGGATGGACAGACAGACGATGGAAAAGTGATCCCTAGGTGTGTGTCATCTCTGCTTTCAGCAGGTGACACAACAACGAAGATCGAGTTATCACTCTGATTCTTAATTGGTAAATGCATTTGTATACAAAATATTTATTTTGACAAAAACTTACATGTTAGCTAAAAAGTGTTTCAATTATTGTCAAGTGCAAATAAACAAGTAAACATTACTATATTTTATCACACAAGCCAAGTAACTTTATATATGATTAGGTCTTTTTTTTTCTTTTTTTTTGGAAAGTATATTACGAAACTCAATGAAGACTTATAGCTGATACAGCGTTTCATGAACATTCAAGAAATATGTTGTTAGGTTTCCCTTTAGTAATTACCCTTATTTTCACTAAAAAATTCACATGCCATACAAGTAAACCACGTAAAACTAGAAGTATCACTAAAGGTGACTAATACCCCCACATGCCTTTTTGACGCAGAAGGGCTTGGACTCCTACAAAATCCTTGACAGAGTTATCTGCACTTGTCTGCTGCTTGATCTAATCCTGATAAATCGTCATTAGGGTGAAAGCATTATCAACAGCAGTCACCAATCCACATGTAATGCAAGTGTAGGACAGCATGTGATGTGACCTATACCTATAAAATAGCCCTCATTTTTGTGATGTGTGGGTAGACACACAATGTGTACTTACCCTTCCCCAGTTCTCTGTTTATGAGCATCAGCAAAAGACACCTCTCCAACTGCTCTCATATGGTCCTTGAGATCCTTGGGAATAGACATACACACATTACACATTAACAATCTCAACAGTAACAGCAGCACTACTCCAAAGATATCCTGGCAAAGGTCACAGCTGTCGTACCAGACAAAATAAGCTCTCTGAGAGAGGTTACCCACAGTTTATTGGAAATATCAACATTAAATGATAAATATTAAGCTATTGCATTAACATTTAATGTTAAGATATTAACACTTACTATTAATGAGACTACAATACATTTATTAAAAAAACTGACTTGACTTAATATGCACTTTTTTTTTGTAACTTCATGCTTGCTAAAGATTTAGGAATGGGATGATAAATGCATATAAAACTGGGCGTATAAAACCTGAACAATTACCTCCTGTGGCCATTAATCGTGTTCTAGATCTGCCTTAAAGCCCTGAGGGACACGCCCAATGCCTGATCAAGGCTATGCACCCAAAATGATCGAGACCAAGACCCATTAAGTTGAATGCCAGATAGCCTGATAATTAGCGATCCACCTGTGCTACATCTCTAATATTCTGGATGTGGCTGCCATATGCCCACCAAGGCCTTCAGGGGATTGGTGTTAGAGGCTGACGAGACCTGTCCAACCACAAGCCATGTGTCATGTCTTATTCCGAACCTATTATGACTGTGAAGCGGGGACAAACTCTTGATCCCTGGGTAGCCTTACCCCAACCGTGATACGTCCACATTAAAAGTGGACGGAACGATATTAGATTGCTCATATAACGAAATAAATGCTCTGAAAAAGAAAGTGAATGAGTAAGGAAAGAAACCCATATTCATCTGATTGTCTTACTAGTCTACCACATGCACATATGGCAATCTTGATCCCGTATATTTACCTGTATCACGATCAGATTCTGCCTTTTATCAAGTGAACATTTTCCATTCAATTAATTAATTAATCATAAATCATGGCATCCAAGTTTGTGATATTCCGTTGCATAATATTTTCACTTCTGCATTATCTTTCAAAACAACACTAGACTAGAATATAAATCAACATTTATACATGTAAATGTACTTCAAAAGACTGGCTGGAAAAACAAATCAAGATACTGGTTTCAAAAAAGAAAAAAAAAAGTTCCTTTTATACAATTGTACATAAATAATTGAACTACGAAAACATTTTTTCAAAAAAGTGATTTGATATACCAGTACACCAACTAGAAGTTGAAGCATCCAACATACAGGTAAAATCAATATTGCCATATGTAGTGTTTTGTCCCACAATTATCATGTTTGCCAAGCTGAATATTTCTGATGGCACAATGTTATAACAAAAGAGATTGACCACACTGCATGCAGTAAAGATGACCCTGAACGAAACTTAAAATTTTATTCAGAAATACTCTAGACCTTATTTACCTGCCATACCTTTTTTTGTTTTCTTATGACAAAAAATAGCATTTAATACTATAAATTTATATATATGGAAAGAAATCCTTTCCCTCTGTTTGTTGAAAGCTCTTCAAAAGAAAGGATGACAAGTAAATTTAGTCCTTCAGAATCCTTAAGCGCCATTGTTGCACACACAGACATTTTGTAGCAAATATTTCCTAATAAACTGAAAACACATTTTCAAATATACTATTAATCATTGAAAAAAACCACCCAAAAAACAAAAAAGTAATAGATCCTGAATTGTTAAATTTTCATGAACCAAATAATTGGCCTTTAATAAGCTTTAAAAACAAGGGTTGTCAATGAATTTGATGAGCATCCCCTATTCACTGTTGTACATTGTAACCCTAACACTGCACTGGACAAAAAGCAAGATTACTTTATTACATAGCTCCATTTCAATATGTTAAATGGGTTATCATAAAATGTGATCCCTTGCCTACCAGTCAGATGATAATTATATACTCTATGATAAACAAGTGGTGGTGTTGCTCGCAACACATGAGTCCCCTATCCGTGAGGTGCATAATTTTTCTGTTAGCATAACAACCAGAAATTTGGATTTGAGAAAAAACAAGAGGGCCATGATGGCCCTGGATCGCTCACCTGGTATCATTAGGCTATGTAAAATCAAGTGACCCCTGGGGCAGAGCCAATTTTGACCCCATGGTCATGATTTGAACAAACTAGGTAGAGGTCTATTAGCCCATGTTACATACCAAATATTTAAACCCCAGGCTTTGTGATTTCTGAGAAGATCTTTTCAGGTTTCTCCTATATTAGTCTATGTTAAATCAAGTGACCCCTGGGGTGGGGCTAATTCTGACCCCAGGGTCATGATTTGAACAAACTTAGAAGAGATCCAGTAGATAATGCTACACACCAGGCCTTGTGGTTTTTTTTAAGTGCCCCTGGGGCAGGGCCAATTTTGACCCAATGGTCATGATTTGTAAAAACGTGGTAGAGACCCAGTAGACAGTGCTACATACCAAATATCTAAACCCCAGGCCTTGTGGTTTCTGAGAAGAAGATTTTTCAAGTTTTTTCTATATATGCCTATGTTTAATCAAGTGACCCCTGGGTCATGATTTGAATAAACTTGATAGAGATCCACTAGACAATGCTACACACCAAATATTTAAACTCTATGCCTTGTGGTTTCTGAGAAGAAGATTTTTCAAGTTTTTTTTCCCCTATATTTGCCTATGTTAAATCAAGTGACCCCTGGGGCGGGGCCAATTTTGACCCCAGGGTTATAATTTGAACAATCTTGGTGGAGAGTCATAAGATCATGCTACATACCAAATATCTAAACTCCAGGCCTTGTGGTTTCTGAGAAGAAGATTTTTCAAGTTTTTTTTTTCTATATCAGCCTATGTAAAATCAGGGACCCCTAGGCGGGGCCAAATTTGACCCCAGGGCCATGATTTGAACAAACTGGTTTTGATCTACAAGACAATGCTGCACACCAAATATCTAAACCCCAGGCCTTGTGGTTTCTGAGACGAAGATTTTTCAAGTTTTTCCAATGTTAGCCTATAATAAATCAAGTGACCCCTGGAGCGGAGCCAATTTTTGTACCCAGGGTCATAATTTGAACAATCTTGGTAGAGAGTCATAAGATCATGCTACATACCAAAAATCAAAAGGCTAGGCCTTATGTTTCGGAGAAGAAGATTTTTCAAGTTTTTCCTATATTAGCCTATGTTAAATCATGTGACCCCTGGGGCGGAGCCAATTTTAACCCCAGGGTCATAATTTGAACAATCTTGGTAGAGAGTCATAAGATCATGCTACATACCAAAAATCAAAAGGCTAGGCCTTTTAGTTTAGGAGGAGATGATTTTTAAATTTTCATTTTTAAAATCTATTTTTAGCTCCTGTGACCTAGATTTTTGACCAATAATAATTTTAACAACTTTGGTCAAGGGCCCCGTAATGAACATTCCTGTGAAGTTTTATCAAAATCCAGTTAGTAGTTTAGAAGGAGATGTTGTTTAAAGAAATTGTTGACGACGGACGGATGCACGCACGGATGACGGACAAAAGGCGATCACAAAAGCTCACCATGAGCTTGTTGTGCTCAGGTGAGCTAAAAAAAATTAATTCCATGTATCGGATTTGTGTGCACCAAAATGTCTGAAATGTGATTACCTTTACATAGCAGAAAAAAAATTATTATGACACGGATGTGTAGGGAAATGTCTCCACATACCTATAGAAGTGGGAAAGATAACATGATTCTAAGACAAATAATTACAGAATCAAAATGTTTTGTAATACTATTACTTTCTTAGACATCATTTGAAAAACAGAACACAATCTCATACAAGAGGCCCATGATGGCACTAAATCGCTCACCTGAGATAAATAGGTTGACTCAAGGAACATCTGTACCAATTTATTTTAAAATCTGGCCAGTAGTTTTGAAGAAGATGATTTTTAAAGTTTTCATTTTTTTTTTTGTTGCCATGGCAACCAGAGTTCTATATGGATCAAGTTTATTTTAGGAACTTTTGTGAAGGTTGACCTAAGGATCATTCCTGCCAAATTTAATCAAATTCTGTCCTGTGGTTTCAGAGGAAATGTTGATTAAAGTTTTCCCTATATACATATAAGGCAAATAAGCCCCGCCCCTGGCGGCCATGTTTTTTTACGGATCGGAATCTTTTTTTAGCAACTTTGGAAGAGGTGGACCCAAGGAACATCTGTACCAATTTATTTTAAAATCTGGCCAGTAGTTTTGAAGAAGATGATTTTTAAAGTTTTCATATTTTTTTCTTCTGTTTGTTGCCATGGCAACCAGAGTTCTACATGGATCAAGTTTATTTTAGCAACTTTTGTGAAGGTTGACCCAAGGATCATCCCTGCCAAATTTAATCAAATTCTGTCCAGTGGTTTCAGAGGAGATGTTGTTTAAAGGTTTCTCTATATACATATAAGGTAAATAAGCCCCGCCCCTGGCGGCCATGTTTTTTTACGGATCGGAATAATTTTAGCAACTTTGGTAGAGGTTGACCCAAGGAACATCTGTATCAATTTATTTTAAAATCTGGCCAGTAGTTTTGAAGAAGATGATTTTTAAAGTTTTCATTTTTTTTTTCTTTTTGTTGCCATGGCAACCAGAGTTCTGCATGGATTTACTTTATTTTAGCAACTTTTGTAGAGCCTCACCCAAGGAACATTCCTGCCAAGTTTAATCAAATTCTGTCAAGCGGTTTCAGAGATGTCATTTAAAGCAAATTGTTGACGACGCATGACACACGACGACGGGTGATCACAAAAGCTCACCTTGAGCACGTTGTGCTCTGGTGAGCTAACAAACATGATGGTACAATGAAAATAAAGAACTCAACACCTTGAAATGAAGGTTAAAAACATTTCTGTAAGATTAATTTTACCATTTCAGAAAGAAAGTTGTAAAAGTTACATCTTTCTAAAAAAATCATTCAAAAAATTCATTTGGTTTGACAAAAGTTATCTATGTATCTACAAGCAAAACATAACACTTGACCCCATTAAACTACAAAATAATCGCCTTGGTGATAATTCTAAAGCTAGATTAGCCTAGCACAACTGGTGCATATCTAATTTAAATTATCCTTCTTCTTTAGAAACAAGGATGTGAGACAGACTTGTAATCACTCAGTCTGATTAACTTATTCTTTAGTCAAATTAAGTGAGGAAATACATATCCAAATTTGAGATTTTTAAGTAAAACAGGCTTTTAAAAAAAAAAAAAAAATCTGGATCGTTAAAAACATACATGAGGAAAGGCAGATTAAGATTACATAAAGCAAGATTGTCAAGCTGTGTTAAAAGTTAACACGTGAAGAGATTACATTCAAATGCAAGGTTACGGCTATATATATATATTTACCTAGAAGTTAATCTTTTGTTATTTAATATTTCCAAAAGAGTTATTAAGGAGATGACCAATGCTACAGGTATGAAACCAGATCAGTAAAAGACTAACTTGCAGGCTGATCAGGTTTAATACAGATGGCATCTTATCAGTGCCACTGAAAAAAGGGGATAAAATTCAAATCTGGTTCATTCTGAGGATTGCTTTACTGTTTTCAGTTTTACCTTATTTTGTTTAATGGAGATACTGTGATAAGTTCAATGTTTGTAAGCAGAGTTTGATTTATATATTGATATATGATATGAAAAATAAAACTAAGGTTTGGACAGAATAAAAATTGGATCAAGGTAGGTACTACAATTTCTTTTCTTAAAAAAATATCAGCAAACTTAATCCAAAAACTGCTGCATGGAACTAAACAGAAGCTGTGCAAGCAAAGAATACTAAACCAAATTAATATGATTCTAATAGAATTCTGCTTATTTCCCTATCTTCTTTAATTTCCAATATAAACACATTTTCTTATATTTTTTTAAAGAAATACAAAGCAATATACCACAATACTGTAAGCCTCAAGATTTGCTTGAAAGAGGAATAATGGATCATAAAGAAAGGAAAATGGAATATTTGGGATTAGAATTACCTGCCAGCTTGCTCTTGAAGAGAGGTTCTCCACTCTAAGGCGGTAGTCTGTCCTTGTGGGAGGCCCATACCTTTTATGAGTAGAAAAATGAGAACTATGATGATCTTTAGTCTCACTTGATGTAAAATAAACTCTTACATATTGTACTAGATAAAACAAGAGCTGTCAGAGGACAGCACGCTGGACTATTCAAAATGCTTGTTGGTAACTCAAATGAAATCTATTTCAATTCTTGCCCTTCACATACCCTGTACATAATAATAGTCAAAAATGATATACCTTGATAGTCTGAAACCCCTTAATATTTTTATGAAGTCGAAAATCAATCCCATGCCTAGTTACTGAGGCATAAGCATAATAACACTATGGATGCAAAACTTTATCCAAAAATCCAAGCAAAAAAGGACCATAATTTGCATAAAATTCAGTCCAAAAGTTATCCTCCTTGGTTTTCTGATGCCCCTGAAGACACTCCTTAACGTTCTAGTCAATTCCACAAGCAATTTCTGAGATATAAGCTGGATAGTAGCTTGAATGCAAAAATGTAACCAAAATTCTAAGTTAAAAAGGGGCCATAATATTCCATCAAGTGTTATCTTCCTTTATAGTATGATACCCCGAAACACATTAAAGATGTTTCAAATCAATTCCATGCCTGGACTCTGAGATATTAGTATGAAAGTACCTTGCACGCAAAACTTTACCAAAATTTCAAGTTAAAAAAGGGGCCATAACTTGTAATATATTCCATCAAAAGTTATCTACCTTGATAGTATGATACCCCTAAATGTATTAAAGATGTTTCAAATCAATTCCATGCCTTGATACTTAGAAATTAGCATGAAAGTACCTTGCTTTCAAAATTTTAACCAAAATTTCTAAGTTAAAAAGGGGCCATAATTTGTAATATATTCCATCAAGAGTTATCTACCTTGGTTGTCTGATGCCCAACATATTCATAAACTTTCAAGTCAATACCATGAATGGTTATTGAGATATAAGGCTGATAGAAGCTTGCATGCAAAACTTTAACCAAATTTTCTAAGTTAAAAAGGGGCCATAATTCATATTAAATTCAGTCAAGAGTTATCTACCTTGGTTGTCTGATGCCCCTGAACATATTCATAAACTTTCAAGTCAATATCATATACCAAGCTGCAACGCCGACGTGACTATAATAGCTCTCATATTCTTCGAATAGTCTATAATAGCTCTCATATTCTTCGAATAGTCGAGCATTCATTTCAAATTTTCAAGAAAATCTACTACACTGCTTAAAAAAACACTCTGATATTATTTCTACATATAAAATACAATAGTGACATAAACCACATACTGTCTTGCACCTTAAAGCATTTTAACTTACTGAATCAATTTTTTTCTAAGATGTGCCACAGTTTTCTAGTTTTTAACCCCATATAACCCAGTTTCAAACTTGTCTGAGATTACATACCAATAAAACTCAGACCAAGAGTCACAAAATTTGGACTTAAAAATGTGGTCTATACAATCTTCCTTAGCAATTGTTAATGATACATGATGGACAAACTATCAATGACTCAGTGTATATACTTACCTTCCTGAACCTCCAGTTCGCCTTGGTCCACCGCCACCACCTCCTCCACCGTATCTGTCCTGCCGTATCCTCCCCCATATCCGCCGCCGCCGCCACCACCACCACCACCACCAAATCCACGCCCGCCGCTGAACCCACCACGTCCTCGACCTCGAGATGCACGTGCGTGTTCAATAATGACTCTGAAATAAATGTGGGGAAAATGTAAAAATAAATCTAGAACAATACAAGGTATAGTGATGAGGCCAAGTTATTACTTCTTCATAAGAGTTTGGAACTTTCTACAATAAAATATTTTAAAATATGCAGATTCTTCTAAATATCTAGAGAATATTGCTTGTAGCTATTTGAGCTTCAAGTTAACCAACTGCTATATCAAATAAAATTGCAAACAATTATAATACATAAATGTTGCTGTAAAAGATACCCAAAATGCATTGCACATTTCTAAAGCTTAAAGGATATGAACAAAGACAGTTTTTTAACATACATACACACCTACAAAAAATATATATATTTAGGTATTGATATTTGATCCTTTTTAAGTATTTCGTCCAAATATTGAACATTATGTCATGTTAGTTATAAAAGCAGACCTCTCTCCAAGCAACTCTTTTCCATTAAGCTCATAAACTGCATCATCAGCGTCCCTTGCATCATCAAACTCCTGCAATTGTATCAAAAGTAACATGATTGAACTGTATCACTGAGAAAAAGTAAACATCCCTTTTCACTGTCAAAGAATATTTCTTAGTAGATGAAAGGTATATACACAAGTCTGTTTTGCTCCTAGCTTAAATAGTTCATTATGACAACTTGATAAACAGAGCAGACCCAGATCAGACAGCTCCTTCCACAGAGCTTGCACTTAGGTAAAATTCTTGGATGGATCAAAAACTTGGAAGTCCCAAACAAAAAAGTTAGGAAGTCCCATATACACCGGTACGGCTCTATAAGTTTATATCTATAAAAACATTTATAACAATTTTTGTATACTGTAAGTGAGTCATTAAATATAGCTCTCCATAGTCATTGAAACTCAAGGGTCATTATGTACAAAAATTGTCACACCACCAATGACAGTGATGACAAAACCTTGTTTTTTCTTTGAAAAATAGATGGAGCTAAAAAATACCAAATGAAAATAAAAAATATGAATTTCTTTCAGCAACTCACCACAAAACTGTATCCATTCTTCATCATCACCTCACGGAGTCTTCCATATCCTTTGAAGAAACGCTCAATGTCTTTTTCTCGAACGTCATTGGCCAAACGACCAACATACACTCTAGTTCCTGACATACTTGAATCTGAAAATATTGTTAATCTTTCCTCACAATGCAAATGAAATTATCTTCAATCTAAAATTGTTCATGATTAAAATCAAGTACAAACTACAAGTCTTGATAGCATATTAGCTTAATAGCTGTTAAGGGTTTCTAGAGGCCAAGCGTGAGAAGGGGTTCCAAGGAGTGGTAGTTGGTCCCCCCACCCCAGAAACCACAGTGGTTTTTCATTGATTTTCGTGGAAAAATGATTAAAATTGTTGCATTAGCTGACTGCCAACTGATATATTTCAATGAAAATAAATTTCCGCTTCAGTCCATTTCTTTGAAGTTTTGCTGAAGGTAGACGTCAGAGTAAATAAAATATAGAAAACAATTTAAAACTTTCTCATCCAGAAGCACAATACAATTAATTCTTTTTTTTTACATGATAAATTGTTTATATAACAATGGGTTGGGATTCCACTGTAAATTATCTCTGGAAATAGCTATGTTTGCACCTGATCTATTTTTTGACATAGATCCATAGATGGTGATGAAATTCAGGAAATTATTTAAATTAAGGTGTGCTCTAGAGACTCAATGTACAATCAATAAACGTTTTCCTATTATCAGGAGTCATTCACAGGCCTAGGGGTGTAAAAATCCACTTGTCCGCTTGTATTTACAAGTGAAATTCATGGTTGAATAAGCATGATTTCCCTTAACACTCGCCCGACCGTACAAGTAACTTTCTGTGGCTGAGAAAGAAATGTTTTATTAATAAATCAAATTTCAAAGCATTACGATCCTTAGTCTAGATCATAAAATGCTTTATTTTATCAAGGGAGCTAATTTTGAAAAAAAAATGCTCTTTTCCTAAAAAAGATCCGTAAGTAGCAGCAAGCACAGACTGGTTTACAATATTCTACGCATTTATTTTAGCTAAATTTTTTTTGTATGTTTGAGGCAAGGTCCGGGACTACAATTTTTTTTCTTCAGGCTATCAAAAATGTCAAAACAAATATCAATAACAACATTTTTTGGCAGCGGAGATGACGAAAAGAGAGGAAAAGCGGGAGTTAAAACATTTATTGTAAATGATTCTCATAGGCGAATATTTCTATAAAAATAGAAACACATAACAGTTCTTGTTCTTTATCTTATTATTAATTTTTATGATTGGTATACAACTTAACAGGAAGCAAAAGTTAGCAAATTTAAAATTAAGGACAAGCAAACTTTGCTTAACCCTTTCCCTCATAGAGGACACCATGAAAAGACCTATGCGAACAGCATAAAACCAGATCAGCCTGCGAGTAACTCGCAGGCTAATCAGGTTTTATGCTGTTCGCTGCTCCTCAGTGGTCTGGAAATGAGGATTTTGTAATTAAATTTGGTAAGGTTTAACTGTGGTTTTCTGCAGATCAGGCTTTATGTGATACCTACTGAGGGCGTCAAAATGAGTATATATGAGGGAAAGGGTTAAGGACTAGTAAGATTTTTCACTTACTCATCCTATGGAATGAGTGACCTAAAAATATTTTTATAACTCTGCAGGCCTGAGTCTTTCCCTCAAAAGGCTCCTGCAATCCTAAAGTTTTATTATTTATTTACATAAGTAACAGCTGGATATCAGGAAAAGCATACTTTCCCCTACTGCAATTTAATGTCATTCAGTTAAGCTTAAGCCTGACAGTATATATAAGGGAAAATGCATATTTGTATAAAAAGGAATTTTAGAGGGGAGGACACCTATGAATGTAAAACAAAAATACTAATAATTATCTATTAGTGTTTTTTTTTGGTCAAAATATTTGGAGAATATGGGCGGCATTCCCCCCTGCCTGGAATATATATCCCCCCCCCAATGATTATGACAGTTCACATACCATATTATGTGCATGGACCTGTTGCAGTGTTAAAATGTTATATTCTTAATAAAACTGTTCAAACATGTTACAAAACACTGTTCTTATTATTCTTTTATGCAATATAACATCATTAATAAGATTAAAATACAATAAAACACTTACAGTATACATAGAAGAAAACTTTCCCTTTTAGCCCATTCACACACTACCCCCACCCCCCCCCCCCCCCCCACTTATGGACCCAGATGCCCCCTCCCCCCCCACACACACACAAATTAAAAAACAAACAAACACTGATTTATATATCCTCTATTTCAAAAATACTTGGGCTGCTTATAACATTGTCCCCAATAATTTTTACTGAAATCCGCTCCGGTTATATTTTTGATGGTTGTCAGACGTTTCACTCCCAAGTTGTTTCCTCCCAAGATGTTTCACCCCCCATTTGAGGTTGAAACATCCTGTATTTGAGCATTTAACAGGTCATTTCCTCCCTTGTCATTTTATTTGAGCATACAACTGAATTATTTCATGTCATCCTCAATTATTTAAGGAATATTCAATATTTTAATAGAATGTTATTTAAATTTGAGTAAATAATATATATTGCATGGCTTTTATGTATGTGGGCAGGTTGATCAAATTCACGAGTGAAGCCAGTGCAATATATGTTTTATAACATGGCCAAATGTAGGAAGAAGGCGGTACTATGCTCTTGTGACCTTTTTATGCAGATGCCCCCAAATATTGAGTGCTGTAGGTATCAAAGAAAATCCCAGTGAGAATGACTAAACAGTGAAAGGAAAGTTTCCTCTTAATTAAATAACTCTTTCAAACAAACCCTCACATTTGACATTTCGGCGTCTTCCATACAGTTGCACTAGAGAAGGATTCATGGATCAGAATGACAGTGTGGAAAATCCTTTTTCCAAAAAGGTTTTAATTCTGAGTAATCATACCAGTTTCTTACATTTGAAAACACTTTCCGAGACAGCAAAAGAATGCTCTCAAACTCTGAAGGGTTTCCAGAATGTTTGGAAATCCTGTTCATCTGACAAAAGAAACAGTAGGGCCTATGTGCAAGGCACAATTTTCCGCTGTATCCCATTAAAAATGGTAAAGAAAAAAATAGCATAAGCCAGTTTTCTCCTCCGAGTTGTATAGCTTAAAATGACATTACAATGCTTTCTCTTCTTTTATGAAAATTACACTACTATTCATATTCACAAGTATACTATAAGTGGGGGTGAAACATCTCAATCTTTGAAAATTGGGGCAAATACTTCGGAGGAAATGGTTTGGGGGGGTGAAACGTCTGGAATTTATTTTTGGTAATGGGTAGAGATACTAAGATAAGCTTTATTTTGAGTCGGCAAGACATATATGATGGTCTAACAAGTTTTTGGGGTACTAACGAGATCGATCCATATTTGCATATGAAATATCATTAAAATTTTCATTTAATTAGAATAAAGGGGTGCAACAATAAATTTTGTCACTCCCTGTACACATTTGCGATCTTAAATTCATCTCGATCAAAACAGAGCAGCGTTCATTCCAATGTAGGTCAACAGTGATAACATAAAAAGTTACTAGCAAGTTTTCGGGGTATTTACAAATTAAGCTCAACCTACTCTATTAGTTAAATATATCGTCAATGTACCTGTTTCGGTGACGAACCTGTTTCGGTGACCTTTTTATCTCACGTGCTATCTCTTATGTGAAGAGCTTTGACGTCATCATTTTTTGTGTAAATACTGACCTACTTGAACGCTGTTTGTTTACAATACCAGACGATAAAAAATGCGTCCAAAACAAGTGAGTACATCAGTTTTCTTCCTCTGTTATGAGTTTCTTGTTGTTTTACTATGACTTTTTTTCTTTTTTATCATTTACCGAGCCTTTTAAGAAAAATAATTTTTTTTTTCTTTTTCCAAATGGTAGATGTTTATTTTCGATCTGAGCTGTCAAAATATACCTTAAAAATGAGTCACGATTAAGGGATTTTCCTACAGGGTGTCTCAAAAGTTTCAATCTCACTACATTGCTGATAATTAAATTTCCAAAATTGTAAAATAAAAATATTAAATGTTTTCTTTTCTATTTTCAGGCGGCTCCTGTGAAAAGAAAGATTGTGAAGTCACAATACAGGATGTACTCACCATCAGCCATGACAAATGCCTACCTAGCTGTAAAGGAAAACAAATTATCAGCGAGTGGTTAGAAGGAATGATGACTTCTACTGCCCATGTCATATCAATGAACATAGTGAAGAGTAAAAATAAACTTCAACACTCTGTATATATGTTTCATTATTTATTTAAAGTTAGTTTGACAGTTGACAGTTTAGTTATTGAATATAATATATATAAACGAAACAAAACTTTTGGGACACCCTGTACATTGGATAAAATTAGAGGGTCACGGAAACTGGTACTATGGATGGTTTCGGCTGCATTTGAGGCATGTCTGGCAGTTAACTGTTGTTTTAATGCTGTTTAAGGTATTGATATGTATTATTATTTTGAAACACATCAAAAGGGATTGAATTATGCAATTGTGAGTATAATTAATAAATTTCCACAACATATAAAAAATTATACATGAAAGACCGTAAGGGTCACCAAAACTGGTACATCAACGATACATCAAAATTCCATTTCAGGGAAATAATGCTGTTATGATTTGATATTTATCGAGCCTTTATTTCATCTGAGATGCTGTTCTGATTATTTTTTTTCTGATTGGCATCCATGGTCGGAAAAAGTTGGAACTTTATCTGGGAAAACTGCTGACCTTACACACAACCCGTTCATTTTTTCATTCATTTTAAACTTAATGACAGTTACCATTGATGACACATTTGGATAAATGAAACATTTTTACACATATTCATCACAAAGCATATACTTTACACACCTTAAAAAGACTCTCACACATGCTATTTTCCAACCCCTTAAAATTCATAGCAAATTGATAACATTTAGTTTGCTTTCTGCACAAAATACTAAACATGTAAGGTGTATTAACTTAAATAAAAACTATAAATGTTTTTTTATTTGAAAATATGTAAATTTGCATAATTCAGACAAGTTTGATCTACAATATGGCTATACAAATACGAGTTCAAGATTTTAATGAATTGGACCTGCATCTAAAACATTGTCCCGAATTCACACAAGAAGTCACATGATGTCTGAATTTGAATATTAGAGCATGGCTGACATTTGTTTTGACCATTTGGGACAGCGAAAACAACTCGGTCATATCACGCGTTCACGCGCAAACGGTGTAAAGGTAAAACTTGTTACACCCCGAAAACTGGTTAGTCAGCCATACAATTAACATAATCTTCTTTTAGCCTTTTAAAACGACTTTAGCCTGGAGGTTCATAAATTCATGTCTGACATGCCAGTTATATCAGGATATCCCATCATTGGCATGAAATTGACAAAAAATTGCCCATGCGTGATCTGCCTTTCATCGTGACGCTTTCGAATAATTCGGAATCACGGCAGGTAAAATGACTAGCTTATTTCTTAAATTAGTCATGAATAAAATGGAAATAATAGAGATAGTTTTCGTATCCATGTTTACCTTACTTTCCAGTTAATTTCAAGACAAGATCGATCGCTAAGCCTCGATTGATTGCTTCCTCTTACGTGTTTTTTTGTTACATGTGTCACGTGATGGACTTGTCTAAATATACACGAATGTTATTATTTTCATTTCTTGTTGTCATCTCTTTTATCCCCCAGAGCAATTACACAATACTTCATTTCACAAATACAATACTATGGTCTTTACGTTGAATACTTGATAATGAGTTAGTAGTTCTTAATTGTCTCGAAAATGCCCGGAGTTTAAATTTAGGGAGGTTTACAGAAGAAGAAGCAGAAGAAGAAGAAGATGGAAAGTATCTGTGTTATTTACAGAGGATAGTTATCTTTCATACATCTTTAAAGCATTTACTTATGTACAAATGTATAACAATAATTGTTATTTATCATATGGGTGTAAAGCCCCAAAACACAACAACTAGAACAAATCTACATAAAACCATAATTATATTAAGAGTAATAAGAACACAATAATACCACTTGCTTTTTAAACAAAACAAGTACATGCTTTTTTTTTGCTTTTTTTTTTTTTTTTACAAAAATGTCGCTATTAAAAGTGCTACTCTGGAAATAGGAGAGGATATCAGTCAATATATTGTTCAGCAATTCTAGTTAAAACTTAAAACATATATAAGCATCAAAATTAAGGTCATCAAGTATTGACGATGTGTTATAAATAGACAACTGGGAATTCCCTATTTATTTTCAAAGGATTGTCCAGAGAAAGTGGTAAGTTAACGTTTAACATTTGTCTTTGGAATACTATTCTTCAGCATAAAAACTAGCTTTAAAATTTAATTTTAATGAAGTCTATTTCTTCAGGTCATTCAAATTCTCACATCCACCATTTTAATCGACATATTTATATAGATATGTATTGTACCCGCTGATACATATAAACACATTACACATACATGTAGAAAACTGGAATGCGTAAATATATATATCTATATGAAATCTATATGAAAGGCATAGATGTGTGTGTGTGTGTGTGTGTGTGGCGCAACTTATCACAATAAGACTCTTCATGCTGCGATGATTTTCCTTCATCCATTAATTGTTCTTGCATATCAAGCTATGGTAAAAACTTCTGAAGCGTGTCTTGCAAAGACTACACAATGTAAGTAGCAACGGTAGTATATATGCCATACAGGCCCGGATTCACCGGGGGGGGGGGGGGGGGGGGGGGCCGAGGGGGCCTTGGCCCCCCCCAGCTGCCCTGGTTATACATTTTTTTCTAGGCTATAAAATCCATTGATTACATAATGTCTGAGCTGTCTAGAGGAAATCCCCATCGTTGGCCCCCATACTGAACCAACCGCATAACCACCTGCATGACCAGCCAGACTCCTATTGTCTTATGCCCCCCTGCTGTTAATGTGTAGGTAATCCGAATCGGCAGTCATCCATGACTTAGTGATAAGCATGTGTTTAAGGTACTGCGTATGCAAAATGATTGACACCTTCACTGATTCACAGGCTATTGTCGAGTGATACATAAGGACATCTCTTCTGCCGAGCGATCTAATGATTAAAGAAAAATAGGCAATTACAAAAACTTTATATCAGTAAAACTATTTTAGACAGGTGATGTTTAGGAAATAACATGAAAATCGATTAGTATAAAATTAGCCACTAAAAACAACAACTAAGTTGGACATTAAAATGTACATTTTTGTAATTGCTATCGAAATATTTTCACTTGAGCCCAAAGAAATTATTGATTTAACAAATAAATTTGACTAAATCTAATCAACGAAATTTTAAATTCACTTTTCTCTACATCTATAAAATTTTAAATCTTGAATTAAAAGCGGGCAATTTAACTGCCAGGTTGATGAACTTTCAGGTATGAAAAATTGCCGATTTTATTTTGGAAAAAAAAAATTAAAAAGCTATTCTGCGGGGAAGATGCATACCTATCGCTAGCCATGTAAATTAAACTTTATCAGAAATGGGTTGTGTTTTCTAAATGTCATCAGCTATACTATTTTTACATAACTTGTAAGTATTATTTTAACGAAGCAGTTAAATTCTTCTTAACTAACTATCTCAATATAAAAATACAAAAAGTAGGTCTATACATCATCATGTTCACTTTTCTTATTATTTACGAATAAAATAATAATAATTATTATAAAATTTGTGTATTTTAGATTTATGAATATAATTAAGAAATGAAAGAATTTGAAAATTGTTAACTGCCATATTTTGGGACAATGTATGTGTAGATTATGATTACTAATTCAAATCAAATCCAGGTAATCAGTTATTGTTCAATGTTACTGATAAGTCAATGAATACTAATGCACAGAATACACAATTTATGTGCAAAATAAAACGGATATTAAAGATTTTATATTAAATATCAACATATATTGTTTGTTTTGTTACTGATTAAACATTAAGAAAAACCAAAATGTTTCAACTAAAACTAAAAATGTACAAAAAAAAATGACACACAAAAGGGGCCCACACCTACCCTATAACGTGCGCCTAATTTTTTTTTCTGAGAATTTCTGTGTGAAGACTGCTTCCAGATCGACAATTTGACAGCCAATATCATTAAGGTCGAACCTATTCCCTTCCACAATTTTGACAAAATGATTATGTTTAACGTGAAAATTGATTTTTTTATCAGTCTTTGACAAACTGTCTTTTACACTGTTGAGTCAAAAACTAATGACCATAAGTCACTTTTTGTGGGGGTTCAGGAAACCCTTATTAAATATTTTATGCCAGTTTGTGAATGAAAATACAAGATAAGCCCGTATTTCTTACCCGGAAGAAGTAAGGCCCTTTCAGTAATATCAGTGCCCCCCCCCCCCCCCCCCCCCCCAGCGCTTCCATCTCCCCCACTGTTATTTTTATTTTATTTATTTTTGATCGGGCCTGTAAATGCAATTGTAATCAAATTTATACGATTGCACAGCAGTTATTCAATAACATCACTTTGCGCCGGTAAAAGATAACATTATATCGCTCAATGCTTAAGGCTCGGTCCCACTTGGCTTTTTTTTTTTTGCCTCGGGGATGGGATGCATACGCACTCCCGATGGAAATAGTGTCGCGAGCCATGTGGAGTCATCGGGAGGCCTCGGGTGTACTGTAAAAAGAATTCATTGAAATTTTCCCGATGTGTTCTCGATGTTTTATCGGGGAAATATCCGCAGAGAAGCTCCGGTCAGCATTCACGGAGCTTCCGCGATATTTTTTCCTCCGATGAATCCCCGATGCGTCTGTGATGTCTCGCCGAAGTATCAGGGGGGCATTCGGGGATATTAGGCGGCCTTTCTGTGACACATTCCCAATCTTAAAAAAATGGCAAGGGTTGAAAAGCGCACCCAGAAATTAGTTTCTGTTTTGGCCAGTCTTAGACTGAGACGGTCAAAAAGGCCATTGGACATTGCTTAGGGCATCCCCTTTAACCCCCCCCCCTTCCCCCCCCCCCCCCCCCCCCCCCCCCCCCCCCAAAAGTCTTCTCTTGACTTTGTCGCTTAATTCCACCATCAAATTTTCATACTCTCAATAATCTTCCCCGAGACACGTAGGATGGTTCGCAAGATCCCCTAATCTACGGGGATATTCCCCCGATGATGTTACAAACTCAGTGAAACTCCGGGGCAACCTTCGCCGATCATCGGAGGAGGTCCCCCGGTGCTTTTCCGAACATCGGGACTCAAGGCTATTGTGTCATAGCCGAAACAACAGTGAATGTTCAACGGACCAATCCCGAAGCCTAATAATTGTCATTTTTCAACGGACTGCTCAGTCTTTTTTTTGCTCAAACATCGGGAGCCATCGGTAGAAAAAAAATGTTAATTTCCACATCACCGATTATTTTTTCCCAGTGGGACCTAGGCCTTCAAGTTTCAAATATATCGGATTTAAAAACAAAACAACAACAACAAAAACCTTCACTATTATCCCCAGATACCCTTCAGAATGCATCTCCATCACACTAAAAACTTTTTTTCCGGGGGAGCATGCCCCCGAACCCCCTACCACTCATATCACATTCGGATTTTGGCCCCCCCCAGCAGAAAATTTCTGGATCCGGGCCTGATATGCCATACATAATCAGAGATGTGAATACCTAGAATTTAATGTATAGCTTCGTGCATATATAAAACATATCTATGTATGAAAGCTAACATGTATGCACAACTCCATATACTATATAATCATCTGAATACACAATGTCCGTAGTACTTAACGGTACTTGTAAATGAAAGCTGACGCGTATATATACATGTACGTACAGCTCCTATTCAGTACAGTTCATTAATTATACAATGTATCAATAGTGGACGGGATCGATTTTAGAATGATGTATTTCCATGTATATAACAAGTAGTGTGTATACCACAACATATATAAATTATGAGTGATATGTGCCCGTATGACTATATATATGAATATATACTGTATAGGAAATAGAGTTTCGTTTTGCGGGATATATCGCAGAAAAATTCAGATGCACTGTACATATTCCATCTAACCTAGGCCTGAATGATTTATTATGAAGCACATGAACGCAACACCATACTGTCATAGACCATTTTACTCCGGTGTAAAATTGATAAACATTTTTTTTTTTTAAATTATACGCATGGCTTTGATGGAATTGGTGACTATTAGGGTGCGTAAACCGTAAGTTCTAGAATTACTATGTTACACGCATTTGTATCGGACTTCAAGCTATCGATCTCAGATACCTCCATCGGTTATTTTATGACCAAAACTTGACTGAAATGTGTATATTTACTATCCAAACAATTGTGCCTCCATAAGTGTCATGCCAACACTACTGCGTATACCATCCGTGTGAATATCGGAAAATAATACACACCATTTATGTAGCATATTTTGTTGATCGTGTTAGATTTTGAATTAATAATCAGATTTTACAGGTAGGCATACAGCAGTGTATAAATGGACTTAAATATACTTCCAATATCAAATTATTTAGTACATTTCGATATTTCTTGAAACTATGGTTTATGTTTATTAAGTTATATCTATGTTTATTTTTCTTCTAGACTAAAAAGTACCGAAAAGATCTATCGAGGAAGTCCCTATAAAGTGAAGGTTAAAATCATGTACAAGTCATATAGTCAACAAGTGGGCGCGGTCGATCATGATGCTGGCAACAGTGATGATGACAGAGGCAGTGACAGCGACAGGGGTAGGGATGATGATGACCTTGAACGTGCCCAAAGGTTTGTAGACGTAGGGGAGGAGTCCGACATGTTCAAAAGTAAGTCATTGAATGACTTGAAACCGTTCTACAGTGGCGTGTCTTTAGACGAAAGAATGGCCGAGATCCGGAAGTCGATATACCATATAAGGCACAACTGGGACGAATCTAGCAGTTTCATGGCTGCTCTGCGGACACTTTTTCTTGAACAAAGCGAATTTAGAAACGAGAAGATACAGTCCTTGGCAGAGAAGTTGTTGACGTCAAAGAGGGACTGGTTGACGCCGGAAGAATCACGTGATAAGGACGTCACATACGAGGCCGTTGAACTGTACACGTCAAAGGAAGGACATGAAAGGATATATCGGCTGAGTAATGATATATTTCGCCGGGACGAATCAATCTCAGATACAAACATGATTAGGAATGTCGTATTTCTGGTTGAACTGATCAACATAGATTTGTTCAACTACTGCATGAAATGTCCAGAGCGGTCCAACTTTGAGGGGACTGTATACAGGGGCATATGTGTGACGAAGGAAGATTTGAAGGCGTTCCAGTCCCTTAGGAAGGAACCCATCAGTCGCCGGAACATTGCTACTCCTCTAGGTAAGACAAGCTCCCAATCCATTGTGCCTGCAAAATATACCGCTATGCTATTTACGAGGAGCGTGACGTCTGATGGCTTCCAATCTCCAACACAGGAGATCTCGCACAGATCTCTGCCACAGTGAGTTGAACAATAGCTGAGTTACAGCTAAATCACAGATAACCAATAGCGTGACATTTGGTACACGTGGTAGCTCAGCGTGGCAATGATTGATGCGGAGCTAAACCACTGCGCTGGAGATTGACGAGCTCCCTGTAGAAATGTTTCTTTAATAACTATAACCAGTCATATGCTAAGCACCAAGAAAGGGAATTATACTAGTACCTTTTTACGACTTTGGTATGTCACGGCCGGGGATTTAAACGTTATGGTTTCAATTATACTGTAGATATACATGAAGTTGTTATTATGTACATTTGCAGCTGCACCTGTATTCTCCAATAATAATTTATGTTCAATCGTTCGGCAGTTTGAGAGGTAGTAAGTTACATTACGTAAAATAGAGAAATACCAACAGTTGCCACCCTGGAACGGTCAACGGCTTATGGTATCTCATAGTGTTAATTGATTAGGATAAAGTAATTGGGTGTGGACGTGGCACGATTCTCGGAAGGACAAAATATCAAATATAACTTAAGTTTCTGGATGACTAGTTATAAAGATTTGCATTAAGAATTAAAACACATTTTATTTGAAGTACAATAATGTGTTATTTATTATCTATCATTCAAATAATTTTTCACTTTTTTTAACTGAAGACTTCATTTGCGTATCTTATTAATGTCCACATATGTTTTATAGAAGACATATTAATTTTTTTATTGGGAAATTTTCGAATGGTATCCAATGTACATATATGTACTTATTATATCAAACGTCTCTATTTTATGCTTTTCTTTGCCAGGACTGTTTTCATCAAGTTCCAGTGTCAGGATTGCCCATAAGTTCATAAAAGAAACACTGAAGCGACGAAAGAGAGCGGACGAGAGCCTCACGCCTTTGGTGATTAAAACCCACGTGATCAGTCTAAAACCTGAGTACGAGGATCATTACCGGAAGCGGTTTCCGTCTGCGACGTTGACGACAATATGCGCAGTGGACATCCACAAGATCTCCATGCACCCGAGTGAAAAGGAGGTTTTGCTGCGAGGTCCGTTCATGTTGGTTCTAGACATGTTCGAGGCTGACAAAGAGATCTTGGGACACAAATGTCACGTTTTGGAGGCTGTAATGCTGAATGCCAACAGAGATCATATTTCCACGGCGTCCTTGGGTGACCAAGACGCATTGGCACGTGACCTGTTTGGAACCATGGTAACGGTCACTAGAAGCGAATTTGCCGTCAGATATTGTACGGAAAAGGGTTTGTCCGAAGATGCGCAGGAGTATCAGTCAATTCTCGACACAAGCTTGAAGAAATTAGATGGCCTAATGAAACAATAGAGATGTAGTAGACTTTACAGGGAAAATGGTCATCGAGGGGTGAGAGCGAAACCAGACCAAGTCCTTATATATGTATGTGCACTTTGCCTAGTTTCGCTCTCACCCCTCATCGTGTATTTCGTTACTGCACGTTATCTCATTACTTTATAGCCCAGTATGCTAGATATGGACATTTTTGAAAATATAAACAACAAATGATATTGAAATATTAATATGTATATATTTATTCTATAAACCTTTATTTTAAGCAGACATGCAGTGATAAACTGTCACCAATGAATTATGCATACATGTACACATTTTTGTAACTTTTGAAGCCTCCAAATGCTACCTCTGGTCACAGGCTACCGGCGTGGGACCCCCAATGGTACAAAGTAAAATATAAAACTCATTAATTTTTATTAAAAAAAAAATGTTGGAAATAACGTATTTCTGTGAAATTGCCGCTGAAAAGCGCATTGACTGCGATATGCATTGCTTCGGTCACATCGTGTCCGAGTACAGTTTCTGTTGAGTTGCGTATTGTCTTTGTAGTCTATCTAAGGTAGAAAATCGACTCGGCGACGAAAAGGCCTATTGTTCCAGCGTTGAACAAGCCCGGCATATTTGAAATCGGCTGAAAATTGTGTCAGATACGAAGTTCAGAATACGACCATGTCAGCATGTCAGTTTTCCTATAGATTTTGAACGGAAAGTTACATACCTTTTCTTATTTTATCATATCAGTATATTTTTTTCTGGAATTGTGAAATTTTGTTATAAAATGTGTTTTAAATTCTTACTTTGTATCAGGGGGGTGTCCCACGCCGGTGATGATCTAACTCTGTTTAATATGATTTTGATTCTAGGTGCTTGTGATATGTTAAGTTTACTGTGATAATCTGTATTTATGTGATAACATTTTTCATCGGGAGCCATGGTAGACAACTTTTTAAATACTTGTTACAAAATGGGATCACACGCGTAACGGGCGTTACAAATGTGTAACAGAAATCAAGCGCATATGATGAATGTGTTTGATGCCGATTTTGGTTGTGACATAAAACCGCATGTGATCACATTCATAAGAAAAATGTTACAAATGTGATTTGTTACGAATGTGGTCTAGCAGAGCTAATCTATGTCAATTGGGAAATCTTAAAGACCTCATGGCCTTTCACGGAGATAACCAAGGTTTCCTAATGTTTCATTAGGGCACCTTGGTTATCTGGGTAGAGGTTAAGTGGTCCGGAATGTAGCGGAACCATTACAAGGTTTTACCTTAAAACACATCTGTATGTGACATTTATGGCTTACCACCATGTAATTACAGCACGAGCACACAACATGTTGCATTGTTTTGAGCGTCATATATGATTTTATATAATAAATAACTCATTACTGTTTTAAAATCAAGACGTGTGTTTTGTCTCTGAATTAATGGTGAGCTTTAAGATATCTAGTTAGAAAATGCACATTCAGGTCAATTCGTTAATGCCCCAGTATTGTGTTTTGGCCGAACCGTTAACATTGTACTCCGTTTCAAACACCCTCGAGTTGAATAAATAAATAATAGTAGATAATAAATCAATTGATCCATGCCACGTTGTTACATGCTAGCCAGGCTAACGCATCGGTTGTAGTCAAACTGTGACACGATAGGTAGGTGGCATCGGAAGTCAATGTCGGGTTTTCCGGAAGTCCACTTCCCCAAAATGCCTTGAATTGTCCCTATCCCCAAATCGTCGGAAACCCACTTATTACTCATTCCATTACTCTCCATACATCGCACGTGGTATTTGTTCTCAGTTGATCATTTTAAAAGCAACGCCCCCGTTTCTTGCCGCATGCTATAACGGAGAATTTTGGACGAATGGAAACGCGTTAATTCTTACGTATAGGATAGTCCTCGGTGACTATGAATAAATACTAGCACCTGATTAGACGAGAGAAAAAATGCCATGTGCTAAAGCGATCTTTCTTTATGGCTTCGTATGCCTAAGTGGATTGAAAATGCGATTAGCATCAGTGTTAAAAAAAACCCAACAAATTACGGGATTTCAATGTCAGAGATCTGTTAAGTTAGTGACTTGGACAACATGATTTTACGAATTTGGACGCATTTGTGTAAAGTGACTATATATAGTTCTGATAATTATCTTTAAAGCCATGGTAGGTTTAGTAAAACGTAGGACAGTCGTGACAACCAGAGACATAATGTCAGCATCAAGGTAAATGAATATGTTAAAATCTGCATCCCCTATCCCCTGATGTGCATTGACATATCCTTTAACTGCGTTTTACGACACTAATCAAACAGGAGTTCCAATATTATATTTTACTTGATCACTATATTTGTAATCAGATAGGTTTCATACGAACACTTCAAACACTATTGAAATGTTTACTAACCTAGTCTACTTTTGATGCATTTACAAACAGAGCAGTCCCAGATCAAACAGCTCTTTCCTGGAGCTGTCTGATCAGGGTTTCCTGTTTTCTCGCACAATACAGTAGTCCAGATTCTATACACTTCACACGGTAAATTCAGTAAATTATTATTCATTAAGTCATAAAATCTGTAAATAAATGTTCATGAAGTAATATATACCCTGAAGTACATATTTGTAACCCATCTGCAAAGACACAAGTGAACATTGTCTTTTGTGTGATGAAAATGCATGTTTTCTAGCATAACATATTAATTTAAACATAAAATAACATAACTATAACAATTATTTGCACATATTAAGCCAGTAATCAGGGAACATAGATATATTTATTTCACAATTTTATTAACAAGGTCCTAATATATCAACAAATAACCTTTAAAAGTTAATTAGCTGACATCAATTAATATATGACAAAATGGTACACGAACAAGAATGATTCCGTGATATCTTCACGTTAATTTAAACAATTCACCTTCACTCCGAAATGAGACGTACCGGTAAATCTACATAAATCAACGAGCACTTCCCGAACACCTAATCTACATGCTCCCCACATTGTTCAGTGGTAAATAAAAATGCATTTGAGATTTCCCCCTAATGACTGATTGGTCAATTTAAATGAGTGACAAAATCTTATTTATCATTTAATGTACGGCGGTTTAAACATTGTTGACAAAACGCGTAGTAATATCTTGAACTCTTGAGCTCAAATAAACTATTTCAAAGGGAATTAAGTTAAAAAAAATTTAAAACTGTAACCGGATGTCATGCCTTATAAAGTATATGGCACCCTTCGGAATAATTTGAATAATGCCTTTCTACATGTACTACACCAATACTTAAGTCTCTGCTGTGGCTACTGCTGTTAGTGCCACTTCTTTAATAATAACAAGTAAATCTGCTACTACCCTCGCGATAATCAACATTATGTTGTTATGAGTTAATTAAATATGACCTGTCCCACCTCATTTTAAAGGTTTCTTTCTCCTTAAAAACATATCGTGTGTCATTAAACCTATAAATCTAAATTTATTATAAAATATTTCAAAGTAATGTCCCACAGTTACTTGATGTATGTATTACCGGTATACCCTCCGCAACAATGTTGTGGGAGTATACTGGAATCAGCTTGTTCGTCCGTCTGATTTATCATAGGGTTATGACCCTTTGCATTTTTAGCAATATGTATAATATATAATTAGCACAAATTCCTGTCCCTACCACTGACTAAAAGATACACAGAGTTCGGTTTACATTTGTTAAGAATAAGAGAGTAGACACGGTCAATTTTGCAACTGTCCATTAATTCAAGGGCCGTAACTCTGGAGTGTCTGAGAACAATCTTGCTGGTTATAAAGCCGAGATATTGTGCCCATACACATTGTGACCAAGTTTGGTAAAGATCGGTTTACGTTTATTAGAGCTAGAGTGCGGACAACCTCAATGGACGCCACACGCCGTAGATGAACAGATAATACGTCCCACCATTCGAGGGGCGTATGAATATGTTTCTGACTCTCCTTTTTGTACATGTGGATCTAATGAAACTGTAGATAATTAATTTTACATTTTCATAGACTGAATCTCCTTTCGAACGACTCTCCTTCGTACCTAATATTGATAATACGTGTGAGAAAATACAATAAAACTGCTAAGCGTCCGCGTCATCAGTCACCCGTCAACAGATGTTTTGGCCCCTTACGCTTGGTACATCCTCGGTGTGGCGGGGCAGGTAATGATGGCCAATCGCTACCTCGTCTACGATGGCTGCCAAGTTGTTTCATTGCATCGTAACCAGAGCCAACTGGATGACCGTTCAGCTGTCTTCCCTAGAGCATGGACTGCAGTCTTTCTGACTCTTCCCTTGATGTCCAATGCTCCTAGCATTCTGCATACAGTCTGTGATGGAAAGAATCTACATCCAACAACAACTGGAAAGACTCATGTCTTCCAGCCTCTGTATCTACAGATGTTTGCACGTTCTTTGTACTTGCTTTCGTCAGTTCGTGGGATTCATCTCTCCTCTCTTCCCACGGCACAGTGAGTTCAACCTGAATCATCCGCTTTGGTGCTTTCGACCAAATCACTGTACCAGGTCTAAGAGTTGTATGGGTCACTTCTTCTGTGAACTTTATTTCTTCACTACGTCTACCCGCATCTCCCAGTCCTTGGAGTCTTGAAGAAGACCGGTCCGGTCCTGTTTCGGAGTCTGTCCTTCTGACGCTCTCTTTCTTGGACATCAGTCATTTTTCGAAGCACCTGATCATGACGCCATCTGTATCGCCCTTGTGAGAGTGCTGTTGGGCAGGGTGATAAGATATGGTGTAATATTCCTAAACTCCCTCACAATGGACACTAGGAGTCTTCTGTCAGTTTCTGTTTCTGCAGATTTGTTGGAGTTGGCAATATATCATACACAGACCGAAGGAGGAAACACAACTGGAGTGCCTCGTAGTTCCATAATTCTGACTATGCGAGTTTCCTCTCTGGTACGTACCACTTTGTCCAATTTCTTTGAGGGCCCAGCTGGACCGACTTTTCCGACCGTGCCTGTTCTTCCATCTTCCTGATTTCTTCTTGTTCCAGAGTTCCTCTCTCCTTTCTGCCAGCCTTCTCCCATCTCTGGTGCTATCTGATACCAAGCCCTTCTCTTCCACGTTTGTTGCCCCCACAATGTCTTGCTGCTTGAGGCTACTTTTTGCTGAATCTACATTCTAGCTTACTGACTACTTTCTTCCTGTCTTGCATTACTGATCTTCTCATAACTGAGGGTTAGCAAGAGACAAGCCAGAGCTAAGGGGCATCTGCAGTTTTGTTGACCGGCTGTACAATGCTTGTAAATGATAGTGGAAGGCCAAGGCATCTCCGCAGATGCTTGCTGACTAAATGCTTCAGTTTCCCGACTGTGATAATGGGAATCTCATTAACCATCAATGGTCACATCAGTCTTGGCAGGAGCCTGTACTTGAAGATCCGTGGGAGTCTAGTCTATTCTCCTCAGACCCTCTTATGCCGAGGACAGTCATGATGAGCTGTTGTGGTATTGAGCCACATGCATTGACTAGGTCAAGTCAGATTACCTTCAAATCATTTCGGTCGATCATAGCTTCGTGCAGTAGCTGGGTCAGTGCACTTGTGTGTTCGACGCATCCGGGAAGTCCTTGGATTCCTCCTTTCTGGATTGAAGTGTCAATGTACTTGTTCTCTATGTACATTGTCAATCGCCTGGCAAGGATGGAGAAGAATATCTTTCCTTCCACACTCAACAACGAGATGGTCCGTAATTGATCGATGGTCTTTTGGTTCTTCTCTTTTGGTGCCAGACATCCTTCTTCAGTTTGCCATCATTTATATCAGTTCTATGAATAATTGTAGTCATTTTCAAAGAGGGATTTAAGTTTTAAACATCTTCTACCTTTGGCCTCGCCATATTTTCAATTTTATTCATATGTACTTACATTTACATCTTTTTGTTTCCTTTAAGTATAGGTTGTCTTAAGTAATACTTTCTTACGTTTACAGATTTCTTAAATGTATAAGTATCTCTTATCGTTGAACAGCTTATTTTCAGTAAATGGCCATATTTTAATTGTTGGTTGGAAAAACACACACACACACAAAAAGCTTCTATACTTTTTCGTGTATTTTCATTTGAAACAAAACAGGTTTAAATAAACTGACTTAAAATCGAAACATTATGACCATCCAATAACATCAACCTATAATATAGTAAGTATAAGAGGGTCATGATGGGTCTGGGATCGCTCACCTGAGAACCAGGTATTAGTGGGAGGAAATAAAACAGCAAATACCTTATAATATTGTGGAAAATGGGCTCTGCCCTCTGCCAGCCATAAATCGAGTGAGTACTTTTGGACAAGAAAAAATTTTCAAGTTTGTACTTTATACATATAAGGAAAATGGCCCCCCCCCCCCCCACCCAGGCAGCCATGTTTTTCAACGAATCAAAATAATTTGAACAATCTTGGTAGAGAGTGACCCAAGGAACTTCTGTGCCAAATAACTTTGAAATTCAGCCAGTACTTTTGGACAAGAAGATTTTTCAAATTTGTACTATATACATATAAGGAAAGCGTGATCCGCCCCCTGGCAGCCATGTTTTTCAACGAATCAAAATAATTTGAACAATCTTGGTTAAGAGTGACCTAAGGAACATCTGTGCAAAGTAACTTGAATCCAGTTAGTACTTTTGGCCAAAAAGATTTTTCGACTTTGTTCTATGTACATATTTTAATATCATTGGACTCCCTATTGTGGTATTAAGTCCGATTATTTTATGGCTGGTAGTCTCTGAAGGTCTCTTACAAGATCTCAAGAGACTACCTCCAGGTCGATCTTGCCAGATACCTTGTGTACCAAATAAACCTATTGTCAGCGATCACTGTCTCGTGTTAGTTTCTGGAAGTCAATAATAAGATCTCAGTGGAGGGCAAATGCCGGGGTTTCTTGCACCCCCTTCACGTCTCTCTTAAATGGGCGTTGGGTCAATGATGTTAGGTCAATCAATCCTTTAGTTGTTTGATTTGATCAGAAACTATTACCACCAAACAGCTTTGTTGATGATGGCTCATTGGCGCAAAGTGGCTTGTAACATGGTTATAATTCTTTCATAATTTTCTTAGCCCGAGCTGTATTGCTAGATGACACCGCTCGGGTTAGAATCTTAAAAATATCACCTACGTACTCCTTCAAAGTCGGTTCCAAAGCTCCGATAGTTGGAATTAGTGCCGTGCATGTGGATTTTGAACTTGCTGAAGCGCATAATCGCAAGATCTTATCTCCGGTCGCAATTGGCGCCTAAGTTGTTTCTACCTTCGGGATTTGTAGATTTTCGACATTCTGTGGCCTTAAGTGTCTTACTTGTCTCATCCTACGGTTTTTCGCGCAGAGATTTGTTCGCCATTTGCGCTAAGAATCTGCCACATAGGGGCCCCATCGTATCTTCATCTTCATAAAAATCCATAATATCTTCCCAGAAATCCTCCTCCTCTTCTCTCGCCCCTTTCCGAAAAATACTTATCCAATTCGAGCTCTGAGTCAGAGCTGTCAGCATAATTAAGCCAGAGTTGAAGCAAATGTCTGTGGGCTCGGGCTCCCTGACTCTAGGGCGGAATCTGTACGAACCGAAGGACATGATAATTCGTCAAAGAGGGACCGCGCCCTTGATACCTGCGCAGCAGCAGTATCTTTCACGGTTTCGTCATTTCCGCCCTGGCATTCAGCCAGTGATTCCTGAAACGAGATTTTGTCTCATTTTAGGCCATAACCATACTATGCAAATTGATGTAAATCTATTATATATTGTATACGTTGAGGTATTGAAATCTTGATATCTTGTCTTGGCATTCTTGGCATTACTATTATCCTGAAAAAGGGCATGCGCTGAGGTATTGCTATCATATCTTGGTATTAATTATTACCATGATTATAAAAGTGCGTGCACTAAGGTATTGGTATCATGCCTTAAATATCATGTTTACCATGATTATAAACGTGCATGTGCTGAGGTATTGGTATCGTATGATTATCATTATATGCATTGAAATATTGGTTTCAAACCAATTTGTTGAAATACTATCAATGATAGAGACGAACGTATATCCTGGCTACGGCAAGCCTCGTTATGATCTCGACTGCCTCATGCTGCGTCATCTCTGTGGGGCACATTGAGGTGTTCATGTGTTGGATGAAATTAATGGTGTGAAAATTGAGATAACTGGTAACTTATGCTCACTGGTTCAGTATGTAATTAAGATGGGCGAAATTTCACGGGTATTTTAAGAGCGGCTACCTGGAGATTTTAGAGAGGAACAAAAGTATTGTAAGGGTATTGAAATTTGTACATTGATTGAAATCTTGTATAAACACATGTATAATAGGATGGAAAATCTGTGCTTAAAAACTGTTGAAATGCATACCGGAGGGGAACCTGTACGAATTCTCGTGTCGGGACTACCGG
>CM037784.1:46085425-46135425 GCA_021229015.1 Solen grandis | reverse complement strand
GAAACAGTTTTATCCTAAAATCAAGACACATTTAGTCAAGTGACTTCAACTTTCTGACTCTCCATTGATTACTCAGGTAATACAAAGCAACACATGCATAAACTTAGGTCAGACTATTAGTTAATTTGATCAGGAGTATAAAATGCAACATTGGTCACCTAGCAAGGAGCATCAATGTAACATTAATCAGACGGCAAGGAGTATCCAATGTAACATTTATCACCTGACAGGGAATATCCAATGTAACATTTATTACCTGTGAAGGAGTGTCCAATGTAACATTGATCACCTAGCAAGGAGTTTCCAATGTAACTCAGATCACCTGGCAAAGAGTATCCAATGTAACACTGATTACCTGACAAGGAGTATCTAATGTAACATGGATCACCTGGCAAGGAGAGTCTAATGTAACATTGATCTTCTAGCAAGGAGTTTCCAATGTAACTTAGATCACCAGGCAAAGAATATTCGCCATGTATAAAATGTCAATGTAGAAAATAGAAATATTCCGAAACCACAATGTAAATACCAGTACAACACAAGAAATTTAGCATCGACCACATTTTCATATTTTGGCAGCATGTGACCATAGCACATCCAGGTGTTGACTTTCCACCTTGGTACAACTGGATACACAATGATCCTCTACTAATAGCTATCTAAATCAGACTGTCAACAAACCCTCATACTCAAGTCACCAGTCAACTGTTAACTTTCCCTAAGTCATTGACCAGCATCTGAAGGTGCTGGCCCCTTTATTGTGACAACCTACAATCAAAATAAATGACAATTGCTGTCTCATTAATCTGTAATTATTTCCACAGTCCCCCCACCCCACCAACAAAAATGACAAATCAAGGTTAGAGTCAAACTATGCTAAGTGCATATAAATATATAAGCATTTAGCCTAGTTTCGCTGTCACCCATCAAAATACATTGTTTAGATGTTTACAGAGATAGCATCTGTTGTTGTTTTTTTTTCCTGTTCATTATTAATATCTCCATTCCTTCTTGTGTCTCTAAAATATTCAGAGTCTTAAACTTTGTTTACTAGTAATTCATAAAGATATATAAGACCAGAATTTAATCTTCATTTGCCAGAGTGTCTGAAGAAAACCCAAAGCATATCATTCTGCATAGGACCTCTCAAAGGACACTGGACCAAACAAAGGATGTGCTAATGAATAGCCTATGCATTCACCACTTCACAAAAAGGTTAAAATCAAATTTCCATACAGTGTAGATAGAACAAACTTTGATACAAATTGCTTATATCAGTATGTTGAGGCCTTAGTTAAAAAATTGTTTGTAGTGCTCTGACCCTGAATTCCAGAGTTGAGTAGGTAGGGGGTTTTTTGTGTGTTTTTTTTTTAAATTTCAAATGAAAAAAAATATAGCTGGGTTTTTTTTTCTATGGAATGGACACAAAAAAATATATAAAAAAATCAACACAAAGACCTTAAAAAAAGTTTAAGTAGGGACCATTTATATTGGGTTGATTGGTGCACTACAAACAAACATATTTTTAATTTTGGCCTGAAAAAACTTTTCCATAAAATATTTTAAGTCTTTCAGATAATATTCTTGGTGAAAAAAACAACAATAACACAACAAAAACTATATGCAAAAGGTTTAGCTTCTGCACTCACTCTAATGTACAGGAAATTACTCAATCAGTTCACATCCATAACATGAAGACAGGTACATGTACAAAATGGGTATGATTCAGATGTGGGCTGATATATTGATCTGGGAACATGTCATTAACTTAAAGTGGGAGGGTGATGTAACAGCCATGTGACACTGTAACAAGGGAATTCCATGTAACAGCAAAGCAATTGTAATTATTTATCTTATGTCCATTGGGAAACAAGTTCTTACAACTGATACTAATCCCTCTCAATGTGGGTTGGACCAGTACTTTGCATCTGGGAAGGTTATGCAAATAGGCTTCAAACTCTCTCAACCCTCAGACCCACAGTTAATACTTGTAATTTGTTAAATATTTGAAACATTTATCTTTTTATCAATGACAAAAAAAAAAAAAAAAGGGAATACAGACAAAATCAGTTTGTGTCCACTAAAATGGATATTAGACACTTAAGTGCCAAAAGAAATGTCTTAAGGATGAATTTGACCTTCATTCTAAGAGGAAAGGACAAAGAACACCTTAGAAGAACAGGTGTATCATTTGGATACATTAAAAACAACCAAGAACAAAATATGCTAGAATGTTTTCTCAATTTACTCAATAAAAACTGTAAAGTACTTCTAGGAGAGAGAGGGCCTTTTAATAAATCTAGAAAATCTCACATCAAAAGAAAGGAACAAGATACATAAGTGACCACCTGAAAAAAAATCAAAGTACACTCTTTCCACTTCTCTCACCTTTGAGTTTTATTGGATTATAATCATCCTCTCAAAATTGGCCAATAAGGTGTGTTTCTCCCATTCACCACAACAGACCCTAATTCAGAGAAAACTGCCAATAAACCTCTTAATTGATTAGCAGTGACCCTTCAAAGGGGACCAATAAAATCCAGATTGACCTTTCAGGGTCAGTGGTTGATGAAGAAGCAACATATGTTAAAGCCCCCAATGAAGCACATGTTGATTTCAATACCAGCCCCGTGGTTTATGAAGCTTGTAAGTGCATGGGGTGCCTTTCCACATGACAATGTCTGCATAAAATTATATTTAAATCATGCCCATTTTATATGTGTGTGAAAGTGCAATAAATCATGGGAACTGTGTGGTGCATGCATCTGTAGATTGCCACACATGCTGAATTGGACATGCAGTAAAATTATTGAACACTAAACATATCTTATGGAGCTTCAAATGAAAGATTTCAAACTCTTGGTGAACATATTATGCAAACTTGTACAGCAAAAAGTTTCTTTGTTTTATTTATGCTAAAAAAATGTGTTTGTCAAGGAAGTTAGAGAAAAAGCTGATTCAGTGCTGGCTGTCGTATAGCAACATTTAGTTAACCCTTTCCCTCATATAGACTCATTCTGACGCACTCAGTAGGTACCACATAAAGCCTGATCTGCAGAAAACCACAGTTAAACCTTACCAAATTTAATTACAAAATCCTCATTTCCAGACCACTGAGGAGCAGCGAACAGCATAAAACCTGATCAGTCTGTGAGTTACTCGCAGGCTGATCTGGTTTTATGCTGTTCGCATAGGTCTTTTTATGGTGTCCTCTATGAGGGAAAGGGTTAATTATGGATAGAGGAAGACCCTTGAGTTCACAAAGGCAATCAAGTACAGCCACCAACCAATGAAAAACCAGCTGCAATATCAGAATGACCAGACCTGTCCCCTGTGTTCTCAAAAATACTTAACCCTTTCTCTCATAGAGGAAACCATGAAAAGACCTATGCGAACAACATAAAACCAGATCAGCCTGTGAGTAACTCGCAGGCTGATCAGGTTTTATGCTGTTCGCTGCTCCTCAGTGGTCTGGAAATGAAGATTTTGTAATTAAATTTGGTAAGGTTTAACTGTGGTTTTCTGCAGATCTGGCTTTATGTGGTACCTATTGAGTGCGTCAAAATGAGTCTATATGAGGGAAAGGGTTAAGTACATGTATGATCTCAGGCTCAAATTTGATTATCCTTTTCAAATCCCTATTTAAACTAATGGGCAAAGTTTGAGTATAAATATTAAAATCATACTTATTAAAGTACCATTTTTATTTTCAAAAACATGGGACCTTGACTCAAATCTACGATGGTGAGGGGTTTAAATCGAAGCGATAGAAAGCCCTAGTCTGCTGAAATTATGACAAATTCTACAGGTCTATTAATTATCATCGAAGATCTATTCAAGATTGAATGTTAAAAAACATTACAAATGCTACAGTATGATATTTTAAGAAAAAAGCAAGTACAATCAAGTATCTTGAGTGTGACTTCAGTGGCCAAACACTAATTGACTGTTAGATCAACCAGATGTAAACAACCAATTAAATGCTTGAATCATATTTCCTAAGTCACCGCAGGTTATGACGACCACTTCATTCAACATAAGGGATCTATTTACAAACAGTTCATGCAGGCTGCGGACAATGACAGAGCTTGTCCAGCTGAATGATTCAGAGGTGCAGAGGATTCTGGGATAGTCCTAGCTGAACCACATAGATCTGATATGCCCTCAGCATGTCTGTACAACACTGCAGCAAAAAACACAATAGACTGTTTTGTCATGAGCAAGATTTACGGCACTTCCTGTTAAAGCTGATTTGAGATATTCTTGAACAGTGACATATTCTATTTACAATAAATAATTAAAAAAATAAATAAAGAAACCTATGAAATATTGTTTTATCTTTTCCTAACAAGAAAATTAAACTAGAATTATTTTGTACACAGGCTTACAAGTAAAAAGGTGAAAAGAAAGAGGTGTATACAAAACCTGCAACATTTACCAGTATATTTAGGGATATTTTTCAGAATTTTGAAATAATTTAACAATGAAACTCAGCAAAGAGTCTCATTCTAATACACACTATTATGCACCTATCATTGTTTTGCCCCAGGGTGGGGCACCGGGCACACATAGGACTTTTGACAGAAGACCAAAATCTACAGACAAAATGGTACCAAGTCCCGAGAAATAGATTTTCTTCAGCATATAATATGGGGATTTTCATGAAAAATGTCGAATTCCACTAAATTAGCCACTCCCCGCCCCTGGGCAAAACATTGATAGGTGCATGAAACCATTTTATATTCTCAGTGACTCATCATAAGTTCAGAATTTCTTCATACCGGACCTCAACACTGGCCATCCAGACTTGCGTTCATCATAACAATATAACCTGGATCTATACATCGGCCGCTAAAAACAGATGGAGACGAGTAAACTGTTTATCAAACCGGCTTGCTTGTGTATAAAAATAATTCTGTTCTATGTTGATATCCCCAACATTGAAACAAACATTACAACACTGCTTGGCTCTGACTCCCTTATTCATCCCACTAAACATATGGCAGTGTAAAATCAAAAGTATTGGAAGAAAGATTTTGCTATTTTTTGTGTGTTGAAGTGTTTCCCAAATTTCATCCATCCCCACATTTATACAATATATTAATGAACATTAAAAAAAATAAAAAAATTGCATTTTTTTTGTCTTCTCTTACAGAACATCTTGTCCATCAAAGCCTGTAAGTCTCAATATTCAAGTGACAGTATGCGTTTCTTACACTACTTATCATAAATTTCACTAATTCATAATTCAAAAAATTGAACCAGTCCCAAAACACGAATTCCATTTAAATTCTCATGATGAATATGCACCTTTTGAATTATAATTTCTAGAAATGGGAGTTGAATTATATTGTAAAGCCGTAACTGGAGATTCACACAATGACATGTTTCAATTCCCGTGTTTTCCCCATGTTGTTTATGTCCTACAAAAACTGTTGCAGTACAGCATCAAATATTTCACAATAACAATGACACATTTCATGACAATACAGACACTTAAAAGATACAGTCAGGGGACTTCTCCCCACACCGACACCCAATTATTGAAACATATATTTAATAATTATGCAGCCTAGCTGCCATATTCATGCCCCATGTGCACTTCTTTTTCCTTCATATTCGTAACTTATTTCAGTATTATTTTGAACATTTTTTTTTCATTCCGGACTTACCCTAGTACAAACTATTAAACACCAGGAAAAGAAACTTCATCCATTTATACCACATGAATATTTTTGTTCAAATTTATGATTGAAACTCGACCAGTAATAATTACTGAACTTGGTATGGTATATTTCTTTGCCATGCAGACTGTGTAGAATCTGAGCTACAATATTGTATGAACAAAGGACACCTCAGACAGCTCCTGTTTTCCAAAACGTAACACACATCTTTATGAGGTCTTAAAATTGTGGCTATTTCCAACATTCCTCACATATTTTCATGAATTACAATTTAATATATTTCAAATAATATGGAATAAATTAATATCATTCATAATAATTAAATGGTTTGAAAATCAGTGCTATAAAATATTCATTTTAATATACTTTGCATCATTCATTTAAAACATTTTGCCTCTTACAATGAAAAGACGGCAAAAGCTTATATGAGACAATCATTTCCAATCATACATTAAACTTTTTTTTTTCACAGTGTCATATTCACTAATAATATTTTTAAATATTTCAAACAATTCCGTGATAACATCAAAAATTAAAATACTATCATAAATCACCTATAGCTATATCAAGTTTTGCTTTAAATTGGAAAGATTTTTTCAACTTTAAGGCAAATTGAAATGAAAATTCATAACTCAGAATATAATAGATAGAATCTAGTGGTGTTAAATAGACCATTATCTATTTTGATGATCTATATGATGAAATATTGTATTGATATTTCAAGGCATTCTTCAAAATCAGTAATGCATTCACTCTTCAAAGCTCACACATTTTCTTGAAATTCTCAGTTAATCCTAGCCTAAACTACTTATTTAAATGTGCATTAGACTTGGAATTCATTCCATCTTCTTCAGGAAAGTAAATTTTTATTCTACAGTAAAATGCAAATGCCATTAAACTAGTATGTATATTTATCTCGTTCAAGACCGATATCACATTATGTTCAAATACGATAACTTTCATGGTTGATTCTTTTTGGACGCCATAAACCAATTTTTAAATCAATCTTGTTATTCATCCATTTGTTTCAAATGACAACAGTATTATATGACAAACCACAGCCATGCTACCCTCACAGTTATATACAGGAAATTATTCAGCCTTCTATTTCTATGATCATAAAATCAGGGTACCAACTCTTCAGTCAGTAACTTTACACATGCACAAATAGTTAACTAATCAGATCATACAACTTTAAGAACAGTTATCCAGTCAGGAATTTAAACAAAAACTTTTCTAACAGTTAACCTGAGTTAACCAGTACAACTTTAATCATACAACTTTACAAACAGTTAACCAGTCAGCAACTTTAATCATACAACTTTACAAACAGTTAACCAGTCAGCAACTTTAATCATACAACTTTACAAACAGTTACCAGTCAGCAATTTTAGTAATAAAGTTAAGAATAGAGCAGGGATTACCATATGCACCCAACAAACTAGCTCAGATTAATGCAGTGAACTCAATGAAAATTTAAAAAAAATTATTAAAATTATAAGACGACTGGCTGATCTAAGCAGGAATCTCCATGTTCCCATGGTCTAAAGAGCTCCTGGGAACGGCACCATACAACATTTGTCAAACAATTCAACCAACAGATCACTGCTGATTAATTTTTGAGTTTTTAATTCATGCAGAGATGAAAATGTGCATTAGGTTACAAAAAATATCACAATTTGTTATGTTCTTGGAGTGAGACTTAATTGAAAGGAAATATCAATCAAACAAAGGATTGTTTCTTAAAATCTATTTTTTGTTATCAAAATTAAATCTTTCATTTAACATGCTTAAAATAAACCTTCAAGCCAAAAATACTTTGAGTGGGAATACGGAGGTACTGTATTGATTCAAACTGTGCTGCTGGGAAAACTTTAGCAGATCTACCTGATAATGTTGAATGTTCTGGAGTGATGGTTTATGGTTGGTAGATATCATGGAAGTGTGAATTTCATGACAGACTTTGAGATCTACAAAGATTAAAGGTGTCATAAAATTGTTACAGTGATGCATAGATTTCCATTTGAATGAGCTGATTAAAAGGACTTTAATGCTTGGAGAATTTTAAACAAGTGAATTTGATTGTGACAACTCAACAATAATCAAAAAAAATATATCTAAACTAATTTACATAATAAATAGAATGTAAAACTAGAAATAAAACTAAAGGTGATGAATACCCCTCCATTCCACCTTGTTTTCTTGTAATGTGTGTGTGGGGTAGGGTGGGAAGGGACAGGACAGGATTAGCATATATATTCTATATTTGGCAGCCCTCACTTCAGTGAAGCAGGGGACTTTAAAACATTTTACACAAATTGTTAAAAGAAAATTATAAAAGACAATATACCTATGTTTCAAAACCTAAAAAACAATTTAAACTGCAGTACTGTATTGGATAACGTAAATTGTAACAACATTTATTAAGAAATGAAATAATTAGGTATTTCTATTAGAGACTTTCACTCATAAGTATTACTGAGTGCTATGAGCATGGTTGGGGAATATAAGCATGTTAGCCCAGTTTATTCATTTGAAACCCCACACTTGCGGTAACTATAGGTGACCACCCAGTCACATGTCACTTCCTGTACGAATTAGTGATGCATGTACAGGCCTATTGAACAACAATACATTATATGACCACAAACTGTCACACATAACACTGTGGTCCACATCGTTATGAATAAAAGTATCAAATTTAGCTTCTCATGTGGTAGACAGGCAGGGTGCTTTTCACTAATACACAGACCACTTCACTCCAACCACGTCCACACCCTGTACTTTATATGCAATTATAAATCAATGTAAACAAGTTAAAAATGAATGCACCGTAAAACTGTTGTGCTGTTACTTAATGATAGGTTTCTGTCACCGAAATAATTGTAATTTGATTTATATATTTGACCTGATCGTGGGTGAGGTCAGGATGCACAAGAATAACAGTGGAAATGTCATCAAGTCATGAGTTTACAAGGAAGATGAAAGTGAAACTTGTTTGTTTTTGTCCCTTTGAGGATTGTATGTGCAGTAAACAATAGTAAGTGTGCAGCTATAATTGTGACCTATAAGCATTGTCTGATCTAAATGACAACCATAAAGTCATAAAATATCATCATGTCAAAGGTCACTGATCACACCATATGCAGACATTTCATCAAAAAGGTGACAACATCAATAGTGTTATGAAATTACAACATGTTTCATTATAACACTTTACCTTAACTCTTAAAATGCTATGGGCACTTTGTGACTGCCTTTTCAACCACTGCAGACCAAGATCAGCCAGCACATTTGTGCAGTCTGATCATGTTCTGCAATGTTCACTATTCTGTCAATAAAATTAAAGCAAGTACCCCAATAAGCAACTAACGGTACAGGACAAGTCCAAGAAATTAACCATGGTAAAGGTGAAAATAATATCAAGACTTTGTAACATAAGTCTGTGATAAAATGCTGCAGATAAATTAATTTATCCGCACACCATGCTAACCAATCATATACATAATGAGTACCAAGCAAGGTAGTGCTATACCAGCAAAATAATTTTGTTATACCTTGGCTTAGATTTGAACCTATGACCTCCTGATCCTGAGACAAACATTCTGACCACTTGACCACAAGAACCTGTGCAAATCAGAGGCTAGTTGCTCACCCAAATTGTTTTAATGAGTTTTGTAGTCTGGTTCTTGGTCTTCTTCAAGTAGTATAAGGGGAAGATACCCAGCCAAAAACCAGACAGTGAAACTTATTGAAACACATTGTGTGAGTGACTGGCCCATGTGTCGTGAAAGCTTTGTTAAAAAAAAAAAGCATTTCAGAAAGTTGCTTAGCATTTCTAAGGTCAAGGTAAGGAGAACAATGGATAGGCTACCCTCCCTGTATGTGTGCTTTTTTTACACTCACTCTGATGTTTAAACAAGAATTAAGGGCAATGAACTAAAAGACACCCACCCTGGATGATCCAGTAACTTCTTCTGTCAGATGTTTTAGAATAAGATTATCTCAAACTCCCAATTATTAATATACCTGGACCTGTCATCTACTGTTAGACATGGGTTCAAAATTAATCTCCGTAAGAATGTCAACTCAAAGGTGTCTCAGGTATCCTTTGATCTTGGACAGATTCTTCCGTCCCCAAACCTTACAAAAATGACAAATCATAGCTGAAATTATATTCTGTTTACTGACATATCTTTCTGAGCTCAAGTTACTACTGATTATTAAAACAGTAGTTTAGTTTAAATGTATATATTCTACATCAATTGAGAAAAAAGTTCTACACTTTACTTATCCCTCTCGATGGTTCAATCCTGGGTTGGACTAGTACTTTCCACCTGGTAAGGTCATGAAAAACCCATGACCCCAACTGGTGCTGAACTCAAAACCCTCAGATCCCATGTCGAGTATGTAACCATTGAATCACAGTGCCCTCTTAAAACAGTAAAATAGCTGCTTCATAATACTGAGTAAAAGTATTGCACCATTAGGGTATACATGGAGAAATAAATTTAATTAGACTTAATATTCACAGTACCTCTTTATTTGCAAGAAGCTTCAATATGGAAAAAAATATCAGGATGAGTGAGAGTATATGGCGACACCCAGCTACAGGATGTCAAAACTCAAAACCACATGATAGTCATTTTGGTGCTTGATTTCTCCCATTGCATGTGGCACGTTGGCAGAGCAAAAAGTTGATAACAAAAAGACAAACAATTGCATGTCACTTTTTTTATTTGCCACAAAAATTGACTTCTTGTGACCCGCAAACATGACAACTTTTATTTTTGTCTTTTCATTTTCAGCTCTTTTTTTTTTCACCTGCATTTTCATGACATGGCAAAAACCATGAGCCCTATAATAATGTACAAAATAATTAAATACTTAAACTCCCCCAGGTAATATCTGTATATACAGTTAATAACACACCATGACACTTCATCCACACTATGGCTTCTCCATAGATAATCTGTATGCTCAAAGACTTAAGATGTTTACAAATCCCAACGGAGTCAATTAGCAAGAGTGGGAATCCCCATGTCAACACGTCCTACAGGATGATGGAAGCTTTAGTAATTCTACTGTTCACAGGTGTCATATTGTCGTCAATGTGAGGTCCACCTGACACCCTGTGCTGTCCAGATTTTGTGGGCCATGATTGGATTCCATGACCCAGAGGTCAGTGCCCAGGGCTCTGGAATTTGCTGGGTCAGCTCGTGTGGGTCTCACATCACACCTGGCCAGGTCAGAGGTCAGATCATGATACTATATGCTACATAGAGAGGTCCCAGAGGTTAGGTGTAGATACAAATACAAATACACTTGTAAAATGATATGGTAAAAACCTACAGTTTTGTAATTTTTTCCTTCAATAATAAAACCTGCATAATCTTTGACAAAACAAAACTTCTCCTTTTTGAAACTGTTTGGTTGTAATAGTTAAAGTTCAAATACATTGAATTTCACAGTAAATCAATATAAATATACATTTATTGTTTTTATATTCTTACTCTTAAAGAAAAGGAAATCAAATTATTACCTGTAATTCTGAAGACAGGCTGTGAACGTCTCAATTATATACAAAATTTTCCAGATAAAAGTGCCATAAAAGAAAACAAACTGTATGACTGGTTAAACCACTAGTAGGTCCACAAATAATTGCACCATGTATTACCATGACAACAGCTGTTGTTAACTAATACATCAACAATACAATACTATATGTACAATACAGTAATATATACAATCTCTCATATTTCAGAGCCATCAACTCACATGAATATCGTTAATAATATTCCACTTTTTTCCATGAAATCCTATTTGATTGAAAACATTGTCAAGTTAACATGACATCCATGTCAAAACAAACAACTTCAGCTGACCAGTAAGAAAACAAGTGGTCAATATAGTGTCCTGGTGATGACGGTCAATGTTTGATCAGTTAGACTGGTATTTATATGCCTGGCCACCTCCAAGTGCCTGACCATCATCTACATACAGATTATGCATTCATGGTGGTGGTCACCTCATTGTCAGGATGTCATTCATGGTTAATGTCGTTGCAATAATTAGAGTTTACCATCAGATATACCTTGGTATACCATTTAAACAACAGAAAGCATTTCTCAGCTTGAACAGGTTTTACAATGTTATTTTCCTAATCACAGAGGAACCTGTACTGATAGGAAACAAACCGTACAGAACCTGGTCAGCCTGCAAGTTTGTTTGTTTGCTCAATGGGTTAAGTTTCCTGCTGACTTGGATTTCAGTCATTTGGAGACTGTGTCAACTTGGGACAGATATAGTACTGCCACACTGCAATATCACACCGCAAACATGTGGCATTATACCACACCCAGACACATTATCCTGTCACCAAACCAACCAGTCCTAGAACTACCCTTATGATGCCAAGCACCAAGCAAAGGAGCTAAGCTACCAGCAACATTTTTTATGACTTTGGTATATCGTGGCTGGGGATCAAACCCACAACCTCTCGATTCTGAGACAGATGCCTTAACCACATGGCCACTCGGACAGATCAGCTTGCAATTTACTCCAATGATAATTATATGCTTTTATAACCTTATTATCATTCAAATATTCATTCACTTCCTTAATCCCATTAAAAACTGGTCATATCCAGTTGTAAAATGAATTCTAAATAAAAAAAAAAAATTAATGGAACAAAAATCATTTTCTGTGGATGAGTTCTAAATTCTTTTAATGAAATGTTTTCCTGTTTACTTTACCTAGCTTTTGAAAAGTTTCCCAGAAATCCTATCCATACTGACATGAAACTTGATGCAATTCAGTTTTATATCAATTTCTGTTTTCTTTAGTCTTGTTGTAAGACGACAGAATATAAGCAACTCATACTGTATCCATTAATAACATGATATTGTGATGTTGAGAAAAAATCTATGTATAAGGCTTTGTATCACAGATTAGTTGTAACAGCTGGATGCATAAGCAGTGGTTTGTAATATTTTGAATCCCAGAATTATATATAACCTTATTATGCCTAATCTAGGTTATTAATGACAATTAATTTCATGCCCTGTTAATAAAATTGTTCAACATATGATTAGCCACTGCAACATATGATAACTGTCTGTCAAAATGTCTGACAGCACAAAGTTTCAAAACAGTAGAATGCTTATTGATGCAATAAGTGATTTTTTTTCCCCAAATATTACAAGTTACCCTGAGAATTAGGGTGCGCCTTACACGTTGCCGTGCCAGTGTATACAGATCCAATTATTTGCAACATAAAATTTAGTTATCTTCAATTCTAGCTTTCTTAACCCTATATCTCATGAATATTCATGCATCCTAAATAAGGTAAAGTCCCTGTAATGATTCCACTACATTTCAGACTTCATGGATTTCACTGAGATAACCAAGGTGTCCTAATGTTTCATTGGGTACCTTGGTTATCTTCGTAGAGGTTAAGTGGTCCAAGACGTAGCAGAACCATTAAGGGACTTTACCTTAAAGGGTTATGGAGATTACCCTGCACATCCAATTTAAAACCTAAACTGAACTGAACTGAGCCTACAAATGACCTGCAGGCTGATTAGGATTGATACTCTTCAGTACTCTTCAGAAATTCCGAGATGTAAGACCAATACTGTGATATTCTCTTAAGTTCACAGGACTTTTTCAGTGGTCTGACATTCTCTTGTTTTGGAGTTTACCTTTCCTTGCAACAGTATTTCAGTCATAATAGTGACAACCAGCTAAATTACAGGTGGAGAAGGGCCCCGGGGTACCTATGAAATATTATTTCAGAAACAGAGAGTGTCTGGACAGAACAACCAACTTACCACAAGCCAGGTGATGAAAATTCAGAGAAAAAGGAGAGACCAAGACTTGGACATACAGCGGTGGAAGGGGGAGGAGCTAAGTGATTTTAAATCAGAGACTATAACCACTTTAAAGGTCTCCTTTAACATTGGTAAGATGTTGAAACAGAGTAAGTTTCTTGATATGATAATAACATTTCCTAAACTAGTACATGTCTCTATAAATAAACCTCATCAAAGGAATGTTACAAATTATAAAATCAATTTCAAATTGTATATATAAAAAAAGACAGAAAATTTGCTTAACTGTGTAGTTTAGTTTGAATGGTCCCTTTGAACCTAAATTAAAAGAGTTCTCGCTACAATGTACATATAATTATCACATAAATTTGATGTAAGTTTTTGATGGATGATACTTTAATTATAATCGAGGACATTGTATGCAGTATGGGGACATATTTAGCACTTTAAATAGAATCTTTTTAATTATCTATCGGAAAACCGTCCTATTACACAAAATTGCACAGCAGGGCGTGAAATTTGCATTACATTATTGCTGTTTGTTAGGTTGATATCTGATGTTTACTCTTCCAGTTTATTACTGCAGCTCAATTAAATAATCAAATCAATAATTAACAGCTATCAGCAATTAAAATTCTAAGAAAAAAGTTTTAGTCAGTGTATATAGCAATGGCTCTAATGTTTGATTATACAGTCCTTATTTACAAAAAACTTGTGAATATTCATGTACAAATATTGAATTGTTGAATATTATTAACATACTTAATTTTAAATCATATATGAAACAATATTTTTCTTAACCATGCAGACTATGCAGGATCTGAGCTACAATATTAAATTAACAAACAGAGGAGGTCCAGATCAGGCAGGCTCTGATTGTCAATGTGTCAAATGTAATTAAGGTCATCAGTTCAATCTCATAAAAGGTATAAAGTGTCCAGTGGTAGAGTTCAGAGGACTGCAAGTTCAATCCTGATAAGAGCAGGACTTTCAAAACCTTCCCAGATGTAAAGTACTGGTCCAACCCAGGAACTGTGGAGAGGAATAAACTTAAGTTGCAGAAAAATCTTGTTTCCCATAATTATGACATAAACAAAATAAATTAAAGAATTAAAATGCAAAGAGCAAATTTTTCTTGTAAGTGAACAGACTATATTCTGATAATGACACAAAGTAAGTATATGCCTACCTAGTTGGCCACATTCTTCTGAGTTTTATTTACGTTTCTTATACAAGTAATCCAGTTTTTTAAGTTCTCCTTCAATAACTTTTGCTAAATTTTGATTCCAAACTTTGAAATTCTGGAATGTCTGTTGACAACATCCAACAATCGCGCTTGGACACTTTTGTATTCTTAGTGAATCACACCATGCTTTTCCCATATAAGGTATTAAGACATCACAATACATAAATATACTAAATTTCAAGATATCTACATTAGCCGGATGCACCCTTTTAAGGTCTCTTTTGCAAAAATCCAAGCTGCTTAACAATGAAAATGAAAACTGAGTCAGAGGGGTTAATTTTTTTCCATCAAGGTCATTTGAGATGGAAGAAATAAACTACCACATTCAGGGTCAGACAAGTGTGTAATTCACATTGGACACAGACAATGGAAGCTTAATCACCTTCATTTACTGGAGAGTACAAATGGGTCCCTGCCACTGGCCTTATATCAGTACATCTGGACTGGGGAAGATTTGGGTCGAGAAACTGGGGTAGGTGGTGCGCTTAGGCCAGCAAGGGTCATAACTCATAGGGACACCTGTGACAGAAATCTGTGTATATGTATGATAAATCTTTTGTAATGAAAATTGATTGTCATGTTTGTAATCACATGTGTTATACATACAAGGATACAATAAACATGAAGCTTAATGACAGCTATGCTGCTTTTATTTTGTAAGTGATTTGTTTTGAAGAAGTTACAGATGTACACATCACCAATTGGAAACATTTATTAAATTTTGACATTGCATGCTTGCAATTGAATGAATGATGGAAATTTTTCAATGGTGACTGAAATATTTAATGTATAGGTAGGACATAGTTATCTGCAGAGAGAAAACATCAGCAAAATTGTTCAGAATTTAAGTTTTTCTGTTTAAAGTAATCTATCCATCATTAAATTGTGATCATGGTCCATCAAGTGGCCGTGGGAATTTTAAGTAAATGCAAGCCTTTATAGACTTCAAGCAAAAGAGCCTAAAACTCCAAGTCAATGGATGCTTGCATCTGCACTGAAGTCTTTTTAAGCATTTGAAGGACCATGATGCTGATTTAATGATGGATGGATTACCTTATTTTTTTTGTATTAACTTGTGAGAATATCAACAAAAGGGTTCAATCTGTCATTGTTTCCACTTGCTTGTGATACATATCTACTTAACTGAATGAAAAAAAAAGTCAATACAGGCCACTAATTAATGACCTACATGGAAAACAGGTCCAATTAACTTCTCGTTAACCTTAAGAAGGTCAGATTAAAATCACATTGTAACAGTTTTCACATTAGGATTGGCTACAAACATTTTAATTGTATGGTATCAATACCTTACTTCCCAGACTACGTCTGGTACTGTCCCTATGGCAACTGATACAGAAACTCCGCCCTGCTGTCTTTAATCTTATAGATCATCTTGACAAGAAAATTAGTGTGAACTATATGGTATTAATTGCTTGACTTTCTAGACAAATGCGTCTTTTTGTTCCTTTTAAACTGTAAGATTTAGGTGGTCATGTATCACCTTTCGTTCCTCCTTCACTGAAGATCAATGGAAGAACCTTTAATTAAAACTACATAAAACACATACATCTCAAATGATACAAAACTAACTGAGCTTAACTTGCATGTTGACCTCTGTATCATAAATTTCATTATTTCAATTAAAGAAAGGTAGAATTGGAACGGAATACATTTGAACCATGTCAATAATTTACTCATCCTTCGTACCAAGGCTATTCATAATACATATGTAATGGTACTGAGGATGTAATTTACCTCACTTCTTGACATACTTGCAATAAGCACCTTCCTAAATTAACAAAAAAGTGCAGACCCCATTATAGAGAGAAAAGTAACAAATGATCAAGTGGGGTCGATAAGAAACACTTTGGACTGAAAACATACATGTACCGGTATATCCCTATTTGATTTACATCCATGGGTTCAATATGGAGTATATAAAAATGATAATTCAAAACTGGTATGTCCCTTGTCAGCAAATGTTAACATACTGTTTGTGTATAGAAGTATGACCGAAAAACTACTTTATTTGTTAGTTGAGTTTTACGTCCTACCAACAGAATTTCAGTCATTTGGAGACCATGTCTTCTTGAGGCAGAAATAGTGCTGCCACATGGGCCAACAAGGTCTTGAACTACCCTTATATGCTCAGCGCCAGCAGGGAGCTATACCAGTACCATATTTTTTCGACTTTGGTACAGTCGAACTGGAACACTAAAAAGTGTAACACCATACTTAACTCGAACACATTTCATGGTCCCGGCAAACCTTTCTTAATTCTTTATATTTTGACCAAGAAATGTCAAACACTGATGTCTGGAACTCTCAAACTAAATTTCCAGCCCCAGGTAACAAGTGCCATGTATTTCACACCTATCGGTCGAACAATTAATACCCTTAATCTGATGTTTGCTGCAGATTGTAACCTGCAGTGCAGCATGTTTTTCATACATTGTGAGATTTGCACAATCAGCAGTTCAATCACTAACACATCAAAGAGTAAAAAGATGATTTATTTTTTATTTTTGCCATGTGGTAAATGTTACTTGTTTCATTTGAGCTGATATTTATGTCATCTGATTGTGCTATATTTGTGGATTTTTCACATTATTGTTATTTTTTAAGCAAAAGAAAAAGTAATCAGAGTATAAAGAAAATGTTACATCTTGTATGTAGGCCGATGTCTTTGTACATGTATGTGTACCTCCCATTCATCAGGCGGACGCTCTAACCATTCGGCCACCGGGAATGGTTAAAAACTATTTTAAATGAATAGAGAAATTTATCAAGACAGAACAGTTTCGAGGTCAGCCCTCGGTATGTACACCATTTTATTTTAGTCCCCCAAGATGATTCTATCAAAGATTCCCTTGCCCCCATTTTCTTCTGCAGACGGCAATGCACAACTGAACTGAATAGAGGACATATTAAGCATTGCATTTTTCACTAAATGTTTCCGACAATAGTGAAAAAGAAATGAGGGCACTTCATCTGATTCATGATACAGTATACCTGGTATACAAAAACCAAGTGAAACAGATCCAGGGTGGGTTTGACTTATGTCAACAAATCCAAACCACTGCCATATTAGATGTCCCAGATGGTTTTAAAAGTCCAGAGTTTTGTAATGCGTTGTCAGTATTACAGGATACCTCATCAGGAAGCCATGAGGGATAATTATAGGGGTAGCGGTGAAACTTAAGACTAATGTGACGGGTTTACCCATTAATTCCCCACCGGTGATGTTGACCAAGTTAACACCTGGGGATATCATGACCTGACTTATGAAAATTAGGGACCTTCCGCTGGCTTACAAAACATGCATAGATTAAATTTTATATTGAAAAATCTGTATAAAAGCGTGTTATAAATTATATCACTGTCGCTATTCACGTCTAGAAGTTACAATGCATAACGATGATGGTACCTACTGATACTGCCTCCAACTGGGGCAACAAGCTCCTAGGTCATCAAAACCACTCCCTAATGTCTAGTAAATGTCAGAAATTTTAAAGAATGCAAGATCCTAAGTATTATTTGCCTTAGCAGGCCATAATTATACAGTTTGTTGAATAGAAATACCTTCTAATGTGATCAAGTGCGGTGGTCCTAATTATTCAAGTGCACAGTTCATGCTGGTACTAAAAGCTAGAAGACTGGTACCAGTTTTGCAGTGTTTACAAATCATTCAAGCGAGATAATCTTAAGAAACATATTGTATCAATTCCTAGATATTTAAAACTAATCACTAGATATGATCAGTAAAATGCATAATTTGAATTTATTTCAATTGAGTGAGTCTAATTTTCTTTCACTGATGCTGGAGGTTAGGCCCAGATTGTGGACTGGCCAAAAACACTTTACAAATTGTTTACTGATACTAATACTTCCTTTAAGCCATACGGCTAGGCTACTGATCTTGCAGAGATTTAGTACAATCTAAACCGACTCATCCGTTGAGGAAGTCTGGACCAGACTCAAGAAAGATCTTCTGGAGACGACTGAGAAAGTGTGCGGTGCAACACGTCCCCAGCGTTGGCGTAGAGAGACTTGGTGGTGGAATGATGAAGTTGAAGAGGCTATCAAAGCTAAGAGAAAGGCTTTCAAAGCATGGAAGGCTGGCGAAGGAACAAAACAATCGTATTGCACAGCAAAACGCACGGCTCGTCGCATTGTGTACCATGCTCGTCAAGAAGCTGACAAGGCAGTATATGAGAATGTTGACCACAAGTCTTCCGAAGTCTACCGCCTGGCCAAACAGATGAGGAAGAAGAATGTCGATGTTGTTGGTGACAAACCAGTCAGAAACGATGCAGGAGATATGTCACTGAACGATCAGGCGAAACAAAAGGCGTGGCTTGAGCACTATGAGAGACTCCTCAATGTGGAGTTTGAATGGGATCCTGAACACCTGTCAGATGAACCACCACTTGAAGGTCCACCCATTCATATCACAACTGATATGGTGAAGAAGGCCATCTCCAAGATGAAGTCTGGCAAAGCTGCAGGCCCATCAGGTGTTGTGGTTGAAATGATAAAAGCAGCAGGTGAAGCAGGTGCAGTCATGATCCAGGACCTCGCGACAGCCATTATCCGTGACGGAATAGTCCCATCTGACTGGGAACAGAGCTTCATCGTTTGTCTTTACAAGGGAAAGGGAGATGCTCTGGATCGAGGAAACTACAGAGGACTGAAGCTCACGGAGCAGGCCATGAAAGTCATTGAAAGAATAGTGGACAGCCTCATAAGACAAGTAGTGTCCATTGACGAATCACAGTTTGGTTTCGTCCCAGGAAGAGGTACAACAGACGCTATATTCGTCGTTCGCCAGCTGCAAGAGAAGTACCTAGCAACAAACTCGCGGCTGTATATGGCTTTTGTGGATCTTGAGAAGGCATTTGACCGAGTACCTCGGCAAGTGATCTGGTGGGCAATGCGGAAGCTTGGTGTCGAGGAGTGGATCGTGAAGCTGGTGCAGGGGATGTACAAGAATGCACGTAGTCGTGTTAGAGTTGGCAATGGTCTCAGCGACGAGTTCGAGGTGAAGGTCGGCGTACATCAGGGCTCTGTGCTCAGCCCACTGCTCTTTATCATTGTGCTTGAGGCCCTGTCACGCGAGTTCAGGGCTGGAGTCCCCTGGGAGGACCTTTACGCCGATGACCTTGTCATAATAGCAGACACCCTGGAGAAATGTGTCAGCAGGCTTCTGAAGTGGAAGGAGGAAATGGAGAGGAAGGGACTGAGAGTGAATGCAGGAAAAACCAAGATCATGATCTGTGGGACGGGCCTGGACCTTCTACAGAGCTCAGGTGAACACCCATGTGCTGTCTGCCGCACTGGGGTAGGCAGAAACAGCATATTCTGCTATGGGTGCAACCAGTGGGTACACAAGAAATGCAGCGGCCTCAAGAAACTCAAGGAGGACCCAAACTACAGGTGCTCCAGATGCCTGGGTACAGCCCGACCCATTGATGGAAGACCACAAAAGGAGGTTCAGGTTGGACCAGACAAGCTCGAAGTCGTTGCCTCTTTCTGCTACCTAGGAGACATGCTCTCAGCTGCTGGAGGATGTGAACTTGCAACAACCACACGTGTGAAGACCGCTTGGAAGAAGTTTAAGGAACTGCTACCAGTCCTATCTTCCAGACATCTTTCATTCAGGACCAAAGGCCGAGTGTACAGTTCATGCGTACGTAACGCAATGCTCCATGCAAGTGAGACCTGGCCCTTGACCAAGCAAAACCTGCAGCGCCTACAACGAAATGACAGAGCCATGATCAGACAGATCTTCAAAGTCAAGCCAGAGGACATGGCTACTGTTAGACCAAGGGACCTACTAGGAAAGCTTGAGATCCTAGACCTGGAGGTGATCTTGAAAGAGAAAAGGCTACGCTGGAGAACGCTCCAGTGGCCACACTATACAGATGGAAGGGAGACGAGGGTCAGGGAGACCGAAAATGTCATGGAAGGCTCTGACAGAGAGAGATCGTCATGAGTGGAACCTAGTTGGTATTGACCCTCATGATAGGGATTCATGGAAAAGAAATGTGAGATCTGCTATGCGTGCAGCTAGCCAGTAACCTGGATTGGGGCTCCCCTCGTGGTATTTGCTCCTGACCCTGCACGTTAATATAAATGTCGATGATGATGATGATGATGATGATGATAAACCAATACCTAAGATGCATGTATATAAAATATTTTATTTTTTAGCATAAACCATTCAGTCAAAAGTAGCCATACCTTTGTATGTTAAAATGCGCACATGGCAAGCAATTATGTAAGGCATCATTTTTCTAAAAGCTTGTTATAAACAAGTCTGATATCATTGTTTCTAAACATAGAATTACCTGAACATTTTTGCAATGAGCTCTGAATAGTTTGCTGACTGAGCTAATTCTGCATTTTTTTTATATTTTTTTTTGAAGAATGCCAATGTCAGTCTCCACCCATTTTTAATTAATATAAGCAGGTATTCTGTTTTGATAATTGGCTTCGGTTGCATCAATATGTTTAAAGGGTCAGCAGAATCATGGCAGACAGCAAGCATGCCTCGGACAGATTGTGTGTGCCTGTGACTCAACACACGTTCTTGCTACAATGAAATCAAATGCTGTAACAATAAACAGGAAGTTACTACCCATGATTCACTGCTGGCTCTGATAAACAATGCACATTTATGTCTGGGTAACCTATTTTTTATCTACACATGTACAGTTAAAATTTTATATATCATTTTTGAAAGCAAATGTTATCCCTTATGAAAGCAGAACATGGAAGGTATATTTATTTGATAAAGACTATATCCAAGAAGTGTTTGTAATTTTCAGATCTTGAAATCTACTGACTTTAAACTATGGTACATGTATGATATAAGAAAAATATATATATTATTACAATCTGAAAAAACCTATTAGTAACACAGTGTATTTAATATGTCTGGAACATCTATTGATGTCATAAAGTGACTTTTGTTTACTGGTTAAAATGTATGCTTACATCGCGGAAATCAAAATGAACATTTTGTTGATGATTATACTCTTATGATCATGAACCAACAACTAAAAAAGTAACAAAAAATCAAGAAAATTAATACCATTATAGCAAAAGGTGAAACTTAAAAAATTAGCAAATGACATGATGTTTTTTAAGTATTTATGATGCAATTAGGAGTGAACATGTAACATGAGAAATTAGAGACATTTGTATCCTGAAAGAGACTTATTTATGAGGGTTAGTTTTTGCTTACTCTCATTCAAATACCAGTTTTGTCAGGGTACTGTGTTTCTACTCTGTAATTGAGAGCTTAAATGTGTAAATCAAATCCAATTTTATGACCCATAAATTTCTCACAACATTCAAATAAGTGTTTGTTGCTCCTTCCATAAAGATGAAATTCTGGGTCGGGATTGTTGACAAGGGGAGAACTAGGTGACAAATTCCTACAAGAATTGTCATATTATATGTAACTGTATAGGCAAATAAACAACTTGTGTACAAAGTTTGCTTCAGAGTTCCAGTAATGGTCAAGTAAGAAAGTAGGATAAAAAATCCCATAAATCTTGAATGAAAAAAAAAAGAGAGAGAAAATATGCAGGTATTGATAGAGCTAGTATTGATTGCTGATTCAATGCGTCATTTTGTATGATTTAATCAAAGACATCAACATACATGTGGCTTATTTATATGACCAATATTCCCCTTAGATATTTAAACTGTTTGTTCTTTAAGATTTTAAGAAATTGATGAAAATTTAACTACTAAACTGACTTTGTTTATATTCAGATAGAGACCCTTTAACCCTTTCCCTCATAGAGGACACCATGAAAAGACCTATGCGAACAGCATAAAACCAGATCAGCCTGCGAGTAACTCACAGGCTGATCAGGTTTTATGCTGTTCGCTGCTCCTCAGTGGTCTGGAAATGAGGATATTGTAATTAAATTTGGTAAGGTTTAACTGTGGTTTTCTGCAGATCAGGCTTTATGTGATGGTTTAACTGTGGTTTTCTGCAGATCAGGCTTTATGTGATACCTACTGAGTGCGTCAAAATGAGTCTATATGAGGGAAAGGGTTAAGGTGCTGTAGAATCTGTTATATGGGTCATGTGACCTGACCTCAGAGTCTTAATGGTATCTGACTGGGAAGGACAGTAAAACTGTGAAATGAATCTCTCTTTTTGTAGAGTGAAACAACAAGGCAATAACTATCTGTTAATGGTGTTTAAATTGAAACAATTTGTCCAGTATCATTATCAGCAGGATGGCAAGCGCTGAATTATTGTACTATGCAAATCTGTGTGTAATAAAGGCAGCCATTCTCTTCTTCATTACAAACTTGATCTTTAATAATAGACATCCCATAAATCTTAACATTTTGCCTAAAAAAATATTGGATTATATGTCATAATTTAAGACTGGAATTATAAAATATTATACAGGTATCCTAGATACATACTCATTTTGATGCATCAGCAAACAAGAGCTGTCTGATCAGACTCTCCTCTGTTTGCTCATACAATATTGTAGCTCAGATTCTAAACATTCTTAGCATGGCATAGAAAATCTATTGTTTTAATTAATATTCATAAATTTGTGCATGAATATTCATGAGGTAAAGGGTTGAGATACTTTGTATTCTATATGTCACAGATATGTAATTACACAAAATCTTTATAATACTTAGCTTGAAATTGCTGGAAATTTACCAAAGCAAAATGCCATAAAATTGTTTTCATCATTAAACAAATTTTCACCATAGCTTCAAAACTTTACGGTATCATTTACACCATAAATATGAATACAAGCTTTATGTGCATCATGAAATGTTAGAACCTACCAGTATCATATTATTAAAAACAAATATGTGTCCACCGCTAATATAAACTTATAGCAAAACAAAATAACTTCTTTTTATGACAATCTGTTCCACGTCTGTAACACGTACAATACCAGTTTGTTGTTTACATCATGTATGTTATTTCTGTTGTGTAAAATCCAGTTTTGGGACACAACATATAATATTTAGATTCAGATATATGAACAAACAAACACTAACATCAATAGGGCATCGTAGTCCAGTGGTAACTTACCCGACCGCGGATCAAAAGTTTTGGGTTCAAACCCTATTTTGGTTAAAGAATTTTCATGATCTTCCCAGGCGCAAAGTACTGGTTTAATCCAGGAACTGTCAAGAGGGATTAGTATAGTTGCAAGAATTTATTTCCCAACAACAAAAAATAAGTTTAAAGTAATTGACATCAAATAAAAAATCAAACAAAAATTACCTATCACCACTGATTTTTCTCATTCAGAAATTTCCAAACATATTTGGTACCATATGAAACACTGATGATTCCAGAAATGTTTGTTCCACCTACACTTGTTAAACTATTCTTACAAACGACTTGACTTGACATTACAAGAATACCTTGGTCAGACAGTACTAGTGGATTATCACACAATGAAGGGAGGGATTAACCCACTACAATGGACCCTTGCTTATCCCTACATCCTTTAGATTACAACAGATAAGCCACTTCAACAGTGAAAGGTAAGGATTAGGAGATGAAGGCCTAGGTAAACAAGTGGTCAAAAGTGGCCCTCGTAAACATTTCGGGGTTGGCTAACTACCGGACTGCCTGGCTGACTTATATCTACTGTAACACTGTCTGCTGCTTACATTTAGTTTGACTTTTCTTTTCAAAGAAAATCCAAGTGTTAAAATGACAAATAAATAAATATACATGGAAATGAAGGCATTGAGGCCTTGCAGTTGGAGCAATTCAAGAGGTCTGATCCCTTACTGAATCCTCAAACTCTTGTTTAAGATTATACTGACAATTAGCGCCAAGCACTTTGTTAAGGCCTGTGTCATAATGTGGCTAGGTATTATATATATCAACAAACTCTTCATTCATTATACTGATCAAGAGAGCTTCATTTGGCATTCTAATTCACTAAAACTTCTAAAAATATAAATGAAAAAAAAAGGACTGTATGTTAATTTTTATCAGTATTTACAGATTGTTCATTTAGTTTTATTTTATCTACTGTACCCTACCAGTACTCCAATAAACTTGACCCCCACTTGCGAAATGATAGCAAAACTGAATTTGCCAATAATATATAGTATGATGTCCATTCAAACTGCACTCAATAGTATATCTGACCAGTATATAATCCTGTCATTGAAGTAGCCTGTTACCTAAGGACTTTAACAAACATCCGACCAGTGGCAGTACTTGGGGCCTACTTGTAAGGATCAAGATACAGTCAACGGGGCAATTGAGACATGACAATCCTCTCAGAGAGCCAAATATTTTCATATGGCCCCCAGTTCTGTGAAAGAACCAGACCAGCTGATGACTCAGTGTTTTATCTCAGTACGTACATCGTGAATGATTTTCACGGACTCTCCAAATTAATCCACCTCCTCATCTCCATGTTCCGCTATTAATGCTGTAATTCTTTCAATTAAATATTTATTGTATAAAAGTCTAACATAAACATTACACACAACACAAAGAACAACCCTCTTCTACAGCAGTGACAAATATTACAAATGGATTTTTGTTACAGACGGCGGAAAGATAAATCCAACCTTTCAAGTTTCTAGACGTAATCTCACAATCTGCAGGTTTATATTTAGGTTTAAATGACAGAGCCAATCAGTCAATTTCTCAGACAAAAATTTGACCACACATCTGTTTTGATGATGAAAAGGTATGTCTGTGTGCAGAGGAAATATAACCAACAAGGGAAGTAACTTGTATGTTACAGATTTGACTCTCTCTAAAGAGTTGTGTCCCTTTTCAAAAAAAAAAAAAAAAAAAAAAAAGGTAATGAAGCATAGGTGAAAATGGGTAACTTTATGATAACTTTCTATCTGATCAGGATTTATAATGTTACTTTCTCCTATTAATGATTTAGTACTGATGATTGGACAAGTAAACTAGAAGTGTATAATAATTGACAAAGAAAGATTTGCATGTGCAATTAAGGGGTCCAAGGTTTGAGTCCTGGCATATTACAGCTATCTAGTTACATTAGTAAATGGTATCAAACCTGAAGTTCTATAAACACATTTCACTTGGTAGATCAGTAAGCCTCAAGGATAGAATGTTTGCTAATATCTTAATGTACTCAAGGACTTTAAAAACAACTTATTTGTAAGTCTTTGATATTTCACTTCATTTTGTCAAGGGATTTTTTTTTAGTAATTTAATAAAAGTAGAACATAAAACAAGCATAAATCTTTTGCTGAAATATGTCTCATTATTTCTAAACAATCTAAAATTGTTTAAAAAAACATGAAATAATATATTCACCAGTTTTAGAGGTTTTTTTTACAAAATCAACATACGGCCTACAATGGAATGCATTAGATGTATGCTTTATTTTAGCAGCCATTGTTAAGACTAGCTGCATGCTGTTAAACTATTCAAATTATTCATGAATGTACATACATTTAGAGAAAGTTACTGATAAAATCGGTGGCTATGTATTTATTCAGCTTAATAATGGCGTCCTGGTCCAGTAGTATACCTGATCTGAAGGTTTCAAGTTTGAACCCCGTCAGGGGCAAGAACTTTTCATGACCTTCCAAAGTGCAAAGCACTGTTCAAACCCAGGTACCATAGAGAGGGATTAGTATAAGTTTTAGGAACTTTTTCTCGAATTGATGTAACATAAATAAGTTTAAAACTTTCAACTTTTTTTATTCAGTTTGAACCCTGTAAACACATGAAAACTAATAGGGAAACAATCCAAGCTATAGATACAAAACCAGATCACCCTTAAGTCATTTAGGAGCTATCTTAGTCTTATACTGTTTACTACTTATCAGCATTTTCCAGACAAGACTGTAAAACTTCTTATGGTGGAAAACTATTTTCAGCCTGATGCAAGTTTTCATTGGTCCAACATGGCATAAAATGGTATCCAAGGGGTAGTGCCAAAAACTGGCAAACAGAATTAAAATAAAAAAAGACAAAAAAACGTGTCCATGACGACATACATGCACACATGTGTATTCTGGGTATTCCTCCACCTGCAGTCCACTGGGCGTTGCTATGTTACTGAAATACTGTTGTAGCAAAACTCTGGCAAAACAACAACATACACACAATGGAGAAACATTTCTTAACCTAGGTCACTGGCCATAAACACTAAACAAATTCTCCTTCACAGAACTTGTTTACCATCAATGTCAATATAGACAGCACAAACAAAATATATCATTGACAATAATCATCAATATCATGACTGTATAATTATCAAATTAACATATATTACACATAGATGTAATCACCATCACAATTTCCAATTTCTATTGTATAAAAACATACACAAACACCCTACGGCAAAAAAACAACATACTTCATTAATTCAGTCCCATCAGACAATATGGAAACACATCACAAGAATGCAATAACAATCCTCATATATGACCTCTACTGCTGGCCAATGACCTTTAACGGACAAGCCATGCATGGGTCAATCCTTCGATGTGACTGACAACTGATCAGATTGAGCTATCTTAAATGCTTAATAGGTTTTTATTGTAGCAGACTGATAAGCATAATCCATTGCTTTTATTCCAAATTACACTAGATCATTTAAGAGTTCACTTTCTGAAAAGCCACATGGTCCAAAATTAACTCTTCATTATGGGAAAACTGAAAAGAAAAGTGGTAAATCAGCCAGAAGGAAATTATATCAGCTTGCAAGGAAATCAATGGTTGACTTATTCCGTGTTCTCCTATTTCTATATGCACAGTTTCATGATCAGCCTTAGATACTCATACAATCTCTATACTGTGAAATGACATTAAACTTTACTGACATTTAAACCCGTGATTAAATACTGAAGGGAAATTTGTGGGTACCTCTATCCATAGAATAATGTTTCTGAAAAAAAAAAAGTATATCAATTGAATGATGTTCGTTGGGGTTAATATTCTTGGAGAAAACTCTCCACAACATCAACAGAAATAAGTCCCCTGGCAGAAATTAATGATTTACAGTTGTTGTGTTTCACCACAGTCATATTGTATCATGTTGTAGCCAGGATTCCATCCTTGACCTCGTAGGAGTGGACACTTATATACCACTCTATACATAATTATAAACCAAATGTAGAAAAATGAGACATTTAAGGCTGTGCAGACCTTGACTTTAGGGTGGCCTCCAGTAGTCAGGAGATCAATCAGTTGACCTATACCACCTGAATGAATAAGGTGGCTGATCCATTCATTAATCACTCACACTCAACCTGCCTTAATTTTCCCAACTCTCAATTCTTTTCCATCCCAGCATAAAATACCAATACTGAAGACCAAGAGAAGGAGCCACTTTATACCTTGCCAATTTCCAATAGTGTTCAATTTAAAGCAGCTTGTACACAGATGGTCATAGATTAAGAATTTGGACTCTCATCTATCTGTGTGGATTATGTCCATCAAAACCCATTTAAAGACACATCATCACCCAATGCAACATTCCAAGATTGTAAATAAATTGGTGGTTTATCCATCATAGGCAATAGTTGATACAAACGGTATTGAAACTATATTTAGAATCATAAAACCTGTAGATCTGTTTAGAAATTCTATTTTTTTGTCCCGAATCATCACAATCACTCTTTGCACATGCACTTACTTCATATGCTGAACTTACGAATTTGCTGCCTAAAAAGGTTGAAGACACAACGTTGCTGAACGTGTCAAGTAGTACTGTTAGCACCTCCTTCGGTAATACCGCATTCTATAATTAACATGACGTTGGTGTTTAAGAAAAAAATGCTTCTCCACGCAATGTGACCTACGCTTGCTCAGTTTATTTGCCAGAAAACAAAGACTTCAACAACATTTATGAGGATGAGGGACAGAAGATTTTTTTATATTTTTTTTACCTTTCATCTGAGAACGAGCTGCTTTAAGTGAAAATTCCAATTAGCATACATGTTCTGGCGTTATCTTTATTGCCTCACTTGGGTGAGCTGTGAGTCACAAATGGAGAAGCATCTACAATTAAAAAATGCTAAATTCACTACAATCATTTTATATAATGCACCAGTTACCATATTCTGAATTTAGATAAAAGCTGTGCCTTTGTCACTTTTTCCTGTTTCCCAAAAACATTGAAATGTGGCAAAAAAAATCATTATCAAAAATGTGTAGGAAAGTCATTTTTATGTAAATTTCAATTAACAAGGAAAATGTAGCTGTGAAAATCAATCATTTAGTACCATTCATCATTTAACTGGGGGAAAAAAACACCAGGAAAGTCACTTCTTGAACTGATATATCTTACCAGATGGTCTTTACACCACCTATCTATTGTTTGTTTAACATCCCACCGAAAGTATATCAGTCATTTGGTGATTGTGTCTTCTTGAGACAGATATAGTGCTACCACACTGCAGTATTACTCTGTACACATATGACATGATACCACACCCAGTCACATTATCCTGACACCAACCAGTTCTGGAACTATATACTTATATGCTAAGCACCCAGCAAAGGGAGCTAAACCAGTACAATTTTTTACAACTTTGGTATGTCGTGGCCGGGGATCATACCCATGACCTCCTGCTCCCGAGGCTGATGCTCTAACCACTCCACTACCAGGGACAGTCCTATCTATTTCATATGCCCTCAAAATTTGGTAATAACAAAGACTTAACATAAATCCACACATACCAGTTTACCAAACACATATCTTTTCACATCAAGTGTACCATAAAATTTAATTATCTCTAGATTGGAGAAAAGAACAAGCTTTTTTCACAGATCAGCAAGTTTTACTCCTTAACATTGTTATATTTATTTAATGTTGTTATATTTATTTAAGCCTAAATCTCCCCTCTTTCAACCCCAGCTTGTGCACAGTGTTTATGAGATAAAAGTAGTGAGCTGTCAATTCCTCTTAACATCTAATTTCTCTTAACATGTCAGTATGAAAGGGTAAATGGTTGAGATTTGTACTTAACCTGTCGTTAGTAACTCTGGACACTCTTCACAAATATGTGTAACCCTACACCTGACAAAAGGTACATTTTGTTGAATTGTCAGTTATGATAGAGGTATTACTTTATCATCTGTTTACAAAAGGACCTCTTAATGCTTTTGAAATATCTAAAGTACCGGTATACCTTAGAAGTTGGAGGTCACTGGTTTGATCCTTGGCAACAACATGCCAAAGTCATTGAAAATGGTACTTGTGTCCTGCCTTGCATTCAGTTACTGTTAGAAATCCCCAATTTTGCATCCCTGTTGTATCATAGCATATAGAAATGCAAGCAGGGAACCACATCCGTAACAGTTGCAAGCATTATGGATAACTGAATGCAGCCCTGGTATAGAACACTTGATCAGCATTTAAAGGTAGTTTCACGATTTGTACTGTCACCTGCTCCTACCACTTGTTGACAACATGATAGTACTTTGCAAGAGCTGAGAAATCAATATATCTTAACAAATGTACCATGTAGACAACAGTCTCTAAAAAATTGAAATACAGTTAAGTCCCCCAAGTCATTTCTGGATGATTAGGCCTGAATTATTTCTACATTGTGTACATGTTTGTTTTGTAAAACCAAGCAAAATAAATCAACTTGTATATTTGTCTCTCTGTAACTCTCTTTCTCTTGAATGATTCATATTTCAACTTCTAGAACAATTTCACAAAATTTAACGCCTTCCCTAAATAAAACAGACAAGAAATAGAACACTTCTCCCGTACAAACTTGCATGTTCTAGAGCTTTGTTATTTTTTTTCTTATACAATTGTATTGGTTTCAATTATATGATTAGATAACGAGGAAAACTCATTTTTCTTGTAAACAGTAATGAAATTAATACAGATTCACATTACTTTGCTCATAAGGATTCATTGGTTTCAACAGTGATTTTTAAAACATTGCCAGGAGAGACTTTTAAAAAAATCTTACAAAATTATCCACATGTAAACATATCAGACAGAAAATATTTCTTAGACTGACCAGATTTTACAGTGTTTTCTTAACCCTTTATCTCATATGGACATGTTCTGACACCTTGTACTGATCATAATGCTTTTTTTTTTATTTATTGAATGAAATCAATTAGGTTAAACTTATTTATTTCAATGTGATTGGGAAACAACTCCTTACAACTTATACTTATACCTCTAGACAGTTCCTAATTGGACCATGCAGTACTTTGCACTTGAAAAAGTAATGAAAAATCCTTGTCCCCATCTGGGTTCAAACCCACAATATTTGGATCTGCAGTTAGGTATTTTACCACTGGACCACTGCACCCTCTTTAACCCTTTCCCTCATATAGACCCTCTTTAACCCTTTCCCTCATATAGACCCTCTTTAACCCTTTCCCTCGTATAGACTCATTTAACCCTTTCCCTCATATAGACTCATTTAACCCTTTCCCTCATATAGACTCATTTTAACCCTTTCCCTCATATAGACTCATTTAACCCTTTCCCTCATATAGACTCATTTAACCCTTTCCCTCATATAGACTCATTTAACCCTTTCCCTCATATAGACTCATTTAACCCTTTCCCTCATATAGACTCATTTTGACGCACTCAATAGGTACCACATAAAGCCTGATCTGCAGAAAACCACAGTTAAACCTTACCAAATTTAATTATAAAATCCTCATTTCCAGACCACTGAGGAGCAGCGAACAGCATAAAACCTGATCAGCCTGCGAGTTACTCGCAGGCTGATCTGGTTTTATGCTGTTCGCATAGGTCTTTTCATGGTGTCCTCTATGAGAGAAAGGGTTAAACCATGAAATCAATACCCATGGAATAGACTTCCATGTCTAGGTGGTTAAAGTTGCTAATATACTATCATTAAAATTCTCAGCAGTTTGTTCAAATCCCAACCAGGACACACCAATTTGATATTTATGGTAGATTGTTGTTTTTCCATCCATGTGCCCCTTATACACAAGTCTGGTCTTCCTCCTCCAGTAATAATTAGCTTGATATAGCTGTATGACTAAAATACTATTGCAGCAATGGTATAGTATTAACCCTCAAATAACAACACAACTCAGCAAAACTTCTTGATTCCTTGTTTACTATGTTATGGCCGATTAAATGTGGCTTTAAAAGGACAAAGATTACACAGGCAATCAGCCCTATCAGGTGTCCAATTATCAGTGAACCGTGAAATGATTGTCAAATGTCTACACAGCCAACAAGGGTGAGGTATTACTCCGGTCAAATGTGTGCCAATGTGCAGCATTGTGACTACCCTCCCCTGCAACAGGTGTGGACTGCTGACAAAGTAGTAGAGAAATATAGGATTATTTAATCATGTTTATGTTTACGTAATTTTATCAAGAGATCCCACTTTTTAATGTATTTTACTGAAATCTTTGTGTTCTGGTTTCCAGAGGAAAATTATAAAATAAATGATCAATTTCACTCTTTTTTAATATTTCTGCAAACAAATTGCCTTTCTCAAGAAAAAAGCTTGCTATAACAATATGGTGACTTCGCAGACATCTCTTATGTAGCTGCTCAAAAATTCATTTTTTTTTTTCTTAACCCTTTCCCTCATATAGACTCATTTTGATGCACTCACATAAAGCTTAATCTGCAGAAAACCACAGTTAAACCTTACCAAATTTAATTACAAAATCCTCATTTCCAGACCACTGAGGAGCAGCGAACAGCATAAAACCTGATCAGCCTGCGAGTAACTCGCAGGCTGATCTGGTTTTATGCTGTTCGCATAGGTCTTTTCATGGTGTCCTCTATGAGGAAAAGGGTTAAGAAAGGCAATTTTTTGCCGAAATATTGAAAAGAGTGAATTTTATAGTTCATTATGAAATCTTTGTGATCCAGTTTCTGACAGTCATTTGCAATACTAATTAAAGCAATCAAAGACTTTTGACACTTGAAGTTCCCTGAGATATGGCTTCTGTATGGATAAACAGGGTATGAAGTAAATTTGCAATTAATAAAATTAAAGTTTTGGTTGAACAAGTACCTATCATCATGTAATAAAATTTGCATTTTTAATAAGTCTCAGAATTGAACTATATCTGATCACTGAAAGAGACACAGAACTTTAAATATTACCGAAATTCTTCTGTTTTAAAAGTTACAACAGTGAGCAATTTAAACAAGAAATATCTTTAAAAAAGATATTCGGCGTAGGATGAAAGAAAAACGAGATTTCCAGGCTTCTAGAACATTCCGAGGAAAAGCGCGCGAAAGACCGACGCACAACAAATTTAGTACGCTCTAGAAATAGTTCAGTATTTTTTCTATGAAATATACTTATTTATAGACGGTAATACAAAAAATTATATCTGTAAATAGGCTTGTTTGATATTTGTTCATATCATTATTGCATATGACAATCATGATATAAAAGCGGTATTAGTTGTTTTGGTTTTGGCGAATTAATTTTCAATGAGAGCATCTCGGCAGGCTGGAAGAATTCAATATACATAGTAATTAAGGGGTTTCATGTCATAACACGGTGGATTCTTTTTTGTTGTTTTAAATCATTTTCACAAAGTAGCATTCCTCAATTGATGGAAAAGGATTGTATTTAACTTACTGAAATCACTTTCATGTTTACATCAAAAAGAAAAGTAATAACACCAAGCTGAATGATATATACAAGCTGCACCCCTTATTTACAGTAATTTTATAGTCCATAACGATGCGTTAACCAATAACAGGAGTCCTTTTATTCAGCTTAGAATTATTTACCGCTGTTAGCGTACATTTGATTGGTTTAAGATGCGAGTTGAAATCGAAATTATACAGCTACGCCGAAAAAAATCCCAACTTCAAATTCTTAAGATTGCTAAGAAGGTCCTCTATGGATACACTGGTAGCAATTTCACAACGTATTAAAGTTAAAATTGTATGATTTGCAAGTAAAAATACCAAGGAAAGTATGAATACATGTATTCCAATAAAACCTCAATGCACAGCATGCTGCATACTGCACGACATACATGAGCGCTGTCACACTTCACCATGACACCTGGGTCTATCAGACAGGCAAGTATAGGTGGGTCTGTGTTTACAAATAGATTACAGTGTATGTACATTATTACTCATTCACTTATCACACATGTTATCTAACACGTGATAATGCCCATCATGTATAACAATGTTAAATTGGTAATATTAAGATAAGAGATGGACAGCAATGGAATCCCTTTATGACCAATGTGTTGTGTTGATTTTATTAACGGAAGAGGGTGTACACAACTGTGAGTCCTACAGGTCTACCTATTTCAATTTGTCACTTAAAATTAACATTGATCCCATTTCATATTGAATGGCACAGCATATCATTATTTATGAAATACATCTTGCGTTTAAACACTTTAAAAGGTTACTGACAAAGCCTATAAATATACAGATAAATACAGAATAGCTTTACGTGTAACAAAATCAATGCCTTATATGGTGAACTTATCTTGCTATTGTAGGATAATAATGAATAGAAATGAAATATCATGCACATGTACTTTTCAAAGGACATCTCTGTATTAAGGACTATATACTTTATTAGAGCTGTGTCATGCACAGGTAGTATTTGAGTATCTTCTCAACTCTGGTCAGAATAAAAAGGTAAGACTTACAAATCATGGGCGGTGGATGAATGGCAAACCAATGCACTCGTACGATCACAAACCCTTTACCATGATGAAATAATATCATTAATTAAAGTAGATATTTGAAAAACACAGCAAAGACTTTCTTTATGGCCAATGATTATTTTTAGAATGACAGTCCGACATCATAGAATATAGAAATGTGTTTACTATAGACCCTCCACAAACCTGTAATTACATCTACACAAATCCTTTATCCAAACAGGTAAGCTTACAAAAACATAAAAGAGGCAGGCACAGTGGGGGTTTCAAACTATAAAGAGGAAAAAAAAAGAACCCCTGGGCAGACATACCTGTTTTTATATGTCCGCACGTATGTCCTCTTGAACAGTTAATCTGACACTGTCACAGTTGTATCCGTTTTCCCACACTATTGTTACAAACAGCTGATGGGCTTGCTCACCAGCCAGATCAATAAATTTCACCAACAGTGCATGCACACCAAATATCTCCAATGTCTACATCACCATCTCTCTCACCTGAGTGACTGAATGTGAGAAAAATCCTCTCTCCTCCCCCTATCTGGTTTGATCTAAACATCGGATCATGCAGTGCAGGGTTGGTTGAGCATGACTATATCTGATAGAGGTACACGTATGTGTGCATTTAAGGAAAATGTCAACCTCCAACTTTTGAAATGTCCATACAAAGCATAATTGGGTGAATTATGCCAATGACCTGCTGACCTATTACAGTTAGGTAAATATAATGTAGAGTGAAGGCCCCCTAAGCTGTGTGCCATACAGAGTGATCATGTACTTTATTTGCTATCTAATTTTGGGAAACATTCTTCATTCAAGCTCTCTGGATGTTTTTGAATCACATATATTTGAAGTAAAACTAGCCAATAAAAAATGTGAGGGCCCCGTGATCCCGTGGTAACATAACCAACTGCAGAATGGAGGGTTGTGGGCTTATAACTCTGGTGGGGGGGCAAGGTTTTTTCATGACTTTTCCAGGTGCAAAGTACTGGTCCAACCCAGGAGCCATCAAGAGGAATAAGTATAAGGTGTAACTACTTGTTTCCCAGTCAAAGAAAAATAAACAAGTTTGAATTAATAAAAAAAACTGTGTGATATTGCTGGGCTTTTCATACAAATATTTTTATAATTCATGAAGTTTTCTCAAAATGTGCTATTTACCCCTGGATTTTACTAATGGTATTAAGGCACCTTCCTTTTTATCTGAAAAAAGCCTTATTATCCTTTTTATTTCCTGAATACTCTAATGTACTAAATACACTAATATCAGGGGAAAAATCAGATCATGAAGAGAAAAATAAATCATTACTAAAAAATTATGTGAGAAAATGAAAGATATTTAATTATTGCAAAGATTAATCATAAACATATTTACTAAGGAAAAAAGTAAAATGATTGTCCAAATGAGTGATATTGATTTTTTCTTTCATAAGTACCCTGTAAACATTATTTGTGTTCTGTCTTACTTCAGCATCCTAGAACCCTTTGTTCATCCTAATCACATCACTGCTTAAAAAATGAAAATAAAGCCTCTTATGACACGGATGACAACTGCCTCATGCAATCAATCTACTTAGGCTGGATCCCTCACACACACACAGAACCAACATGCAGTCAGTCCCCCCTGATCATGATTGATAACCAGTCCGGGCACATTCCAGGCCGGACTGTGATGATACTTATACCCTGTGTCATCTTCTTCATCCGTCACAAGCAGCGCGTGATTTGTCAAGACAGACAGTCCACCTTGAGATGCTGCAGCAAGGACACATGACTACCAGGATATCACAAATTCATCATCAGCGGTGTTTGCTGTTGGAGCAGTTTATGACCCACCAACTATATTGTAGTAAGGGCTCCATGGTCTAGCGGTAACATTCATGACTGTGGATCAATTAGTTCTTCAATGGTTAGAAACCCTTGGGTTTTTTATGGCCTTCCTTGGCTCAAATTCTGGTCCATGCCAGGAAGAAGGATAAGTATAAGTTGTAGGAACTTATGTACCAATCAACGTAAACATATATATACATGTATATATATTTAAACTATTTTAGACATACTTATGGATCCTTGTCAAAACAGATGCATATAAGGTGATGCCACACAATTTTATGGTTCCAGGCTCTGAAAGTAGCAGACATATCAACTAGGCATGGGAGTACTATAGTAATCTGTCTGGTGCTTGTATTACCCAAGGATGATCACAAAAATTAAATTTGTAATTCTAGTAAAAAAGAAAATATGGCAGAATCCAGCTGGCAGTAATATGACAGTATTAAACAAGTAACTGGTGTTGCACACACTACATAAGTGCCCTACCATACTATACCCTTACCATAGCAACCTGATTTTTGGTCTGAAAAAAAAAAAACCAGTAGGGGACTAAAAATCCCTCTAGCTCATAGTCAAGTCCCAAAATCAGACCAAAATATCAAAGATGAAGATGTCTAGGAATATGGCTTGTCCTGGCTGTTCCTCTGTAAATGTTATTGTATAATTACTTTACAAGTCTATCATTTCAGTGTCCATGCTGAGGTCAGACTGGCTGATCACAATGCCCCATCTCAGGGTTCCAGAGGACTAGCACTAGATTAATGCTGTTAATTAATTAATACTCGTTAATGGGTTTACTCTCTATGCCACCAACAATCAGGTGGTTTCCCTGCGGGGGATACTGGACATCATATAGATTATTACATGTCATACATAGCCAAGAGATGATAGAGTTAAGCCTGTCATACTGTGACATATTTATGGAGGTCACTTGCAATGCATGTGCCCATAACGATCAAATGCGCACCCTCATCTGACCGTCTGCATGGTCCTATCTGTGTTAAGTGTCAGCAGACGGCATATCACAACTGATATTTTCATGGAAAATAACAAAAACTAACCAAGGTTTCAAGTAAAAGTACAAGTCACATTGACTGTGTTTTTTTTCCTTGGAAAATATTAATGTATTGTACATGCATAATAGATTTAACGATATAAAATATTTTTTCAGACAATAACATAATGTCATTTTCTTTGTAAAAAAAATTGATAGAGTACTATGTATAACTCTGGACTTCGAAATTTTAAGTCTGTACATGTAATACTTTTCTTAAAAAATGAATTTTATACAATGGAAGTTATGAAATTTTGGTTGTTTTTTTTGTTAATAACTGGCTTTTCTTAGTGAGGTGACATATGCATATAGGTGACATAAAATGAAGATGTTCTCTGTGCTAAACCAGTAAGGAGTCAAATACTAATTAACCCTTTCCCTCATAGAGGACACCATGAAAAGACCTATGCGAACAGCATAAAACCAGATCAGCCTGCGAGTAACTCGCAGGCTGATCAGGCTTTATGCTGTTCAATTTTGTAATTAAATTTGGTAAGGTTTAACTGTGGTTTTCTGCAGATCAGGCTTTATGTGGTACCTATTGAGTGCATCAAAATGAGTCTATATGAGGGAAAGGGTTAAGGGCTTTGAAACTGATCTTTGTGGACTTTATTGCCTGCTATTCAGAGGTAAAATCTAATGCAGGTTTTTCATTTATTTTTCTGAATTTTCTTCAAGAGTATTTATAACTGTAATATGATATCTAAAAGTACATGGTCTAAGCTAAGGAGAGTTTCAGTAGTACAAAGTATTCAAGTTTGTGAAATGCATTAATTGAACTTCTTCCTTCTATAAGATATTTTTTTCTATTTACAAATACAATCATAATGTCAAATTGGTCAGGTGACTTTGATGTACGGAGACCCTTGAGCAGCCTCTATGAGGGTAAATATTTACAGCTTTAGTGTTGAATGGTGTTGTACGCTACTTGCAGCCGTAATTTCAACTACTTGGACAATATTTGCTGAGCCTTTCGATCAGTATTATCAATTGGGAGTTTGTGTGGTCATTGTAATGTATGCATTAGATATTTGATCAGGAATGTCTTGAAGTTGGGCCATTCAAAACATCGTTATGTGTCCACTGTCCGTCATTGTATTATATAATGTATACTTCTGTACTTCTGTGTGGGCTCAAATATCATATTTGTTTTGTTATGTTGGTGCTAATACTTGGTGGCCTATTTCTTTCTCTTTTTTTTTGTTGCAATTTTTTTGCTTCTGGTAGTTGTCTAAGCAACATTTAACACTTCTTCAGTTAACATATTTCTCTGAATTTCTAATACCGGTAAATGCAAAAATCACTGCACTTGTGAGAGTATGTATTTTTTTAATTCTCTGGAAAGAAATTCTATGAAAAGATTCAGAAAGACCAGGATTTTGCATTATTAAAATAAGAGTGTTCTTTGGAACACATGTGTCACCTGCTGAAACGTGACAGAAAAAGTGTGACAGACAGACAGATGAACGGATGGACAGACAGACGATGGAAAAGTGATCCCTATGTGCCACCTCTGCTTACAGCAAGTCACGGACACAAAAAACTATGTGGGTTCAGAATCATAATATATTTTAATGGGCTTAGCTACCGTAAGTTACTGAAAATATGGTTATAAAAAGTTGATGTTTTTTTTCAAGTTTTAATGGAGATAATAAGATATTAATCCTTCTTACACTTCAATAAGTTATATACAGTGGAGATCCACTACAAGGTATTCCAATATAACGCTAATGTCAATATAACCCTAAATTCAGCACTGTAATGCATCTGATGTGTTGATAGGTAAATAATGTATGGTACATGATGGTGATAGCACTGGTACTGATTGCGTGTTTGTCTGTCAGGAGATAATTGTAAGTATGCTGTGCATACTTTTCACTCAGAGATCTGGCACCTGTTCTCATAAAAACTTAAGTACAATCTCAGGCTCAAATCTGAGTATCATACTCAAATCTTTATAGATATTAATAAACACAGTTTGAGTCTGCGTATGAAAATCATAGTTAATACAAAGTACTGGGCAGATGCTCTTACCACTTGACAACAGTGGAAGCGGTTAGTTAACCCTTTCCCTCATATAGACTCATTTTGACGCACTCAATAGGTACCACATAAAGCCTGATCTGGAGAAAACCACAGTTAAACCTTACCAAATTTAATTACACAATCCTCATTTCCAGACCACTGAGGAGCAGCGAACAGCATAAAACCTGATCAGCCTGTGAGTTACTCGCAGGCTGATCTGGTTTTATGCTGTTCGCATAGGTCTTTTCATTGTGTCCTCTATTAGGGAAAGGGTTAAGTTTTAAAGACTTCTGTAAACCAGCAAGAGCTTGGAGCCCAGAATGCATCAGTTGAGAACGTTACATGGAATAATTATCATAGACCTGACTCAAATAATTCATGAACATGATACATTAACATATCATGTGTAATGCATATATAAAGAACTTTTGACAGAATACTGTTCCCAACAAGTGGGAAAAATTTCACGGACAGAATGGTCTCGAATCCCAGGAAATAGACTTTGGCTTAATCATAGATCCTAGCAGAGCATCTCCCACTTAGAGGATTTTGACAAATCACCATTATTCTAGGATGGGGATTTAGACTTCTAAAAAAAAGAAAAATGTCAAATGTCAGCCACCTGTATCCATACTCCTGGGCCAAAATATTGAATGGTGCATAAGTAAGAGATGACCTCACAATAAACTGTTCCTGCATGCATTAAAAACACGTCTCTCAAGAGTATAAAGCAACTGCAGATCCAATATTCAAATTTCAAAACTGCACACCAGAACATTAAAGTACTTCAACCAGAGAAACAGATAGTATCAACCAAATCTGTGAGGTCATTATATTCCATTTATCTTTATTTTAACAGGATGACATTTCACGTTTTGAATATTATGATTTTTAACCTGGACCTTTCATACTGCATGAAACAAGAGAACTGAATCTAGATTTTAACTTGAGACACAAAATGTATGTATTAACTCCTTATAGTTTCTGTTAACCTTAACAGTTTGACAAAGTCTTCCAAACTGTTGTGTGTGTGTGGATGGGTGGGGGGTGGAGTTGTTTAAAAAGCATATAAGTAGAACAAAGATATTTTAGGAAAACAGATATTGTCAAATGTTGCAGTTAAGAATGCCTAAATATCCACAAAATATCAAATAGTCATGGATACTAGGGCACAATGTACTGGTCCAATCCAAGACTTGTATAATCAGCAGAAGAGGAAATAGGTTTAAGAACAAATACATAATATTATATAATATGCAATATCTTCATTGGGATCCAAAATGTACTTGAACATAAAACGTAAGTAAATGTACGGTATTTCCTTCACACAAGCAAGAATAAAAATTTTATCTCCAAAAACACATGGTAACTCAGACAGAATAGCCAAAAGTATGTATTTTTGATTTGACTACATGTATTAACAAATTTGAGGTATCACAGCAGGTAATAGTTACCCAAAGTATACCCCCTTGACTCAACAATAGATGTGTAAAATATACTCAAGGGCAATAACTCTTAGTAAATGTACATTTTAATAGTATAAAGTATGTTAAATTGAAGAAAGTTGAATGCTTGTCTGGTGGCGCTTCTTAAGAAACTGAACAGGTGGCCAAAGTCCTCTGGTAAAAATAGGCAATAACTCTAGTTAGTTTGTTTGATAGCTCTAACTTCCTGCCAACAGTGTTTCAGTCATTTGGAGATTTTTTTCTTCTTGAGACAGATATAGTGCTGCCACATTTCAGTATGTTGCGCCCAGGGATTGAACCCATAACCTTCTTGACACTCTTACCTCACAGCCACCAGGACTGGTCAATAACACTTTAAAAACTTCTCTTTTTAAAAAAAAAAAAAAAAAAAGTTAATTTTTTCCCCACAGTTTTCTTTTTCTTTTCCACATCTATTTGCAGTTCTCATGAAAAACTTAATAGTGTGAAACAAATTTGAAAGTAAAGTATCATGGCTGTTCCTCAAGAATTTCTCATGATATTGAACATTTTGTAAAACAGGACGGGGCAAAATTGGGACAATGACAGTTTAAACTTTATTTATTTTACATTGATTATGAAAAAGTTCTCACAACTTATATTAATCACTCTTGATGGCTCTGATGGCGGCGTTTGTGGTCATAATTGTGGGAGGAAACCAACGTGTCTGGACTGGCGACTTGTCTCATATATGTGACAAGGAATTGAACCCAGGACGCATTGGTGAGAAGTGAAGTACGTTTCCACTATGCTATCCAGGCACCCAATAACAAGGGTACAGAGATAAAGCATCCAAGTGAATGCAAACCAAGTTATTCAATAACAATGTCTTGTCTGCTCATCTCACGTAAATTTCCATTTGAGCACATCCCAGCTGCTCATATTCATAAAACTAATATCAAAACATGCCATAAAACTTCCCTTGTTATATTACCCCATTTGCAATACATATGGTATACCATCAACAGCAGACCCCACAGTTGCACAAACTGAAAGTTAATTTCTAAATTGACTTTTCAAATTCCACCTTGATCGATGGAGAATGGCCTTCCTGAGAGCGGCAAGGGACATGTGGCACTGCCACAACTTGTATTACTTGGATCCTAGCACATCCTCCATCAATACTTGATGCATCTTTTCCGGAAGAATGTTCCTTATGACATATCAATTTAACCCTTTCCCTCATATAGACTCATTTTGACGCACTCAATAGGTACCACATAAAGCCTGATCTGCAGAAAACTACAGTTAAACCTTACCAAATTTAATTACAAAATCCTCATTTCCAGACCACTGAGGAGCAGCGAACAGCATAAAACCTGATCAGCCTGCGAGTTACTCACAGGCTGATCTGGTTTTATGCTGTTCGCATAGGTCTTTTCATGGTTTCCTCTATGAAGGAAAGGGATAAGTAAAAATAGCTATATCAACCACACCGTGGCATATAGATTTATCTCATTGATAGAATACAGTATTTCATCAGTTAGCATACAATAAAAACAGTTCATTATTTTTGAAAATTCTATACATATTGTAAAGAAATGGTTAGATTAATATGTGTATTTTGTGACTCTAATACTTCACATCAGAAATACATGTATATTCAAATGGCTTAATGTGGTTATGAAACTGAAATTTTTGTAATGAATCATGTATTTTATATGTATTCAATTACAAAAGGAAGTGAGAACTGACAGGATTTCACTTACTCAAAATTTGTATGTTAACTTTATCATGTTTGGTGGAAAATAGTTTGACTTGGGCATCATTGACCAATATAATGTCCTTTTTTTATTTTGAAAATACATGTACTGATATTTAGGGGATTGCAGTCGTAACACAAGATAATTGTGAAATAAAAAATTCATTTCGATATGCTGTGAGCACTATTTCTTTCCTACTGAGTCAGAACTTGGACCCCAAACCCCACAGTTATCTATCAGTGCCAGTAAGTAACTTATTAAGACTCAATATATATAGTGTAACACCCTGCAGTACTGACTCAGACTCAACCAACCATACTGAGTTGTGAGTAATTCTTACATACTTTGGGCAAATTTCATCATTTCATTTTTCTAACAAAAATACCCAAATATTTCTATTTGACAAATATTGTTAGTCATTTAAAGGTAACAATCTTTGTTAACCCTTTCCCTCATATAGACTCATTTTGACGCACTCAGTAGGTACCACATAAAGCCTGATCTGCAGAAAACCACAGTTAAACCTTAAATTTAAAATCCATTTCCAGACCACTGAGGAGCAGCGAACAGCATAAAACCTGATCAGCCGATTCGCACTGGGTGATCTGGTTTTATGTGTTGCATGGTTTTTCAGGTTTCCTCTATGAGGGAAAGGGTTAACTAGTCATGTACTTGAATACTTTGTTTACATTTTCCCAACAGGATTGAAGGAGTGCATTTCTATGTAATATCAGAATTGTGTCAGAGTCAACCTATTTAAGAAAAGTTTTACTTAGCACTAAGTTTTGGTGGTGGAAACTGAGCCTGGATGGTTTGACATGCTTACATATGCAGTGTCATGCTACCCTGCAAGATCTTGGCTCATCTGGCATAGAAGGCATTTATGTGGCTGCACACACTAGTCTGTTAATTGCAACTAAAGGCCAGAAGGTACTATAGATAAACTGGTTCTAATTGGCTGATGCAAACTGGGTCATCATTTATTTATGGAGCACCTCCATAACTATTCAAATTGGTTTGATGTCAATGTTGACACCACGCAATGTCATCCAAAGTATAATGGGGCATTGACACAATTAAGTCCCATGTGAGGACATTCTGCATCTAACTAATATTACAACCAATGTTTATAACAGTGTAGTACATTTGTAAGAAGGGAATATCATTATTTCGTATTTCCAAGAAATTTACAGTGATAATATTAGAAGTCTACCAATGGCACTAGAACTATGATTTTTTTTTTTTTTGTCTCTCTGTACTGTATATTGAACATGGTAAGGAACGAATCTGACATCACTTGATTACAATGGTTGTTATTTAGTAATGATGTAGGCTACCATTATATGCTATCCCTGTTCAATCAGTCAATCAATTAACACATGGATAATGAATCTTTGCCATAAGGCACCTTTAACGAAGCAATAATGCAAAATCTCAACATTTTGTTCATCCTTATGAGTCTGCTCAACTATCAACTTCCGTTTTCTGATTGGATGCAAATTTCGCATGCAATTTCCCGTAATCTGTCTATGTCAATTTCACGTTGTTAATTCAGATCACTCAATTCAAAGTTGCCCCAAAAAACTGGAAGTTGATAATGGAGAAGACTTCTAAATTGATATGTTAGATTGTTATTTCAATACAAAGACCATCCATTTGACAGTAAGGTCAGCTGGTCTTAATTATCATGTAGTCTGATTATTGAATTATATGACTAACAGGGGGTTGAAAAATATAGTCTGAAAAGGGAGGTAGTCCTTATCAACTATGTTTTAAGTTTAAGTTTAAACTTATTTACTTTACATCGATTGGGAAACAAGTTCTTAAAACTTATACTAACCCCTCTCGACGGTTCCTGGGTTGGACCAGTACTTCGCGCCTGGGAAGGTCTTGAAGAATTCTTGCCTCCAAAGCGGTTTGAACCCACAACCTTTGGATCAGTAATCGGATAAGTTACCACTGGACCACGGCGCCCTTGTCTGTTTTAGGGAATAGGCCTTACAAATGCTTGATTGGAATTAAGACTATGAAGCGCATTTAAGAACCAGAACTGAAACCAGCTACTGAAATCTTGGTGAATCATTTTAACAGTGGTGTATTACTATGCAGGAGTAGTAACAGTTCATTTTGAAAACTGTTGGTTAAGAGAGAAAACTCATATAATTATTTTCATAATCTCATAGCAAAATACAATATTTAATCATATGTTTGATATACTTTACCACAATATGTAAAGTAAGCAAAATTTGTCACGTTTGGTCTACTTTATCTTTGCGGAATACTGCCCTTTTTATTAGCTTCGTTCGTGTATCTACGGGGCCTCCGTGGCCGAGAGGGTAAAGTCGCTGACTTTAACACTTACTCAACCCCTCACTGTGTGGGTTCGAATCCCGATAGGGTTATTCAGATTTTCATGTGAGGAAGCCTTCCAGCTGGCTTGTGGTAGGTCGGTGGTTCTACCCGGATGCCTCCGTGCGTTTGGGGTCTTCCTCCACCTGTAATTAGCTGGACGTCACTATATGACTGAAATACTGTTGAGGCGACGGTAAACTCAAATAGTCAAGTCATGTATCTACATATGTACAAAGAACAGGCTTTACAATTTTTCTCTCCTGTTTTCTGATTGCTTCCCAGTCTTCCAGCACTTTGACTATAAATTCAGTCAGTCCCAAGTAAAACTGGCACATATAAGCTTTGCAAACAAACCCTCATAAGGTTCTAATCCTGATCTATCTGCCATCTCCATTATAACTTACATAAGTATACCTTTTAATTTTAACCAACTTAGCTCTTTCTCCACTTCAATGACCAAGAAGTAGGCCAATTTACACAAGGTTTCAAATTCTGTACAATTGTAACCTCATGTAGGTCTCATTAGAAACCGGCATACAAAACATTTTCTGAATGAATTTGAATTGTTGTTCACTGAATATACGAGTACACAAGCTAGCTAGTCTATTAGCAGGGGATAGTTTCTCACACAAAATGTAACAATGTCACATAATTATTCCCATTTTCTTCATGCTCCATGTAACAATTTTACTCTTTTATAGCAAATAAAGTGTTTTTAAGATGTCATCTAACGAAGACAATATTTATCTTCTATTTAAAACAAATATGAAACTGCAATATTTAGCAGATACACTAATTTTCTCATTCCAAATCAGAAATGACAAACAAAATATTTTGTATTTCCATATTTTATCAGCAATTACCGTAAGTAAAATCCATTTTGAATATGAAAATAAAAAAACCTTGTTGGCCATATTTGTTTACCATGTTAATGCACAAGGCAACTTTGAAAAATACATTCCTCTGCCTCAGAACTTATTTTTGCAACATCCACTTGCATAAAAATCTAGTGAAAAGTACATTGAAACTTAACTCAATGAAGATATTTGTATGAGCAACTTGCCTTGGGTATGTACTTTTGTGGGAATATAAAGGGTTTTATAGTGTTTATTTCTTATTTAAGTATGAATATAATTAAAAAATTGCAAAAACACTTCAGGTACTTTGACCATCCAGATGTAAGGTCTAATAATTATAACAGCAAACTGTAAATGCTTGATCAGCTTGCAAATATTTTGTTGGCTGATACGGTTTAGGTAATATTCTGATAGACATTAAACTGAACTCTGACATTGGGTTCAAAACATTAATTATTGACTTGCTGAATAACTTATTTTTTATGAAATTCTAAACTGATATCATCACCATTCCAGTAGTGTTTTTCTTGACAGATATCCTCGTTTTATATATATATCTTTCAGTCTTTGAGCATAATATCCTCAAAACAAATTCCTGAATATTAATAACAATGAATAGTATAATTTAACTATAACCCTTTCCCTCATAGAGGAAACCATGAAAAGACCTATTCGAACAGCATAAAACCAGATCAGCCTGCGAGTAACTCGCAGGCTGATCAGGTTTTATGCTGTTCGCTGCTCCTCAGTGGTCTGGAAATGAGGATTTTGTAATTAAATTTGGTAAGGATTAACTGTGGTTTTCTGCAGATCAGGCTTTATGTGGTACCTACTGAGTGTTTCAAAATTAGTCTATATGAGGGAAAGGGTTAAAATGAGTCTATATGAGGGAAAGGGTCAAAATGAGTCTATATGAGGGAAAGGGTCAAAATGAGTCTATATGAGGGAAAGGGTCAAAATGAGTCTATATGAGGGAAAGGGTCAAAATGAGTCTATATGAGGAAAAGGGATAATCTTTAACTTCATAGATATTCATGTACAATTTCATCATGGCATTATAAATATCAATTTACTGAACTTCAGATAGTAAATGAAACATGATGGATTTTTACTTTTCTGTGCAGACTGTGTAAAATCTGTATTACAATATTGTATGTATGAGAAAACAGAGGAAGGAGCTGACTGATCTGGGTCTGCTCTGTTTGCAAAGGAATCAAAACAGATCAAAATGAGGTAATGGGTTAAAAAAAGGCTGCATGACATACTCCCTAATACACAATTGTACACGTAGATCTGACTGAGGGCAATTCTAAGTTTTTTAGATCTCACCATTTATCTTAACCCTTTCCCTCATAGAGGACACCATGAAAAGACCTATGCGAACAGCATAAAACCAGATCAGCCTGCGAGTAACTCGCAGGCTGATCAGGTTTTATGCTGTTCGCTGCTCCTCAGCGGTCTGGAAATGAGGATTTTGTAACTAAATTTGGTATGGTTTAACTGTGGTTTTCTGCAGATCAGGCTTTATGTGGTACCTATCGAGTGCGTCAAAATGAGTCTATATGAGGGAAAGGGTTAAGGTAATGAGTAGTGAATGGTATAAAACCTGATCAGTCAGCATGCTCTTGCAAGATGAACACTGGTTCTATATTGTTCACATAAGGAGATTTTCCTGAGAGATCTAATGTGTACATGAATTCAATATACATTGATTAAATGTCCATCTTAGCGACACATCAAAACAATTTACATGTGTTTAACTTTGGCTGGCACTACATTTCCTATATATTTACTAAATAACCTATACATACCTGAATCTTATATTTGTACTTGAATCAAAATCAGTTCAAAGACCAATTCACCATATATTTATCAATCGCCAAAATCAAGTATACACACACTTGAACTACAGACATAATGCTAAAATCAACAGTTTTAAAGCAATTGAACCCCCCTATCAAAACAGTAACATACCTTACTCGATAAGCCCGTTTGGTATCAAAATTCCAAAGGAGACTGCTGATTTCGGCACTGTTGTAGACCAGGTATCCAGTATAAAGAACATAGCACAAATTCACTTAAAACAGGTGCTTGATCTTTGATATGATTTTCCTTGTTAAAACAAGCTTCTTACAGCATTTGATGATCTGTATTGATAAAACAAGCCTTCAACAGCGCCACTACCACTGATTGTCTGTCTCGTCTAGCCATGTACACAGACAATGTTAATAGGTCAGCTTTCAATGGTACTAAAAAAATGTCCGAATCAAAGGCTTGGATGAATGAGAGAACATTAAATATCCACTAAGTAGTCAGGCACTTAATTCTCCTGTCACTGAAAAGAACATATAAAAATAGTCTCTAAACACAACTCGATATCTGACAACATTAGATCTTCAACAAAACCTGAAGTACCCGGTATATCCAACTCTGTCAAAAAATATGAATTGCATAATGTCACACCTATTTTTGTTGTGACACATGTAAAAAAAAATCATGCGCCATATATGTCACGGACAGTCACTCCATAATATAAGCTATCTATACATCAGTCTGGGGTCGACTCTGACAAATAGCGCTTGATCATACCTACTGAGTGTGAGAAAAAGAGACCAACAAACCGGAACACTGCAAACAGTTGTCAAATGCGTACCGATTTAAACTTTCCTGAAAAAGTTACTATACTGATTGTGTTCTTCCAACTGGGAGGCACACTGTCTTAAGTCTGCATCTGTTTGCCTTTTATTTGTTTCTTTTTGCTACATAATGTTGATTTATCAATCATTCCTTGATCAATACCACAATGTCAATGATTATCTTGTGCAAACATATTGTTTGCACTTACATGCAATATCTGTGCATACATCTTTCAAGCAAGCAGACTGGGGTTTTTAGCAAAAACTTTGATCAGCTGGGCTTATTCAAACCATTTAGCCAGACGTAACCTTTGTAAAGAATGTTTATAATGATCAATTAATGCACACAAAATTCTAATTACAAGTTATGTCAGATAAAACTTGATTTGAAGGTAACAATACAATGTTCTGGAAACCTAAGAACTGACGAGTGAACACACCCAAGCAAATGACTTCTAACAGATGACTTCTTAAATAACCAAAGTCTGACATAATACAAATGACCAGTCATTTCAGTCTGCACAGGAAGAACTGATCATTTAACCCATTCCCTCATAGAGGACACCATGAAAAGACCTATGCAACAGCATAAAACCAGATCAGCCTGCGAGTAACTCGCAGGCTGATCAGGTTTTATGCTGTTCGCTGCTCCTCAGTGGTCTGGAAATGAGGATTTTGTAATTAAATTTGATAAGGTTTAACTGTGGTTTTCTGCAGATAGCTTTATGTGGTACCTATTGAGTGCGTCAAAATGAGTCTATATGAGGGAAAGGGTTAAGAGACATTACTATGTATCACCAAATTCTCTTTGTCCTCTTTACTTTACATGATATATCTCTATTGGAAATGTTAAAAGTTCAAGTCCAGTGGTGACATACATGTGGGTCTACGGTGGATCAGAAGGTTGTGGGTTCTAATACCACTGGAGGCAGGGATTTTTCACGGCCTTCCCAGGTGCAAAGTTATGGTCCAACCCAGGAACTGTTGTTGGATTAGTGCAAGGAATTTGTTTCCCAATCGATGTAAATATGAATAAGTTTATCACTTTGAAACAGACCTTACCTGTAATGGGCCAAGCCCTAAATCAGCCACTATTACCACACAGTCATGGTGGCCCCTTCTGTTTACTCTAGCCACAAACGGGTAAAGTGCAAAAGGCCAAGGTTTGTTATCCAAATAAGCCCATTATGTGACCAATATTTTTCATGTTTTGCTTACTTTGCAGACCAAGTATACTCAATCACTCCAGCCTCATATACATGCTCATTGTTCAGTCCAGGTCAATTACTGTCACCTGTCAATAATTTTGTGACATTTAAAACCTGGTTGTTGGTTTTTTTTTTACTTTATTAATTAGACTACCTGACCTTAAACCACTTTTATTTTTCATTTTCATAGCATGAAAGAGTATTTCTTTGGTTATTGGAAACCAATTCATAAACACTGCCTCGTATCTGTCAGAGTGTCAAATGTGTCATATCTATCGGTTTTGTGTGTATGTATGTGTCCATTATAATGCTGTATTTGGGGTAGTGTTATACTGGATCACACTGAAACTATGTAACAACACTGAATAATATATCCTTCTTTGTGCAAGAAGTTTTGATGATACAGCTGATAATGTTGTTTAATCAAAGCTTACTG
>CM037784.1:46035325-46085325 GCA_021229015.1 Solen grandis | reverse complement strand
TACAGTTTTACTTTCTTTAGATTTAGTTTCCTTGTTAGTGTATATGCATGATTTGTCAGTACATCATGGTGGAAAGAGTTTTAAATATTTATGGTCATCTACTAGTGGACCAGTGCTCTTTAAACTCAAGTTTAAATAAGAGATTATAATGCTAATTTGATAATGATATTTTAGTTTGAGTATGTTATACTCCAAGAGAGAAGTATGTCTGAAAAAAAAAAGTCTTGAGAAAAGATGCCAATGTTCAGTGAGAAATTTCAGTTCAATGTATAATTGGTTCCATGTTCACTAGGAATTTTTCTCTTGTTCTGCAGATATCCATAAGATTCTACACAATACTAGAGCTAGTATCATAAAAACTTGCCTTTATGTGATCTCTGAACTTGAATATACATGTGTCAGTGTGTCATCATTATTTACAGAGTGTGTGTGACTTTGTGAGGGGGGGTTGCTGACAACCACTAGTTAACCCTTTCCCTCATAGAGGACACTATGAAAAGACCTATGCGAACAGCATAAAACCAGATCAGCCTGCGAGTAACTCAGGTTTTATGCTGTTCGCTGCTCCTCAGTGGTCTGGAAATGAGGATTTTGTTATTAAATTTGGTAAGGTTTAACTGTGGTTTTCTGCAGATCAGGCTTTATGTGATACCTATTGAGAGCGTCAAAATGAGTATATATGAGGGAAAGGGTTAAGACTAAATACTTAAGAAGTGCTAACTTTAATATCGTGATAGGTTGACTGAATACAAAGACAGGTCCATTATGAGGAAAGTGTCTGACCCTCAGACCTCAGCTCCTATCAGCTGTCTGAACAGGGTCCTCTCTGTTTGTTTACCAGTTAAAGTTCAGTTACTTAATATTTATCACATTTATACATGAATATTCATGAGATAAATGGTTAAACACAGCTATGATCCTTCAGGTGTGAAGAAGTGGGTTGATACTGTGTCAGGAATCCATTTTTTCCAGAGGTTTATTACAAGTCCTACCCAGGAATCATTAAGAGGCTATTTAGACTTGTATCCAGTTTGACAGTATGGAAATTTCTGCTATGTGACATAAAGCATGCTTGCGTGAATGCCTAGAATAGTTTTGGAATTTTGTTACATTTGCATTGCTTCTAGAGATTTTAAGGTTATTACTACATTTCTTTCAAATGGTATGAATTTCCCTTGGGTTTTCCAAAAATTTTTTTTTTAAAAAAGGGAAAGCTTTACTTCTGCTATCTTTTACAAGCTTTGACTTCGACATGTTAGGTTGAATATAACTACATGTAGATGTATAACACTTGCATATGGTAAAGTATAGAAATGGTCATAGATGAGCACTTCGCAAATTAAATCACAAATATTTGTGAAATGAGATCCTTGTTTGATATACATGAAATATGTCATCACAAGTCCTCTCTATTAACCCTTTCCCTCATAGAGGATACCATGAAAAGACCTATGCGAACAGCATAAAACCAGATCAGCCTGCGAGTAACTCGCAGGCTGATCAGGTTTTATGCTGTTCGCTGCTCCTCAGTGGTCTGGAAATGAGGATTTTAAAATTAAATTTGGTAAGGCTTAACTGTGGTTTTCTGCAGATCAGGCTTTATGTGGTACCTATTGAGTGCGTCAAAATGAGTCTATATGAGGGAAAGGGTCAAAATGAGTCTATATGAGGGAAAGGGTCAAAATGAGTCTATATGAGGGAAAGGGTCAAAATGAGTCTATATGAGGGAAAGGGTTAATGTGACCAGTTACTTACATCAGTGTTAGATAATTTGAGATAATAAAATCAACATAAGTTGACTGATTGAAAAAATGTTGAAACAGTTTTCCGTGATGCACTGAATTGTCCATTTTAAAAGACAGTCTAAATGACCATTACAGTGAACTCCCATGCTGTCCTTTATTCATCATTTCTGTGAGATTAACCCTTTACTTCATAGAGACTCATTTTGACACACTTGGCAAACACAGCAGACCCAGATCAGACAGCTCCTATAGGAGTTACCTGATCAGGGCCGCCTCTGTTTGCTCATACAATATTGAAGCTTTGATTTTCCACAGTATGCATGGCATTTCATATACCATTTTTAAGTTCATTCAGTTTATAATATTCATCAAATCATAAATGCATACATGAATATAAATCATATTCATGATGTGAAGGATTAAGTCACACACTCAACCCTGTTCAGACTAGAAATTACTAACATTCAGATTTACCTCCAGTGATTAAACTGAGGGAAATGAAACATCTGAGTAGTAAAGGATTTATATGTAAATAAGTTTTTGAGTACTTACCAAGACATAGTTTTTGTTTTCCTATCTTTGACAGTACAGAAAAATACGGTTCTATCCAACACAGATTATTAGTCAGTCACTGATCACATTAGCAATCACTTCTAGAGCTACTTCCTTGTCATGCGTTACTCGTAAATCCTCAGTAAATTGCGTTTTGACTGTATGAAGATATTTCGTACTGAAATGAAATACTTGTGGTATTTCAGTATTACTACATCTTTAAAATGATCGTCACTTCATGCTTTACAGATGAGTTGAAGTATTTACAATACGTCAACCTATCCTTATCAAATAGGTGTTCATGTGCGACCCACATCCACTGTCAGTCAAGTATGTGATAATATGTACAATCTACACTCAGTTGATCTACGCAAGACAGATTGTGCTGGTTGATTACGATTGAGAGTTCAAAATGAGTTGAATCAAAAATGTATAGGTTGGTAGATTGATAATTGGGAGCGCCCAGTGTCCTGGCAGTGTTTGTATTTTGATTGAGTAACAAAAATCTAATCTCCTTAAGTACACTAGGTATTGTCACTAAACTGTTTGTGTCCCTGGGTCAAGTAACTGAAATATTCAGAATTGAAACTTGTTTGTATCTGTAAGGTCTTGATGGTTGATCACTGGTCAGAGTTTATCAGCCCTGCAGTTGGAAACTGTCCTCAGAAGTTTTCAAACTAAACTTGCAAATGTCAGGCCTAATAAAGCTTTGAAATCCCTTATTTGCTTCAAAATTCCTTATTTGTGTATTGGGTTAGTTTCTATGCTTTGTTTTCATAACTTTATTTTAACTTTTTATGATTCCATCATCTTGCCAATGGCAAAAATTTTGCAGTGTAGCAGCTCTGTATAGCAACCTCAGTGAGACAGATTCCTATAGATGCTGACATCACTGGTCTCTGTAGAGTCATATTGATTGGAATCAATTATAGGTCAAATTCAATTAAGAGATAAAAATTTAAAAAAAATATCTTGCTGAACTGGAATACATTAAATGAAAAAAATAGCCTTTATAAAGAATGTGAACTTTTTGGCAAATCTTCATCAAGGACTATAGTTATCTGAATCCTAGTGAAAACAAAAAAATGTGTTATTAGTCTCCACTATTTGGACTGCGGTCAACTGGTCTTTGCTATTATCTAGTTTGATCAAGCAGTAGATGGATAATGTGGTCCTGAAAATAGTGGTCTTATTAGTGAAGTGGTCCTAATGTTGAGGTGGTCTTTTTTATGAGGTTCAGTGGTATACAAAGCTTGCTGCATGTCAACATTTTGGTGACCATAGTATCAAATGCACGGATCTCACTAACTCCTGGTCCTGGACTCCGAGTGCTTCCAACATAGATGCATAGAGAAATGCAAATAGTCAAGGACTCCAACTTTCAAAATGTGAGTGAGGACTCTGAAATATTAATAGTAGAAGCCCCTTCCTTGTATCCGTCAGGTGGTTTTGGGGGATTTTTTCATGCCAATGAGAATTCTTTAGATTATTTACTTGTTACTGGCTTGTGGTTTCTGTGGTTACCATACTGCACGAAGTAGACTCAGGTTTCAGTCGGGACATCATCCTACATCCTGATCATTGTTAGTATGGCTTGTGGTTACATTGTCTGTGTGTCAGGTCCGTCACAAGGATTCTGAAAACTGACACTGTGTTCTTGAAAATGAAAATGGTACTTTTAAAACCTTTTTTTTTTTTTTTTATTGTTATTATTATTATTATTCTCAAACTCAACCTATGCGAGGATTTGAGTCTTGAGATCCTCCTGAAGTATTTTTGAGAACATGGGACCTTCAGTCCTGTGAAGTTAGGGGTCCTCCTATATATCTTTATAGGAGATAATTGGAGAAACAGGTCTTTTTTCATAAGTAGAGGGTCAAATGAGAACCCTAACTTGAATACACATTGTTTCTTCATTATGCAAATTTTTTGCTCTAAATTTTGAATATTTTCATGTGTTTGTTTTTATTGTCAACACTTCTTAAAATATGTAGATTGCAGGAGATATTCCAAAATTTTATTTGCCAGGAATGACCTTAAATACATTTGAATTGCTTTTTCAATTTCATTAGAAAGATTTAAATCAAAGATGGTTGACAGACAGAGAAAAAAAAAATGTTTCCTTTGAATAATGTAAAACACTTTATGTATAGAAAAAAAGTAATTCACTCCATTTTTTTTAATATTTATAGACGCATATATCAAGTTTATTGGTTCGTTCAAGGCTTTTTTTAACTTGAATAATAATCTATACATGTATTTTATGGTTATTGCCTTTTTTTGGTCTCCTTTTACTTCATATAGACTCAATCATTTTGACACATTGGCGAACAGAGGATACTCCTGTACAGTATTGTATACAATGTAGCTCAGATTCTACACACAGTTTGCATGGCAAAGAAAAACCCATTGTATTATACTATTTTAAGATCAGTTAACTAATATTCATCAAGTCATTAATTTAATTTATACATGAATATTCATGAGGTGAAGGGATAAACCATGTATCAAGATATATGAAGAGATACGGAGGTAATTGAGCATGTAGCTACACCAGTTTGAACATTTGTGTCAGACATTTTGGTACATTTTGATTATATCTGGTTGAAAAATTGTGTCCTTGAATACTGGGAATTACGAATTATATTAAATTTTGCACATATATTATTGACCCAACAAACCATGGATAGATTATGGGCTTGTGTCATGTGTCTATTGATAACTCTGTATTACACTTCCCGTTTAGAATGTTGCATTGATCTGTGTGAATTCTCCTGAGTTGGAGATTGTGGAATGATATATGTATATATTTTTTTAATTATCACCTTCAGTGATAAGTCTTGTTCATCCTATATTTGCATTTATTAGTTACAAAATTAAATTTTTTCGTTACTCTCCCAAGTTCAGGAGCATTGCTAAAGTGTATGATTATGTAGATTTCTTCATGAAGCATATTTGGTCATACAGATGCCCAAACCTGTGGCTTCTCCTATTTATTACTCAGCTAAATCTACGCCAATAGATCCAGTTTACGTGATTTGATTTGACACATTTTGTTATTGAAGTGGCATACGCCCTCAAAAGAAGATAAAATTGAATTTTCTTACTTGTCCCATTTATATTTGTACACCTGAGATGGTTTTTATCAGGTTAAGGTGTTCAGAAAAATGTTTCAGGTTATTAAAAGGAAAGCAGTCTGACGCATAAAACTGCCAAATTGAAGCAAGGGAGACCATTTATATGATCAATAACGAACTCTGGGCATTTAAACCTAATATGTCTCGTACGAATAATCAGTGGGAAGGTTTTATTAAATATATTGGAATTCAACTTAAAGGAAAAGTAATTTCAATGTCTGATTACTTCATTTTCTTGCAAAGCTAAGACTTGAATACGATCAGATATTTTTAATGTAGTTCACAGCTCTCTGAGGTATAATACAGACCTGTATAAATAACCATATGATTGAATTGCAATTGCGCATTCTATGCAGTATCATGTTTGTGCACATGATAATAGTTTCTTCGTTTTAAGTGTCAATGTGATAGTCGGAGATTACATAAGATTCAAGGATCTTGTCCTGAAATACTTTATCACAACGGTGCAGTGTTACTATCACAGAATCTCTTAAGGGCCGTGTATCTTTATCATCATGAGGGCATAGTTGGGTATCATTTGCTCCTGACTTATCAGAGATGTTTTAATGTCCTGTTTTATTTCAGTCCCTAATAAAAGCAAGATTTAGTGCCTTGACTGTTTCAACTAAAAAAAAATCTTTGTTGTTAAAATTTATTATGTCTTAACCCTTTCCCTCATGGAGGACACCATGAAAAGACCTATGCGAACAGCATAAAACCAGATCAGCCTGCGAGTAACTCGCAGGCTGATCAGGTTTTATGCTGTTCGCTGCTCCTCAGTGGTCTGGAAATGAGGATTTTGTAATTAAATTTGGTAAGGTTTAACTGTGGTTTTCTGCAGATCAGGCTTTATGTGGTACCTATTGAGTGCATCAAAATGAGTCTATATGAGGGAAAGGGTTAAAGTAATCCATCCATCATTTAATTGTGATCATGGTTCATCAAGTGATCATGTGAATTTTATAGTAAATGCAAGCCTTTATAGACTTTGAGCAAAAGAGCCTCTAACTCCAAGTCAGTGGATGCTTGCATTTGCACTTAAGTCTTTTAAAGCAATTTAAGGACCATGATCATAATGTAATGATGGATGGATTACCTTAAGACCAAGATGGGCCAAGATGTACCATTTATTCTTCCTTTTTCATTCTGACAGTGTGAAGAAAGAATGTAGGTTTAGCATGGACATCTACTACAACTTGCATAATCTGGAGGGTTGGGGGATATTGATTTACTTCCCATCAACCCTCAACCTTAGATAAAATTCTAAACATTTCTGACAATATGTTTATTACTAATAAATGCAGCACACTCTTTATCAGTATCAATAGTGCACGTTAAGGTCCAGATGGGGGGTGGAGGAGAATTCAGTATGACACAAATGTATTTGTTTGAGTTTAAAGATTTACCCCGTCACGTTCAGTTGGTATTATTTGTAGTTCAAGATAATCATTTACTCAGCTTTAAGTGGTATAAAATAATAGATTTTTCTTTGCCAAGCAGACTGTGTAGAATATGAGCTGCAATATTGTTTGAGCAAACAGAGGAGACCTCGATCATGCCCCCTTATTCTTGAAAAAAAAAAAAGGTACTAAAGTATGATTTTTATACTCAAACTAAGCCGTTTAGTTTCAGTAGGGATTTGAGTATGATACTTAAATTTGAGCCGGGGATCATATTTTAGTATTTTCACAGGGCCAGAAACCTCCTCTACAGAGCTGTCTGATCTGGGTCTTCTCAGTTTGCGAACACATCAAAATGAGTTTTATATGAGGTATAAGGTTGAATTATTGAGATGTTTCAGTAAGTTAACCCTTTCCCTCATATAGACTCATTTTGACGCACTCAATAGGTACCACATAAAGCCTGATCTGCAGAAAACCTTACCAAATTTAATTATAAAGTCCTAATTTCCAGACCACTGAGGAGCAGCGAACAGCATAAAACCTGATCAGCCCGCGAGTTACTCGCAGGCTGATCTGGTTTTATGTTGTTCGCATAGGTCTTTTCATGGTTTCCTCTATGAGGGAAAGGGTTAATTGGTAGAATTTGTATGTGAGCCTGTTTGAAGCCCTATGATCATTGAACTACAATGAAATCAATACAAGAGATTCTAAATACAGACCAACTGGTATGTGTCAATGGCTGATATATGCCTATTCATTACCATTAAACTGCGTACTTAACTGGCTAGAATGGTAATGCTGTAATAAATAGGCTGTTGTCATGAGGCTGTGTCGTCAATAATCTCATTTGGAATATTTTTATTGTGTTTGTCTGAGCATGTATAATTATGTGCATGTCCATGCTTGTCATTGGGCGTGAGTTTGTTAGATGTTTTAACCCTTAACCATTGGGATAACTTAACGCTTTACTTCATATTTAGTACATTTTGCCAGCAGAGTAGACCAAGATTAGACAGCTACTATAGGAGCTATCTGATCAGGGTTTCCTTCATTTGCTCATAATAATATTGTAGCTCAGTTTCTGCACAGTCTGTGTGGCAAAGAGTAATCCATTATTTTAATTAATATTCATGAAGTTTAATTTTGCACATAAATATTCATGAGATAAAGCAAAAAAAAAAAAAAAATAAATAATAATAATAATAATGTTTTTATAAGCAGTCAAAACAACATTCATAGCCCACCACTACCAAAGGTGAAACAGGCAAAGGGGGAGATGGAGAGAGGGAGGGAGCGTTGGGAGAGAGGAAAGGACTGGGAGAGAGACTAAATGAATGTAAAAAATAAGCTGTGTTTATGAGGCATTTTTATTCACAACTCATACTAGTATCGATATGTCTACACTCATGACAAATTCTGATTTAGACTAGACTTTGTTTCTTAAAAAGTCAAGAAAGTACATAGTCACTACCTGGGTTCATACTCACAACCTTATAAACTACTACTGGAGCTAGGTGCCCAAATCTTTATTTTGAGAAGTTTTGTTCAACATTTTAGCCATGTGTATCCTGAACAACAATAGCCAACTACAGGTAGTAAGAACACAAGAATAAAAAGAAGGAATATCTTTTAAAAAAGATATGCTTCGCTGATGGGTATTTAAGTAATGGAGAATGTAGAACAGTTATATGATGTAAAGTGTCCCCTCTACCCCAATCTGCGGAATAAACATTACTGTAATGAAGGGCACTACAACCGGCATACAGAGACGGTGAAACAGACTATAATATACTGCAAATGTTCATAACATTCGGCTCGAAGCAGGTCTCAATGTTATACAGTCCAAGTTTAACCAGTGCATTTTGTTAGCACCATATGAAAGGAAGGAACTAAAAAAAATTCAAACAAATTGAAAGACAAAGTGTAAATTTTAGCAAGTTGTCATCTTTACTAAAAAAGTAGGCATAACCTTTTTCTTACTGATAGGCATTTTCTACCAATGAAAACTGTTCAAATATTCATTTGGTTTTATCTTGTGTCATCATCCATGACATAGTGAAGTTTGATAGCTATGCTAAAAAAACAACAAAACAACAGTTGATTATTGTATGAGAAGGTCAATGTATTCATGCATTTACATTTAGAGCTTTGTCTGTGCATGATGGGGACTTTCATTATTGCTAGTGTTGTATGGTAATTGATCTTGAGACAAATTGGATCAATTAAAGCAGACGTCAACAAGTGGTCTGCCGACAAGACTTGCAGTTCTTAGGACCTTAAAGCAGAACTTACAAACGGATTTGTAGATAGCTGCATGTCTGCTAAGTAATTCCAGACAAAGGAAAAGTCAAGTCTTTTGCTTAAAATGTTTGTCAAAGTTAAGGAAGTCAAATATAGAGGGATTAATTAATTTCACTTTATAGCTGCTGTGGTTAGATGAAAGAAAGAAGCATGTCTATAAAAAAAATGTAGAAATGTATACACACATAAACAAAAATATCCCACTGTGCATTTTATAAGTCAAGGGTTTTTAGATATGTCAAATAGCTAAGCCTGATCTATATGGCAGCACTTGACCCCTATTTTTTTCCAACCACATGAAATCTTCCCTATCCGGTTGTCACCTACAAGTGCCTTGATAAGCAAACATGTGACTTATTCAAGATTTGACAGATATTTCTGTGGCGTCCATGGCTTACAGCAGATATAAGTATGCTGGTAATCTGTATAGCCAGAGGAAAGGTTGTCTTGAATCAAAGGAATTTGTATAGAAGTCTATATTGGCCAGTTGTTGATATATGATAAGGTTTTATCTCCTAGCCAAAACAGGGTGAACTATAGTCTAAAAAATTGTGAAGGGAGACATTTTCCTGTTTGATAAGATGGTTAAAGATACCTCCTTAACAGAGATAACAGCAGTCTTTGTTTAGTAGAAATCTCTGTGAATAGACCTAATGGTGATAATTTAAAGATGGAACTTTCAGCAAATATAGTTGTTTGAAAAAGGCCTAGAATATTGTATTATTATACACAAGCAGTTACAGTTTGAGAAAAAATTGATTTGATGTTTTTCTATAACTATAGGCTTCATTTTAACAAGGAAGGTTGAAATGCACCATTTCTGAAATTTCAAGGGTCAAAACCCTGAATCCCGAGTCAAGAGACTGAGAGCTAATATACTTCAATCCACAAGTTTGTATGTTTTTATGGTTTTGGTCCAGGGAGAACTATTTTTTACCCATTTTAGTCATACCATTACTAAAATTTAATGAAAACATAAATGAATGACTTGACTTTGATACTATCTGACTGACAAGTTTTCATTTGAAGCTTCTCTGATCAAAGTAGAGGTGGAAATGAGGTTGTTAGAAATTTAGCCTGTTCACAGGGCGGTATTGTGATGGCCTGTAATGATTTCAGTTTCATGTTGATTGACAGGAGCACCTCAGTGACCTGTATGATGATGATTATGATTGCTAGACAAGATTGTTAATTTAAAGGCCAAGGAAACCTTGCAGGTCAAGGTTCAATCAGTCAAGTGTTCAATAACAGCATATTTCTGCAGCTACTCTTCCTCCCATCAAATGGTATTCAAGATTCATATTTTCAACTAAATTACACATTTAATTGCATAAAAAAGCTATTTTGTTGTTTGTTTATTTATTGTTGCCTTCCCATGCTTTTTATCATTAAGTTGTTCACTGGATTTATTTTCCAAAAGAGACTAATTGTGGAATTGTGGTAGCCAGAGGAATTGTCTGATCAGGGTCTCCTCGTTTTGCTAATACAATATCGTAGCTCAGATGCTTTACAGTTGACATGGGAAAGAACAATCCATATTGTTTCATATATCATTTATAATCCAATTGTACAGAATATTTCTAAGGTAAAAGGTTAAAACAGGCTGCTGGAAGTTTTCAGACTGGTCAGGTTTAGATAGTTATTTTCAAACCTCCTCATAATTACTTTCCGTCTGCTTTAATTGGCTTTTTACTGGTCTGGCATTGCTGAAAGTGTGTTTTTATCATAGTGCAAGCATTTTGTATTTTAACCCTTTCCCTCATGGATTTTCATGTACAAAATCATGACTGTTTCATCATTACTTATCCTGTTTGTAATGGGAACCTGTAATGTGAAGTAACATTATGTTGAAAATATGTTTCAGGATTGAGACAGTACTGTGAATCATACAAGACAAAATGTGGGGACCCACATGCTGAATGTCTCATGAAAACGTGCCGATGTCGCAGTGGCTATCACGAGAAACATGGAGTTTGTCGTAAGTTGATTTCTTATTCATCAAGATACTTATTGCCTTATCCATATCAATCATTATGAATATGCAATTTATTTTTTGAAAGATTTCATATTACTGTTTAGTAAAAGAAATTTTGAAATGAAGCCAAAAACAGGACATTTAAATGAAAATAATGTCTCAGGTGTGAATAATAAGACAGACAGTGGGGGCTGTCCTTCATAGCTGTAATATGAAACGGCATTTCATTTATAGACCAGTATTTCATGCATTCATTTATTATCTTGACAGTTTGTTTTCTCATTAGAAATGATTTAGGCTAAATAATCCATTTTATGCCATTTCCAGGTAAACATTGCCGCGATGATGAATTTGAATGTGAGAATATTGCCTATGGGCCCAGCGTTCGCCAGTGTGTACACAGCAGCTATGTGTGTGATGGGAACCAAGACTGTGTAGATGGCTCGGATGAGTACAACTGTCCTGAGAAGGAAGACAAACCTGGTAGGCCTCCTGAAGTTTTTCTTAGCAGTCACCTGTACTTAAAAGCTAACTTGTTTTAAGCAGCCAGCTTCAAAATCCTTGAATTGTGTTTGACCTCTAATCAGAGGTCCCTTGGCCAAACAGCCATTTCATATATTTTGTTATCTGGCAGCTTCAGGCAGGTTTGACCCCTACAAACTAATGATACTCTCACTGAACTAAAATACCTCTATCTCTTTAAATATATACCTTAGATACTGTTTTGCCTTTACCAATTACAAGATAAACATTTAGTGTTTGTCCCCTTCCTGTTATTACTGAAACGTGTATTTAGTATTTGAGTGATGAATTAATCACATCATATCAATTTCAAGAACAAAAAAACCCATAATAACACCCGAGAGCTGTGAGGGAAATGGTTGTTACAACCATTTTAGTGTTTGCCAATCACCAGTCCCTTTGAGATGAGATAGAAACACTATAATTGGATATCTATTCTATCAGAGAAATGCTTATTTTCAGTGGTTTAAAAGGGTTTATATCCATGTTAATGTTCTAACATGAAAGTTATATAACATGGCCTGTGTTCTCGAAAATAAAAAAGGTATGATTCTCAAACACAAACTATTTTAAAGAACACAGGGCATTGTCCAACCTAAGTTCAAAGTCTAGATTTTGTGATTTTTTTCAGTTTACTAAAAGTATATTGTCGCATAGCTGTAATTAGGTCCAATATAATGTGGCCCGAAACATAGTGTTATAATGGAGGGCTCTGTAAAGTGTATTGTGATGTGTTTGAAAGTCGTCAGACTTGAATAGTTTGAGAATAAGTAACAGAAACCTTTATTGGAGGGGGACAAACAGGGCTAATTTTCAGTAATTTAAAAATACCCAAGCAGGCTAATTCACAAACTGTAGTTTAGATAACACTTATTAACTTATTAAGTTTTCATTACAAATAAAAGTTGGTGGAATTTTGGGCAAGTTGCAGTTATTGTTAAGGCAGATTACCCTGCTTTTAAATTGTTTACAGAAATAGTTCTGTAATTGTAAATACAAGTATCAAATTCTTTCATCCAGTCTATCTAAAAAAATGTTAATTTCAAATTCATGTCAGTTTTTTAGGCTTTTTGAGTTGTTTTTTTTCCTTCTTCAAGGAAAAGGGTTTTCTTTTTTGTATAATTTGTTCATTTACCAAATTGTTACAGGGAGTGTTATAATCAAATTTCTTTTAAATCTAGTTATTGGATATGTAAAATCTAGTCATTGGATATGTGTGGCAATGAAAGAAAGCTATTTATTTGAAGTTAAAAGCAATCATGATAAAAATAATTTGTTTTTATACTGACGCAGATTATGAATCATATTTTTTATGCATTTTATCTTTTATCTGATGAACTGGCTAACATCATAGCTATCCATGCTTGTCCTAGTATATATTTAACATGACTTTGTATCTATATTATACAATAATATACTTGTTTTTATCTCGGTGACTCCAGCCATGGTACAGGAGTGGCCTTGTTGACAGGTAGAGGCGTGATTGGTGTGGTGAAGGTATCCCCCAGGTGTGGGGCACTCTGGGCTTAGACACTCTGTCATCTCACTCTTGTTGGCATCTACATTAAAACTTCATATGAAGACCACCTCAATAAACATTTTTTTTATTATTTTTTTTTTAAATCACTATTGCAAACCATTTATTAGCTCACCTGAGCTAGAAGTGACCCGTCTTTGTCCGTCGTCCGGTATCCGTCTTCAACTTTTGCTTTAAATGACATCTCCTCCTAAACCACTTAGCAGATTTTGATGAAACTTAATAGGAATGATTGGTGGCTGACCAAAAATAGCTAAAACTTCCCCAATTATGAAACTCAATAGGAATGATAATCGGGTGACGCTGCACAAATATAGCTAAAATCGTTCTGGTCTGCCAACCAAGATGGCCACCAGAGCTAAAAATAGAATAATCTTTAAATGTCATCTTCTCTTACACTGCTATCAGATTTTGATGACATTTTACAAGAATGGTCCGTAGGAGGTACTGAGCAAAAATAGCTAGAATTGTTCCGGTCCTCTAACCAAGACTGCCGCCAGAGCTAAAAATAGAAAAAAATTTAAACGACATCTCCTCCGTAAACGCTGAGCAGATTTTGATGAAACTTTACAGGAATGATCCTTAGGAGGTACTGAGCAAAAATAGGTAAAATCTTTCCAGTCCGCCTACCAAGATGGCCACCAGATCTATAAGTTAGTAATATTTAAATACTATATATTATGTGTATTTTTTTCTCTTACTTAACCATTTACTCTCTAGCATTTGAATTCAGGTGAGCGATTTAGGGCTATTATGGCCTTCTTTTCATAGTTACACAAAATTCTTATTAAGTATAAAGACCCTTTTCTTTTGAGACCCATTTCTTTAAGAGTTATCCTTTATCATTTTAACTTGATGGTCAGACCACTATTCACGATTAAGACCAGTTGACAGAAGTCCCAAAGAGATGGTCTCGAGATTGAGGTTTTACTGTATGTATCATAGGATTGGTTATATACATCTGTTTCATATGAGATTAGTGGGTACTGCTGTGTAAATATCTTCTGGTTATATCAGCAACATCAAAAGGTTACCAAATTGTAAAACTTATAAAGGTATCCATCCTTTTGAATCTTTGTATATGACCTTAGTCTCAGGTTTACTACCAATCAGTTTTTAATGTTTACATGACTATGGCAACAAAGCCGACCAAGTTATGAGGGAATGAAGAACATAATAACATACTGTTAAATCACCCTATTTACTGACATGACATTTCAATGTGTCTGCATGAAAGACTTTTTTGATTACGTTCCAGAAAATGTGAGGTCCATATTAAGTGGAAGAGTTTGGATGTTAAATATTTGTGGGTAAACACAAAATGAATGGATAAAAATTCTTCAAGAAAACAAGAAGTGATTTCATTGGATGTTAAAATTACATCAAAATGAAAGAATAAAGTCACAAATTATTTTGTTGAATTTCTGACTTGAAAGCATAAGTTTGAAAAGTACATAAAGTAATTCCTGCTTTTAAGATTTTTGTAAGGAAAGTTCTACCTAAAATTATATACCTATAGTAGGGTGATTTTACAAGGTGTCTTAGCCCAAGAAATGTCTCTCTTGAATGCTAACATATGTCTATGGCCTAGGTTTACCATTTGACCTTTTGCATACTTTTTACCACCCCAACTGGAATGGCTGTACTAAATCTTGAACAACAAACTGGCATTATTTTGTATGTAAATAACTCAGTAGATCCACTACTAACCCTTGCTTGTTTGTTTTCCCAGCTGATTATACTGATTCGGACTCCACTGGTAACAATATCTATAGCAACTCTCTCCTCAACCTTCCTTATAACAACCAGCAAGAACCACAATATCCTTATGGGTTCCCACTTCCTCCCTTGGCCAACCAGAACCAACAGGGTATTCTGCCCCCAGCCAACCAGATATACCCTGCTCAGCTTCCTTCTGGTACCAATGTGGGTGGCCAGTATTATCTGCCTGGGTTGCAAGGTCAGAACCAGGCAGGAATGAATTACCCTACAGCTGGGAACCAGATCAGTGGACAATGGCCACTTTTGGATAAAAATACTGGAGTTGGTTCTCTGTATTCCGGCAATGTTCCTTACCAGACAGGACAGCAGGGATATATTCCAACCCAGAATGGTTATGTGCCTGTGGCTCAGAATCCTTTGCTCCCACTCCAATCTGTGAACCAGAATGTTCCTGGGGTCCAGTCTAATACAAACTTGGTTGGAAACAGTCAGCAACAGGTATTGACCGATCAGAATCAGCTATTCCCAAATGTTCCTGGCAGTCAAGTGTTACAAAATCCTGTCCAGAATCCTGTCCAGACAAACGTACAGGCTGCAGTTAAGCCAAACGAACCTTTGATTACACAAGAGAGGGGCCAGGATCGCAGCCAGATGACCAAACAATTAGTGGAAACTGTCACTAAAGAAACAGTTGATCAGTCAAAAGATGGGAACAGATTCCCAACCATGCCTGAAAAGTCTAAAGAAGAAATAAATAAGAATACACAAAACAATATTTATCCGGATAATGCAATGATCCAGAATCAGCTTCAACAAACTGCCCAGGGAGGGTCCAGCAGTGCTCAAGCTTTAGATTCTGACTTGGCTAACCCACTAACTGGAGCAGAGTCTGCTCCCTATCAGCAGAAAACTCAGACGTATCCCCCAACAACAAAAACGAAATCCCAGATAGGCTCCCCTACCCAGGCCACTGTGCCAGGTCAGAAGGTGGCTCCAAGCTCCAACTCTGAGGGATATCAAGACTTTCCTTGGATGAACATGAACTACGACTCCAACTCTCCAAGGATAAGTGGCAAGAAGGGCTATGACGTCAAGCCGAAGTCAGACATAGAAGAAACATCCTCCAGAAATCAGGACAGGAACCCTGAAAGCAGTAAACCTATTGCTGATAGCAAAGAAGCCAAGCCAGATATCAAGAAGCAAGATGAAGTAGATGCAAGTTCTAATAATAATGACGACAGGGTAGACAATGAAAGGTATGACAGTGTTGACTCAAGATTCCCAGACCGAGGACAAGGGAGATATGACAGTTACCCTAGACAAAACAACAATAGACGGCCAGGATACGACAGGTTCAACAAAGACAGATACCCAGATACTCGACAGCGACCAAGCCATGGGTCTCGGTACCCGTATTATGACAATGGTTACCAGCGAGGAAGGGACAGGTACCCCTACCCAGTGTGGGACTCGTTCCGGGATGAGTATTACTATCCAGATGATTTTGATAACAGAAGGCTGGGGTCCAGCGATGATCCCAACTATGAAGAGTACAGGCCAGGTACCAGCCATGTTGTAGTGTGTAGTAGTATTACAGTATGCACTGCATTCATTTGAGTTTATTTTCGGTTTTCATTGTTGTAGAATTGTGCCTTTGTTTCATATGAAATATATTTTCAACGTCCCTTCACTAATTCTGATGCATTTATATTTGTTGTTCAACCTACACATAGAGTATTTCACAATTCCATGCTCTTGATATATATCATTAACAGCAGTCATGAACTTATATCTTATTGTCTTATATGCCTGACAAATTTCAGCAATTTTATGAAGCTGATCATGTTAAGTATGCAGAGAATGAGAAATGTGATTTTACTCCTCATTTGTGTCTAACAATGCTTATCTGTGTCTGTGAGGAAGACCCATCATACGCTACCTGAAACAGCTGTTGTACTGTCTGTCCCATCAAGAATTTACCATAACATACTTAAAATAACATTTAACACTCCTTTTGATCTGTATGATGTAGTTCATAAAATGTCTCTGAATTAAAGATTCTTTTGCTACCGACTAAAGTTTAGTTGACTTTTAGTGTGCGTTTAACCCTTTCCCTCATAGAGGACACCATGAAAAGACCTATGCGAACAGCATAAAACCAGATTACTCGCAGGCTGATCAGGTTTTATGCTGTTCGCTGCTCCTCAGTGGTCTGGAAATGAGGATTTTATAATTAAATTTGGTAAGGTTTAACTGTGGTTTTCTGCAGATCAGGCTTTATGTGGTACCTATTGAGTGCGTCAAAATGAGTCTATATGAGGAAAAGGGGTTAAATTGATGTCTGCATGTATCCATAACCCAATGATTGATAAAAAATACTTTTAACTTGATATCCAATTTAATATTTCATTACACAGGTATAAATCTATTCAGATGATAAGCTACTGATCTGATTGACCGACTTTCTCATTTCTTATGCTATGCTATAGTATTTTTCCTGTACTTGCGTCATCATTAAATTTTTGTCAACATTGCATTAGAAAGAAACAAAATCAAACAAAATTCACTGTAAAAAATCAGGGTTTTCTGACGATACATCTTTTGAAGAATAAAATACAGTAAAACCTGTGAACAAAGGCCATTCAGTGGAAACTGAAAACCGGTCTCTATCTAGGAGTGGCTGTCAGTCTGAGGTTAAATTTGCTAGGAATCCAGTCACTCAGACCTTTGTTCACAGGTTGGCTGTTATTCAGAGGTGTCCACTGGTACAGGTTTGATGGTACATACACAAGTATACATGTATGACTCTTTGCAGGATTGTCTTTATCCTATATGCACCAGCTATAGAACAAGCAGTATGTGTAGTGTCACTCAGTGTAGCTTAGTTACACTTGATGCACACTTTCTGGTGCAACGTTTATTATTTCTCAGTTGTATTATTTATTAAAGGTACATTGTCACACAGATACTATAATTTCAAATGCTACCTGGTATCTAGACATAAACTTTGATCTGCATTGTATTTAAAATTAGATCTTTATCATTTATCATTGTCGGTGGGACGTTAAACCCAACAACCAAACAAACATATAAAGGTTCTAGTGTCCTTCCTGTAGATAAGTTTGTGTGTGTGTAAGTGCATGCATCCTTTTTGTGGAATTCTGTATACAAGTGATTTTGTATATTTCATTATTGTTACCTTTTTTTTTTATATTTACAAATTATTTTGTAATTATGCACTACTTGAACTGTACACAGCCAATAGTTGATTTGGTATACCCATTAATTCTATACATTTTTATTAGATGATACATATAGGAACTTTATGTCAGCCTGTCAGGTTTTAAGACTTAATTAATTTCAGTATTCATGTTCGTGTATATAATTCAAGAAGTGATTTCTTGTTTTAAGATCAAAACTCTTCATAATATGATTAAAATTATTTGCAATTTCTATCATATTGTAGTGGCCATGGTAGCCTCCAATATGTTTGACTGAAATATACATTTTATGTATAGGAATTTTTTTTATATGTTGTCTCTCTTTTTTATTTGCCAGGTTCAAGAGATTGATACTCGTATTATTTCTATCTGCAAATTATTAAAAAGGGTCAGAACTTATTTCACATTTAAATTGTTAAACTGTGTTGTGATGTTTATAAAATAAGAATTAATTTTGTAATACATTATTTAATATCATAAATTCATGCTTTTTCCATTTATAAAATGATTGGTTGAAGTATTTTATGCAAGTACAAGTAAAATCACTCTTATGGTTAAAGCTCTGCATGTACTTCTAGAGGTGGTAACCTTGGTGATGATACTGAGCATGTTAACAGTTTAGGATCAATGGTTTGTCCATATTGTGATAACCCATTACCTCATGAATATTCATGTGCAAATTTATGACTTGATGAATATTAATTTACTGATGTGTACTTTAAATTGGCCTTTGAAACAATGGAATTTTCTTTGCTGTACAGACTAGAATCTGAGCTACAATATTGTACAGAAAAGGCCGTGATGAGACAGCTATCAGGAGCAGTCTGATCTGGGTCTACTTTGTTTGCAAATGTGTCAAAACGCATGTACATGAGGTAAATGGTGAATCATAGTTGGGTATAATCAGCTTTGCATCACGATATAGAGATAACATTGCTGACTTCCTTATGATTGCAGATGACAATCTTGGACCAGATAGGCCTCCCTTTGCAGACAAGCCTAAAGGTGGGTGTCTGTTTGTTGGTTTTGATATGCCCTCAAAGTAGTGATTGAACCATTAATATCCCATCAAAGTGTACGTAAGATAGTTTATAAGCCCTAAAAGTCTTTTTCTTATCCATACCATGCAATAACATTTCATTTTTAGCTCACATGAGCACAACGTGCTCAAGGTGAGCTTTTCTGATCGCCTTTTGTCCGGCGTCCGTCGTCCGTGCGTCCGGCGTCAACAATTGCTTCAAACAACATCTCCTCCTAAACGGCTTGGCCAATTTGAAAAATATTTTGCAGGAATGTTCCTTGGATGAAGCTCTACTAAAGTTGTATAAATGGTTCTGGTCCATTGCATAATTAGGTCACAGGAGCTAAAAATAGATTTTAAAAATGAAAATTTAAAAAATCTTCTTCTCTGAAACCACAAGGCCTAGCCTTTTGATTTTTGTTATGTAGCATGATCTTATGACTCTCTACCAGGATTGTACAAATTATGACCCTGGGGTCAAAATTGGCCCCGCCCCAGGGGTCACTTGATTTCACATAGGCTAATATAGGAAAAACTTGAAAAAATCTTCTTCTCCGAAACCACAAGGCCTAACCTTTTGATTTTTGGTATGTAGCATCATCTTATGGGCCACTACCAAGATTGTACAAATCATAGCCCTATGGTGATAAATGACCCCGCACCAGGGGTCACTTGTTTTACATAGAGTTATATAGAAAAATCTTAAAAAATCTTCTTCTATGAATCCATAAGGCCTAGAGCTTAGATATTTGGTATGTAGCATCATCTTATGGGCCACTACCAAGATTGTACAAATCATAGCCCAATGGTGATAAATGACCCCGCACCAGGGGTCACTTGTTTTACATAGAGTTATATAGGAAAATCTTAAAAAATCTTCTTCCATGAATGCATAAGGCCTAGAGCTTAGATATTTGGTATGAAGCATCATCTTATGGGCCACTACCAAGATTGTACAAATCATAGCCCTATGGTGATAAATGACCCCGCACCAGGGGTCACTTGTTTTACATAGAGTTATATAGAAAAATCTTAAAAAATCTTCTTCTATGAATCCATAAGGCCTAGAGCTTAGATATTTGGTATGTAGCATCATCTTATGGGCCACTACCAAGATTGTACAAATCATAGCCCTATGGTGATAAATGACCCCGCACCAGGGGTCACTTGTTTTACACAGAGTTATATAGGAAAATCTTAAAAAATCTTCTTCCATGAATGCATAAGGCCTAGAGCTTAGATATTTGGTATGAAGCATCATCTTATGGGCCACTACCAAGATTGTACAAATCATAGCCCTATGGTGATAAATGACCCCGCACCAGGGGTCACTTGTTTTACACAGAGTTATATAGGAAAATCTTAAAAAATCTTCTTCTATGAATCAATAAGGCCTAGAGCTAAGATTTTTGGTATGTAGTAGCATCTAATGGTTCATTACAAAGATTTTCAAAGTCTTGGCCCTACGGTGATAAATGACCCTGCGCCCAAGTCTTCTCTGAAACCATATGGCCCATTGCTTAGGTATTTGGTGTGTAGTATTGTCAGGGGTAAAATGTTTTAGATTAAGTTATATCAGAATCCTTGTCTGTTTAAAAACCTTGACATCAGTTGAAGCAATGGTACTCAGGTGAGCGATTCAGAGCCATCATGGCCCTCTTGTTCCTGCTAGTTCTCAGATTTTTAGCTCACCTTTGTTCTGACCGATGAATGTCCGCTGTTCACCGTCAATATTTAACTTTAACTTGAACGACAGCACCTCCTAAACTACTGGGATAATTTTCATAAAACTTTACAGGAATGTTTCTTGGGTGGTCCTCTTCCAAAGTTGTTCAAAGACTTAAATTCCATTCCAAAATCTGATTGCCATGGCAACTAAAAGGGGAAAAAATGTGAAAACTTCAAAGTTCTTCTTGTCCAAAAGTACTGACTGGGTTTTAAAATATTTTTTGCAGAGATGTTCCTTTGGTCACTCTCTATCATGATTGTAAAAATTATTTGGATTGGTCAATAAACATGGCTACCAGGGGCCAAGCCCATTTTCTTTATATGTATTTACATGAGTACAAATTTGAAAAATCTTTTTGTCCAAAAATACTCATTGGATTTCAAAGTTCATTGGCACAGTTAATTATTGGATGACTTTGCTACCAAGATTGTGAAAATAAAATGGATCCGTCGAAAAACATGGCCACTTGAGGGCTGAGCTTGTTTTCCTTACAGGGCTGTAAAAATCCACTCGTCCACTCGTATTTACGAGTGAATTTCACGGTCGGACGAGCATATCTTCCCTGAACACTCGTCCACCTGGACTTTTTTTGCAGACAAAAAAGATATGTTTCAGTGAAAAATTAATTTCATATTGTTAAAATGGTTAATTAAGATCATAAAACTCTTTATTTGATCAGGGGAGCTAATTTTGACAAAATATAACCATAGCGACACTCATATTTTAGAAAGATCCATAAGGTGCCTTTGCACAGACTGGTTCACAATATTCTACGGTGTTTTTTAATACATTTTTGTTAGTTTGCGGCAAAGTCCGGGACTGCAAATGTGTTCTGTTTCTGGCGGTCAAAATGTTGAAACAATTGTCAATGAAGACTCTTCTCGGTGGCAGAGACAACAAAAATACAAAACAAAAAGCGGAAGTTAAAACATAGCAAGCAACAAAGTGCCTACGATAAAGAAAAGCCCTGGATCATTGGTTGTCTGGCTTTCCTTGGTTGATGAAAAAAGAAGAAAAATTGTTTTGCAGTGTTTCCGCAAAATATCAAAAGCTTTATACAACTTTACGGGAAGCAAACAAATAAAATCATATTAGGACAAGCTAACTTTGTGTAAGGATGAGTAAGGTTTTTCACCTACTTGTCCTACAGGACAAGTGACCTATAAGAAAATTTTACACCCCTGCCTTATATGTATATAGTACAAATTTGAAAAAATTTCTGTCCAAAGGTACTGGCTGGATTTCAAAGATATTTTGCACAGATGTTCCTTGGGACACTCTCTATCATGATTGTAAAAATTATTTGGATCGGTTTGGAAAAACATGGCCGCCTGAGGGCTGAGCTCATTTTCCTTATATATATAAAGTGCAAATTTGATCAATCTTCTTGTCCAAAAGTATTCATTTGATTTCAAAGTTTTTTGGCACAGATGTTTCTGAGGTGACATGCTACCAGGATGTAAAAATTAATTGGATCCTTAAAAAAACATAGCCCCCAGAGGGCAGAGTCGATTTTCCTTAAAATTATTTATATAGTACATATTTGAAAAATCTTCTTGTCCAAAAGTACTGGCTGGATTTCAAAGTTTTTTTGGCACAGATGTTCCTTGGGTCAGTCTCTATCAAGACTGATGAATTTTTTGGATCTGTGGAAAAATATGGCTGGCATAGGGTAGAGTCCATTTTCCATGATATCATAAGATATTTCCTGGTTCTTTTCCTCCCACTAATACCAATTTCTCACATGAGGGATTCCAGGGCCTTCATGTCCCTCTTGTTGCAAATATAATGTAGATCAAGCACAGCAATAATTGTGTGAAGCTTGCCTTTTGAAAAATTTGATTTTCAATAATTGCTGCTTTGCCAACATCTTTTGGTAAATTCATTTAAGGGCAGTGATAATGAATTATGAATTGTGACAACTGCAATATTGCTGTATTATAATTAGACTGTATATTATACACAGAGGCTAAGAGAAATAGTATGATTATCTGGTTCTTGAAGTGCATTTGTATGTAATTATATGCAAGTGCTGTCACAGATCAGCTGCTAAGCATGTATGAAATTTTGAAGAAAAAAAAAAATTCTGGTCATTTGTGTCGTCAGAAAAATATTTGATAAAGAATGTAAGGCTGTTTTTAATAATTGCTTGGTGTTTCCTTAAGGTCTTTCCATCCTGATAGCTATCAATTCCATGAAAGCCATGCATATAACTTAAGAATTCATATGTATATAAGCTTTTAAAGTGACAAACAATGGTAATCTTAGGGTAAAATTGACCTGTTATGACAAGATACAGGTCTTTTATTACCTCCCCTTGATTATTTTGTTACCATGAGTTATCTCCCCTGAAAACTTAAAAGCTTATCGATTCTACCCCATCTGATTAAACCAGGAATTGACTATGAGTTTCTACAACTGATTAGCATCACAATTTGAAAGCAGTAGTAGAGTTGCCCATGCATATGTGCAAGCATTTTGATTGCAGATTTGCATGCAGGCTTCATACATGTATAACACAGGAATCACAAATTGTATTGATTTTAAACTTCACTAATTTCTTTAGTACTAGGCACTTGCAGTTGTCGTTAGAGGAGGGTTAATCAATCAACAACCATGACCCTTAACAGATTATTTGGTTTTAAGTTTTCATAAGTTACTGTTATGCGCAACTGTCAGTAATCAATCCACTGATATCTTTTTTTTCTTTGTGCAAGTGCATGCTATTATTTCTGTTGTGATGGCAATCTTTGAAAGAAAATTATTGAAATGTGTTTTCTTTTGTTAATATTGAAGAAGCCATCTGAACTCTTAGAAATAAAAGTTTTTCCTGTGTGTATTGTGATCTTTTATCCTTGACAAGTTGTGACACATTAACTGCTGTCTGATCTCAGTATTATTAGATAGCAGATAGCCTCTAAACCCTTACCATGCTAAATTTTCTAAATTGGACTTGTCCTCTCTTCATTTTGAACTGTGTCATTAGTTATTTAATAAATTCCATTCCTTCAGTTCCACTCTCCTTGCTACATTGTGTATAAAATATATACCACAGATTTGATGGTTTAGATTGGAATCTTGCTGTGGAGCAAAATACTTTTTCATGATCTTCCGAGATACAAAGGTATGGTCTGTCACAGGAATCAAACCAATGGTTTTAACAACTTGTTCCCCTATTTGTTTAAAAGCTGTATAAACAAAAATCAGTTAAAACTTGAACTTGATTCCAGGGTTATTGTCTATTTCAGTGGTGGACAGTCCTGAAAATTTGGGCAAGCCAGTGACTGCTAGGCCTCCCCTGACCAGGAAAACTACAGGTGAGGTTGATGGTGTGTAGATCTCTGACCATGCTGTATTTGGGGTCTGAACCTAGGTATCACATTATATTGGACTCTGTTGAAACTATATGACAACAATTAATGTTTGCAGCCCATGGTTTGAAATTAGCTCCACATTGTATTGTGACATTGTGGGAATGTTCTGCTAGTCAGAATTGAAGTTAGTTTGATTTGACAAAATTTTTAGAGCATGATTAATAGTAGTCATTAGATCAATGTCACACCAGGCCATAGCTTGTAATGTTTGATAAGACCATGAACATTTTTATGCCCCCCTTCGAAGAAGAGGGGGTATATTGCTTTGCTCATGTCGGTCGGTCGGTCCGTCGGTAGACCAGACCTTGTCCAAGTGATAACTTAAGTTCTATTTGACCTTTAAGTCTCAAACTTCTTGTGGTTGTTGCTCACGATTAGTAGATGACCCCTATCGATTTTGGTGTCATTACCTCAAAGGTCAAGGTCACAAGGTCATATGTTGTGTATGTATAATACCAGACCTTGTCCGAGTGATAACGTTCTATTTGACCTTTAAGTCTCAAACTTCATGTGGTTGTTGCTTATGATTAGTAGATGACCCCTATCAATTTTGGTGTCAATACCTCAAAGGTCAAGGTCACAAGGTTGCATTTGTGTATATGTTTGATGACTTGGCCTTGTTATTACTTAGATCAAAATAGCATAATTTATGTTGTAATGTTGTTTTGTTTTAAAGTTTGAGATATTTGAAGGATGATGTATCATTTTCTTTCATTATTGTGGATGTTTGTGCTTATGGCTAGCAAGGCTGGCACGAATTCCACCAACAATACTTAGCACTAAGTAATACTTAAATTCTCAAACTAGATACATACACATTCCACCATTACTATTTTATGAAATGTTAAAGTACACGGCTAAGTTGCAATGAATTATTACCTGAACAACTAACAGTAACTGATAAGAAATGAAACATTTGGGTATTTTTATTAGAAACAAGACTATTGAAATTCGCCCTTAAGTATTTAAGTTTTACTTAGCGCTAAGAATTGTTGGTGGAATTCGACCCTGATTTGTTAATTTTTATAATAAACCTAGAGCACTAAGTCTTAATGTTTTGTTTGTTTATAACTGACAATGTTCTTTCACTTAAACCTTTGTGGACTTGTGTAAATATTTCTCCAGCCCATTTATTTCAGTAAATGTTTAGTTCCACATTTTAGCACATTATATTTTCACTCAAATTTTTGAAGTTTGAGAATTTTTTGTGACAAGCCAACATTATGAAGGCAAACTCCTTGCATGTAATATAGTTATATACATATTATGGCATATGAGGGGGGCATATATGTTTCACAAACATTTCTTGTTTCTGGTCAGCTGTACTCTTTGTTTCAAGTGAGCAAGAAGTTTGGTCTTAATCTGCTGTCCCATTTTGATGGCTGATCACAAAACTGTTCTAAGTGTGTATAGAAATACATAGAACAGTTAACCCTTACCCTCATATAGACTCATTTTGACGCCCTCAATAGGTATCACATAAAGCCTGATCTGCAGAAAACCACAGTTAAACCTTACCAAATTTAATTACAAAATACTCATTTCCAGACCACTGAGGAGCAGCGAACAGCATAAAACCTGATCAGCCTGCGAGTTACTCGCAGGCTGATCTGGTTTTATGCTGTTCGCATAGGTCTTTTCATGGTGTCCTCTATGAGGGAAGGGTTATGCAGTCAACTCTCAATTGAACAACAGACAAAAGTATAAATTGTTCTTAAGTATGATTTCCAAGCCCTGACTCAAAATATGGTAATTGGCTTCAATAGGGATTTTAGTATAATGCTTTAATTCTTAGCCACAGATCATATAAAGTTAAGCATTCTTCGGGTAATAAGACCTGATCTTCATATTTCTGTAAAGATATTGTCAAAATATTTGAAATCATTATAGTGTTAAAAGCAGCTTGTTCACAGATGATCAGTAGATTTCTTCCTTCCCTTGTTAATGTTGGCAAAGTCTTCATTTCCTGACAAATAAACTCTGCAAGTGTTGGTCACATTACACGTGAAAAGGCTTTTTTCATAAACACAGCTTCAAAGAAATCATTGAAATACAAAATATGGTTCCCCAAAGCATGTCTTTGAAGTACCATGCGACACGTTCGCAACATGGCGTCTTCATTTCAGGGTAGCTATTTTGTAAATTCAGTCTATGAAGTTAGTACATGCACAATGAGTGGAAGTGATCAGAAAAGTGACAGCAAATGAAAATAGAAAATCTAGGTTTTATAATTCTAAATATAGTTCCAAAACCATCCAATTTTTTTACAATCATGGAAGATTGCATTGATTGTCAATGCGTCTGTAGATTGGTATTGATAGACATAATACACACATATAGTTAGATATCAAATACTTAGTCAATGACCATCTTGACAGTCTATAATTTACTGAAACTTGTCTGTTTTCAATTTATTTTTTACTGAAAATTGGGGAGAAAAATGTTATCCATGAATATATATATTCCTTAAATTTCTGAGCAGTTTCTTAGAATACCTTGGAGAAACTATTGATTCTTAGAGGAATGAAGGATTGGAGTATTTTCTCTTGATTTATTGCTTTTGTTATGATAAAATGTCATTAAATGGTAAACCACACGTCATTTAGCCCTGAACAGTGCAGATGAATACAAACTACTTAACCCTTTCCCTCATAGAGGACACCATGAAAAGACCTATGCGAACAGCATAAAACCAGATCAGCCTGCGAGTAACTCGCAGGCTGATCAGGTTTTATGCTGTTCGCTGCTCCTCAGTGGTCTGGAAATGAGGATATTGTAATTAAGTTTGGTAAGGTTTAACTGTGATTTTCTGCAGATCAGGCTTTATGTGGTACCTATTGAGTGCGTCAAAATGAGTCTATATGAGGGAAAGGGTTAAGTTAACTTCAGTTCATTGTAAAGCTTAAAAACACATGAATGAACTAGCTTTTAAATTTACCAGCAATAAAGGTAATATGGGTGTATAAAAATTCTGTAAATGTTCCTTTGTTTTCCAGATTTAGACAGAAAAGAGGGCTGGAAAATAAAACAGATAGCTTGATATCAACAGCTGTTAGAAATAATTGAACATTAGATTTATTTGAATTTGTCTTTTTTATGTTATGTTTCTGTGGTTTTCAGTATGTCTTTGATGGTATAGAGTCTGGTAAACTTCCTGCTCAACAGTTAGTACTTAACACTTCATTAACCATTTGAAAAAAAAAAAATCACCATAATGTTTTTTTTTAAATGTTTACAGTTGTCAACAAGGCAATCCCATTGACTGAGGCTGCCACCAGAAGACCCACTACACAGAAGCCCCGACCACCACCTCTCCAGACAGATTCTGATGACACAGATCAGGAATCTGAGAATCTCAAACGTCTGATGACATAGATCTATCCAGTGCTGCCAAAGATCCAGATTCAGGTAGCAATATGGAGGACTCTAAAGACGAGTCAAAGAATGCTGACACTGATAGTACAAGTGGTTCTAAGGTTGATGGTAAGGCGCCCAAGACTGGCAACTCCCAGTATCCACCATTGAAGATCTTAAATGAAGAAACAGTTGTGGAGACATACTCGGATCAGAGCCAGGGTCCCATAGTTGCCCTGGCCCTGGGTCTAGCCATCACCCTGGTGATGCTGATATTTGTAGGTTGCAGATTGAGGAATGTAAAGAGAAGATTACGTAAGGGAAGAGCACTGCATTCCAATGAAGCAGACTACCTGATCAACGGAATGTACTTGTAAAAGGAGTTTTTTAGAAATACAGAGTTCCAATTGATGAAATTGGCTTTTAATTCTTATCAAGCAGTGCCTGTACTTTTAAGAAAGACATTTTAGAGCTGGTTTATATATTTTATACACATGCTAGTTTTTAAAAACAATCATATTTTCAGTCAAAAAATGTTTTAATTTGTAAGTTGGTTTGATATTAAATCATCAGTTGAAACTCTGTATTGACAGTGTTGTGGTTTTAAGGTAAAGTTCGCTATGTCTTGGACCACTTAACCTCTACCAAGATAACCAAGGTACTCTAATGAAACCTTAGGAAACCTTGTTTATCTCCGTGAAAGGCCATGAGGCCCAAAATGTAGCAGAACCATTACAGGAACTTTACCATGAAAATAACAGCAGCTGTCTGCCCTGAAGTCTGCATTGAATTAAAGTGAAAATTGCAGGATTTTTGTTATGTTTGTGACAAGAGATAGTATCGGGATGAAACAGCTGTCTTGTAATACAGAAAGAATGAAAACATATATACTATTTTATATTGAGTAAAACGATCATCTGGGTAGAACAAAGAAAAGGTCCTGCAGTTATGTCTGTGTTTTACAGATGTAAAGAATAAAATCATAAATGCTTTGTGAACATAGTTTTAGAATAGGGGAATCAACATCTCAAACACTAAGCTTTATATTATGTAAACCCCAGTGTAACTGAGCTTTAAACCAATTTGATATTTCTTGACGCATACCAGATTAATAGTATCTGTCAGAGAAACATTCTTGGATACTGTCTGCATATTATGAATGTGACTTATTACACAAATGTTTATGGAGCTGTATGAATTAGGATCATATTTTACCTTTATATACCTTTATATAAGATCATTGTTAGCAATAAGGCATGTTTTGAAATGGTATGATTGTGAGATATAGAAAAGTTTTGGAATGGAGGGTATTTAGGTTCGGGAGGGGATTGGGGGTGGCATGGTTTCTTTCACATCAGCTGTTTGTTCTCTGTTGTGAAATAAAAGAGGGGCCTCTGTGGCCAAGAGGGTAAAGTCGCTGATTTTAAAACTCACTCAGCCCCTCACCGCGTGGGTTCGAATCCCGGCAGGGTCATTCGGATTTTCATGTGAGGAAGCCTTCCAGCTGGCTTGCGGTAGGTTGGTGGTTCTACCCGGATGCCTCCGTGCATTTGGGGTCTTCCTCCACCTGTAATTAGCTGGACGTCGCTATATGACTGAAATACTGTCAAAGCGATGGTAAACTTAAATAGTCAAGTCAGAAATAAAAGATATTAGTATTTCATTAGTGCATCATCTGTGTGTTGCAATGGAATGCCATCTGTGCACTGCAGTAGTACACCATCCATGTAGATCTGTTGCGACACAAGACCATCTGCAAGTTACAAAAGTAGATTATTTGTATTTTGCAATGATGGATCATTTGTGTATCACAATATTAGACCACAGACAATCTTTTATTCCCCGGTTGAACTGCTCACCACTTCAAATACAGAACAAGGGTGTATGTGGTTGTGGGTGCTATTTGAGGTATTTGTAGTTTTGTAATAGAAAGTTTTTTTCACTGGCAGTTACTTTTCTAAACACTGTTTAGGAAAAGAGGAAAATTTGTAACTTTTGAATTAATTGTATACATGAAAAACTTTTATATTCATTCCTTTTAACAAAGTATGCATTAGACATTTGATGTACGAAATATAATTCATAGGTAACTTATTTTGAGATCAAATGCGTCAAATACAGTTCGAATGTTACTGTGAAAGCTGCTTCAAATGTAAGATACTGTTATATGATTGATATCAGCTTTCTTCCTGTTTTTCTTTTACTCTGTATATTGAAGACGTGTCTGTGACTCATGAAAACTATAGGGGCTTAATGGATTTATTCTCCAAAGAATATTCAGATTTTCACTCCAGAACTTTATGGGCAGAAAATAGTATTACATGTAGTGTCGTTATTTCTAGGCTAGTCTCATTTGAAATTATTACCCACCATATTACCTTCTTCATATAGACCATTTGCGCTCATGTACACTAAACGATTGAAACCACGTACTTACAATTATACAATCTCATCAGACAATGAGAGCACGATAAACTGATCAGCCCGAGTACGCAGGCTGATTGGTTTTATCTGTGATAGTTTTTCATGTGTCTCTATGAGGAAAGGTAAATTTAATAAAAATTAAATAAAATATGTAGGTATGTATAATATAAACAGCTGCTTTCGTTATACAGCACTTCACTAAAAGGAAAAAAATCTGCAAGGTTAACTTTTGAAGGAAAAGCTATCTGAATTAATGCGAATACAGATTTATGCATAAAAAAAGCTCTTATAAGGCTCTAATAAGTATGATCCCATTAAACATGAGACTGCCAGGATGAAATCATCTTAGGAGAGTTGTGCTCACAAATAGTTTCCATGTGTTTTGTAGTCTGGTTCCAATCGTCCTCAAGATTACAGACAACGCAATGTTAGGGAAGGTACCCCAGCTGAGAACCAGACTATAAAACTTGAAACACATTGTCTGTGCAACTGACCCATCGTCAATTCTTATGCTAGTCTTTGAGGTTCATCAGTAAACAAAATATAGTGGTATATTTTTTTGTTACCATTCATTTCTTTTCCCTTCAATGTACATGTAGGTAATCCAAGAAATTACTTTGAAATTTCTTTTCCCTTCATTGTACATGAAGTCCAAGAAAATATGTTGACATTTATTTCTCTTCAGTTTACATGTAATCCAAGAAGTTAGGTTGACATTTCTTTTCCCTTCAGTGATCACGTAATCCGAGAAGTAATGTTGACATTTATTTACTCCTCAGCAAATTAGCTTTCATGACGTTTTTGAAATATTTCTCCAGATTAGTTTTATATCCTGACTACTTAAGTATTTTGTCGCAATTCCGTAGTCTGTGTGTGTTACCTTGGTAATCTCATGTATGGTTGTAAGATATATATTCATTGATCTGGATTTTGATATAATGATTTTCACAACAGTTTTTGCTTGTAGTTTTTCTACGTATGGTGACTTAAGGTATGGGGTTAATCTATGATCACTTTAGATACATGTGTTTGTGTGAACAAACATGCATAATTACAATCAATCATCAATAGTTCTGTCAGAAAACTTACTTTTTTCTCTTTGATATTATTTAAAACAAGTTTTTAAGTTGACATGATTATTTCATCCCACCATTTGTTTTGTTGTGTACCTTAACCCTTTCCCTCATAGAGGAAACCATGAAAAGACCTATGCGAACAGCATAAAACCAGATCAGCCTGCGAGTAACTCGCAGGCTGATCAGGTTTTATGCTGTTCGCTGCTCCTCAGTGTGGTTTTCTGCAGATCAGGCTTTATGTGATACCTATCGAGGGCGTCAAAATGAGTATATATGAGGGAAAGGGTTAAATAGTTTTATGAAACATCCAGATATCACATTCTTTTCTGTCATTTATCATACGGAAAGTTATCCTTCAATAGTTTATCCACAAAAGTGTATTAAATAAGACTCAAGAAATCCTATAAAGAAATAATATTTACAGAAATACAAGTTATCCAGGCTATAAAGAAATATTTACAGAAATACAAGTCATCCAGGGCTATGAAATCCTATAAAGAAATAATATTTATTGAAATACAAGTCATCCAGGCTATGAAATCCTATAAAGAAATATTTATGGAAATACAAGTCATCCAGGCTATGAAATCCCATGAATTTGTAATCTCAATGAATTCTGGTTCATTAATTTGTGCAATGAAATTCATCACTTGCTTGATATGCCATGTGAAGCAAATCCTGGTTTGTAAACCTTTTTTTTTTTTTGTTACATGACACACTGTGCATGCAAATCAAAGATACCCATAGCATCATTTAAAGACACCAGTTTGCGCATAATAGTTCTTGTAATGAAATGAGGAAATCAGTTTGCGCATAATAGTTCTTGTACTGAAATGAGGAAATCAGTTTGCGCATAATAGTTCTTGTACAGAAATGAGGAAATCAGTTTGCGCATAATATTTCTTGTACTGAAATGAGGAAATCTCTGCCCAAAGACATTATCAGAGGTTATTGATTGAAAGTACTTTGAAGGAACTTTCACTGTCATGTACCTTTGACCCAATATTAGGTCTTTAAGTGAGCTTTATTGAAGACATCTAAATGTAAAAAGGTAAATACACTCAGAATACAGCTTTACTCTAGATTAAAAAAAACTTAAATCAAAACTTGCATTTTATAAACTGATATTTTTGTGTATATGTGAAAATGCTTGTTAAAATTTATATCTTCAAGAGGTCAATGTATAATGTACATTCCATGACAAGTTTCTGGTTGTTAACTGAACAGTTTTCAACTTTTTACATCTTTATCTCTGAGAATATATGTAAACAGAATGAAAACTAAGCATGAGTTGTGATTTTTTTCACTTGTATTTTTATTTTTCATTTTACAATGTACATTCCGGTACTGAAATCAAATATTTCCATATATTTCTTATTCTCAGATAAACTTTTCATGAATTTTATTTAAGATATTGGCCCAATATATTTACATGGATGAAATTCATAGTTCAGTGATATATGCTGTTAACAGTTAAGGATGATCAGATATAATTATGTTGTTTAGTTAGAAATAATCAGATATATATTGTATCATGTAGGTTTACTTGATTACAGAGAGTGTGGAATATCTAAGTCTAAGTTGTTGTGATAATGATAAAATGATAAAGATATTAAGAATCAGACCCGAGTTTTCACGACACATTTCAAATTGAGATTTTCCTAAAGTCAATATTTTGAAGAACTGTAACGCCCTTATTTATTGATCTAAAGAATACTAAAATTGCATATATGCTATCATTAGAGTGTTTTTTGACAGCAAATAGGCTTTTAATGTCTTTGGATTTTTAATTAGTGTTCTAGAATTTAAGAATTTTGAGTTGGGGAAAGTTTGTTGGAGATGTTTCGTAACACTCGGGTCTAGTATGTATATTAATTATTGATTATTGCATGTTTTCTGTGAATCTCTTATTGTGATATATTGTCTTTCCTTGGTTGTATAGTTTTGTTCTGATTTCTCACTGTAACTACAGTATGTTTGCATTCTTTGAAACACATAGAAAAGAAACACAAGGTTTTGTACTTGTTTTAATGTCAGAACTGTTAAAGATACTTTAAATACATTTTTTAATATAAAACCAGAAATGTGTTGTATTCCTTTCATGATGTTCCATATACAAGCACTTGCAATGGGTTGAAAAAAAAATAACACAAAGTCGGTAAAATTGAATAAATATTTAAACTATGTACAATACATTCTCAAGCAGTAGTATGAAATCAAACATTGGAGAAAACTCTGAACAGTGTCCGATATACATAAAACACAATACTGTAGCTAAATATTAAATAAATAGTTTCAACATGTGTTCATCTGTCCGGTTTACATACTAATATTAAGAGGTTCATAGTCACTAGTTGCCTTGAAGTTACTGAATATTTCAAGAGCTATGTACATACTGTATTACATTGTCTTACCATTTTAAGAAATTTCCCTATTGACTGAATCAATAGTCCAAGTACTTTCAACAAAACATAATGAAAAAGTATCAGCTCATACTTAATTTGTCACCATTATTTTATGAAGATGTAAAAAAAAAAGTTCTTTGAAAAATAACAACAAAAAACGAAATATCTCAGTATGGCAATATAACAATTTCATGGCTCCTTTTCTTTCCGGCTGTAACTGGCCTACAGTTCTTTTACTAAATCCACACACTGAACTCTTGGTTACAATCTACAGAGATCAGATTCTTCTACTCTTGTTTCTAATATATTTAATTTCATTTATACAGCTACACAATTATTTCCTATGCCATTATTTTATATACTCTAGTGGGATCACTTTAAATTTCATAAAGTAGGTACATCATTTACCATATTTATATTGTTTGGTATCCGATTCTACTTTTTTCTATTTTTTTTCTTCAATAGAAGAAAGGCTCAGATCTTACACATATTTTCTCTGCATAAACCAGCATAAGTACTAAATTAGTTTCCTTATTACAAACAGAAAACACACATTTTCTACAAAGAAATCTAGCATATTTGCAACTTCGATTTTCTCTATAAAAATACAGCAATAAGTTCTTGGTTTTACCAATATCTACTTCTTCGAATCAAAGATAAAGCAAAATACTAGAACATGAAAGATGATGTGTACAAATTAAAGTCAACATTCACTGCACGAGAAAGATCTTAATCCTTCATACAACAGTCAAATTTATTCGCAGCCAGGAAGTGCATTTGAATACAGCTTTACATCTTATCACATAAATTTGGAAACAAATTCTCATGACATTTAACATATTCAGTGGTTCTCAGACTGGACAAGTAATTTGAGATCATGGAAGATTCTTCCGTCCCCAAAACTGGGTTCAGACCCACAACCTAACCTATCATAATCAATGCTACCACTGGATCATGAAGGTCTACGCACATCTATACCTAAACAGTTTAACTTTATTCTCAGGATTTTAAAAAAGCCTAGCTATCCATGAACCATGTAAGACAGTAGCTTCATAATTAAACATCAATTTAAGCTGCTGTCACATTGACAAGTCTGCAAATCCACTGACTAATTGCTTTCATGTATTCACATGTTACCAGGGCAGCACTATTCAATGGCCAGGGTCTTGCCACATTAAGAAAAATACCTGTTGAAGACTAACATTGATGGTTAACATTGATGGTCAACTATTTACGAGAAATTGATTTTGTATCTCTGTCAAATTATTTCAAGAAAATATTTCAGTGAAACTTTTTTTTTTTGCTAGAGAAGATAGACCACTAAACTGTAAATATCCTACTTACAGAGCTAGTGCCTAGCTAAAGCAGATTAATTGGCTGGTATAATGAAGTGTACCAATACTTCCAGGATGGATTTCACTACATCAAATTGTTGAAATTCTTTAGATATAATGCCAATAAGAATCCTACTGTACTTCACAGCTTACAATGTCCGTTATATACAAAACATACATACAAAGTGAAAGACTTGTATTACACAGGCACAGTCAAATCAACTTTTACTTTGATGGTCATTAAACAAGTGACTGCAACAATTATCAACAACAGTGATCAAGTATCATTAAGTATAAACGTGTAAAGCCTAGAAAAAAATACTAGTTTCTACATGTGAATCTTGCTGAAAAACGTTTTAAACATAAATACAAATACTAAAAGAACAAGTCAACTTTTTAGTTAACATCTACCACATGAGGTAATATGCATCCATCCTACATGGGCGACAGGCATTAATTGTGTAGTAGATTGAAGCAGGTAATTAAACCTGCATGCTGAACTCTGTTACATATTTTCCACATTTCATCATTGTTTCCCATTATTAAATTATTCATCCCTCTATAAGTTAAATATGATTTAAAACCACAATATTTTAATAGATTATATACCATAATATAGTCCGCGGTTGCAGTTATACATAAATATATTTTTCAAAAATCTGCCTTCCTAAATGGAGTGCTTTTCTATCATGATTAATCAATCATCAAGCAAAAAAGCTTGTACATGTACTGTACTTCTGTTCACAATTCTACTCAGCAACTGAAAACAAACAAGATGTCCTGTAAGCTAGAATCACAGATATTTCTGACCACAACACTTTACATAAAATGCAGTGACAGGGATAGAAGTTTACATTGGGTGTTAAATACAAGATGTCTGGTAAACACTCCTCATTGAATCTACATGGTGAAGAAAGCCTCCGAGTCAGCAGGATCAGTCTGAGTGAGCTAGACGCTTGCAGCAACCAAGGTCAGGCAGGTTGTCATGGTCACATGATAATGATGTCAAAGTTCATCATGTGCCGAGCTGTAAACAATAATTAAAAATCACATTGTAAAATAAAACCTGCTAAAAATGAATCAAGATGCTACTAAATTTTATTCTAAAATCAAACTTGGTATATTTTATTTCATTTAGATATACATGCATTAGTATGGATAAGTAATAACATTTATTTAATGTTTTCAAGAGTTTTACTGCGATATAAATTAAAATAAATTTCAATCTTTCCAAAATAATATAGTAAAATTTGTTCCTTTTTAGTGAAAGATGTTGAACATTAAAAACCACTCATGCCACCACTCTTGAAAATACAGTTTTTGAAGCTCACTCTATAACAAATATCCTCTACATTAACCCTTTCCCTAATAGAGGATACCATGAAAAGACCTATGCGAACAGCATAAAACCAGATCAGCCTGCGAGTAACATTGGTGAAACATTGTCATTTAGTTAATAATGACACAGATTAAGTCAAAATTCACACTTTAAAGATCGGCAAGTTTTTTTCAAGATAATGAAAAGGGAATTATTAGTGCAAATATATAAGATATAGGTAGGTTTTGTTGTTCAATTATTATTCAAATTAAATTGATTTTTTAAGTTATTTCTTTGTAGGGTATAGAAAACAAGTGACAGGAATTGTCACAAAACCAGGTTTTTTTTTCAAATGTTTCGTCCAAGTACAGATTATTTGTATCAGTCAAATAATTTTGTGCTTAATGTCTATTAAATCTAATGCAATTCTGTATAAAGCAAACATACATAATATGTGCAACAAGGATTTTTAACTTCCATTTATCCACATTAACTTTGAACAAGACATGAATATGATGCAACAATCTGCTTCTGAAAATGTCACTTAAGCATTCAATTTAACAAAATTCTACTTAATTTTTTTTTGTGGGGGTATATAGGAATCACCAGTTGTCTGTCTGTCTATCCCTATTCTTGTAAGCAGAACTCCTAAACCTATTTGACCACCAAAAGGGGAGATAAACATGTAACTCCAAAATTATGAACCACAGAGTGAGGTTCCTATGCACTGCATTCCACCTCAATGAGATGTATGCACTTATAAAGTTTCAAGTCAATACCTCTTATAATGTAGGAGTTATGCTCCAGACAAGGAATTTTATCAAAGGGGCATAACTCCATCAAAAATGGTCAAACTGCAAAACACAGGTAATATTCTCCAGGGTGACTTAGTGAAGGTACTTCTGTTAAAGTATGGACAAAATTTATTAAGAAATGTAGAAGTTGTGCACGAAAGAATATTTCCCTTTATATTACATCTGTTAAGGGGCAAAGGGCCATAACTGCATCAAAAATAGACAAACCACAAAACCCTGACAATATGCGCCAGGTCACTATGTAATAATGCTTCTGTAAAAGTTTGGGCCAAATCCGTTGAAAAATGTAGGAGGAGTTGCGCACAGAAGAATATTACCCTATATATTACATATGTGAAAAAGTAACAAAGGGCCATAACTGCATCAAAAATAGTTGAACCACAAAACCCTGACCACTTAATTTATTGACCAATGAATAGTTATTGATTGACAATAAAAAGCCGAGTCTTTTGGGGGGATGGAATTATGATATAGGAATACAGGAATAAATGTGTCAAGGAGAGATAAATACAACTAATTTTAATATGTTTATTTCATAATTTCCTTTGAAAAACAGGTAAAATTTAAGGTTTATGTCCCCAATTGATCAGTTTTACAACCATCAGTTCATATTGGCTGTAATTCTAACACTAAAGTATAGAAATACGTTAAGTCATAATGGTGGTGAAATCATGTTCAAATTTTGAAAATTTTAACTTTTATTCACTTGAAAACTTGTTTATCTCCGAATTTTACTTTTCAATTCATAGTCAAACTGATTTGTGTAATCACAAATATATCATTTATTTTTATAAAATTTGCCGATTAATTTCACAGAAACAACTTGATAAAACCTTAAACTTTATACCAGACCAAAAATAAATATGACGTGTTTGATTAAAATGTTTTGACTTTGATACTTAGTCTATCAATGATGTCATAGGGGTCACGTGATCCTTAAATGTAAATACTACCTAGCAGCTAACAAAATCAGCATTTAACATACTTTATGAGATTTTTTCCGCAAAAAAAAGTATGTTCTTGGGTCCCCTTATGAAAATGGACAAAATAGGAAAGGTTTTAGAAAAAGTAAAATTTTCTTTGTGGTTCACCTTTAAGACAATGCAGAACTGTTTCAAGTTTCAATGGAGACCAACTTAACCCTTTCCCTCATAGAGGAAACCATGAAAAGACCTATGCGAACAGCATAAAACCAGATCAGCCTGCGAGTAACTCGCAGGCTGATCAGGTTTTATGCGGTTCGCTGCTCCTCAGTGGTCTGGAAATGAGGATTTTGTAATTAAATTTGGTAAGGTTTAACTGTAGTTTTCTGCAGATCAGGCTTTATGTGATACCTATTGAGGGCGTCAAAATGAGTCTATATGAGGGAAAGGGTTAATGCATCATTGGATAAACCATACATGCTGTTTAGACTACTCTCCATACATCATCTATGGATTTTTCCACGACAGTTCTGTCGGTTTGATCAAAAGCCAATACAGTGATCCATTTGGATGCAAGGATAATCTTGTCCAGCCTTGAGTTAACCATTCTGAATGCTCATATCATAATATCCTATAACCTATAGAATGTATCCCCCCCACAACACTGATGTTCTTATCTCCGAAAGGATGGTACCAAAAATATATATATGTCATTTCAATTGGCTAAAATATGTTCATGCTTAATGCCAAGAAACATCAACTTCCTAGTTGAAAATCCCACAATTGATTGATGGAGAGTAACGGAATGAATTGACCGTGGGTGTCCGAGGATGACTATACTGAAGACACATCAGATTTGGATGATACACAGCACTCGTGATTCCCTTGCAAGGAAAAATGACTGAATGGTGATGTTCAGCAAATATAAAATAACCTGGGATCCCAGCATGCGACTGAAGGGTAAAGTGTAAAGTTTATCGGAACCTGGGCCACTGTTTCTCTTTGCTTGTCAGTGGCACGTAGATGACACCCATCAAGTTCTTGGTTGAAGTGGAACCATCCGGATTTTTGTCAATTTGCTGTAGCATTTGGTTCATCCCCTGCCCGCCAACCGGAATGATCAACCTGCCGCCAGGTTTCAACTGGTCTACCAACTGGAATGGATTGATTGATTTTTTAGTTTACCATTGCTGCGACAATATTTCAGTCATAAAGCGAGGTCCAGCTAATTACAGGTGGAGGAAGACCCCCAAATGCACTGAGGCCTCCGGGTAGAACCACCAACCAACCACAAGCCAGCCTAGAAGGCTTCCTCACATGAAAATCTGAATGATCCTGACAGGACTCGAACCCACATTCTGAGGGGCTGAGTGAGTGTTAAAGAATGGAACAGAAGACACAAACAGAGTGAATATCTATATCATGTGTAGTTCACAATGACCATCTGCTTTCCTGGCAAAACATCATATCAATGGGCTAAAATTTCTTTTAGTGGGATAAAATAAGCACATGTTCATAATGAAATGCATAGTCGGCTGGACACAACATCTGATCCCCAACATTTAATTGTCTGAGTCAGAAATACAAACTTTCCAGCGTAATGACTTAAATAAGCAGTTTATAAACTAGTTACAATGGGTATGTTGACATATAAAGCAATTCTGCTTGTATATTTAATGTCATTGTATCGAGAATTAACTTTCCTGTGCTTGAGATCTATTTTCACTAAACACCATGTTAAACACAGTGTAAATACTTAAGTCTTTGAATTATAATTATGTCAAAGTTCAATCATTTAAATACCATGTACATAAGCAGAAATAGAAGTGTTCTGAATATTAACCATTGCAAAAATTGTTTGAAGAGAAATGTTTTGGAACTATCATACATTTTTTTTTCCACAATAAATTTGGAAATTTACTGTTACTGATATTTACATCCAAAACTAATTCTTTCAGAAGACACCTGTCTACATAGTTTTCATAAACATTCAAAATATTCTGAAAATGTGAAAACAGCAATATCTGTACTTTGGAAAAAAAAACAGTAACTGCTTCTTAAAAGATTTAAAAGACAAATCATATGGTGATTTCTACATAAACCCTTCAAACTCTGCTATGTGGAGCATAATAATAAATTGGGCCAAAACTCTAGTTACTTATTCACTGTAACTTTAAAACATTTACAGAGATCACATTGATATATCTTAATATAACCTGTAAGATTTTCATCAAAAAAGGCGCCATTTGGGCAAACCAACAAAGTAAACCCTAACCAATCCTACCCCACCCCACCCAAGCATATACATACGTCCTGTGGTAAGGTAGGGGCTGCAGCCCCTACATGAATAGCATCAAATGGGGCTTCTGGGTCGAACCCCTTCCTTCCGTCCCCAGTCACCAACTGTAACTGTCCCGTCTCCAGCAGGGCTCCCAGCTTTGGATCCTTTTTGATGTTCTGTACTGAACCATCTACCAATTCCTTGATATGATCTATTCCAACGGCTTTCCCTGTAGGGCCCACCTGCATAACAGAAGCAGCACATGTATTGCCAAGAAAACATTCTCTCCATGTCATTATTAGAACTACTGTATTTTCATTAATATTTGTGGAGGATTAATTTTTGTGGATTTCACTGTTAGTTTTACCCTCAAATAATTATCTCCACAAAAACTGTCCATGAAGTTGACAACAAGTTCCCTAGAACATAAATACAGTCAAACTTGTATTAAGCAGCCACCCAAGGGACGGGCCACAATTGGCTGCTTAAGACAAGTTGGCTGCTTAAGACAAAATATAGTATCGGCCATTTTTGATAGTACATGTCAAGGTATATATGCTTGCTTGTATGTATGTGTATGTATGTATGAATTTTTACCTTTTTATATGTATAACGTACCTATACATAAAGTCTTCCTTCCCCCCTCCCACTTTCAATTTTTATCTCTTTCTCTTTCTGAGTCTTATATCCATAACAAAGTAAATATTCAACTGATAAGCACATGTATGAATATATCAAAAATAAACATGTATCTTAAAAAAGGCAAATAACTCATAAGTGGGCCAGACACAGGAACTTGTTTTGATGTAGCGTCCAGAAACCAGCGGTAACAGATACCATTAAATTAACGTCGGTTGTTCGCCATGACCTTATTAGCTCTAAATTTTAGCTCTCTTAAACTCTCCAAGTAATTCTGTTCTCTTTTAGAGATATTCTGGATCAGAGTCAAGCCATCGTTAAATTCAGCTGCGATTATTCCCGAGCTTTTCCCAGCTTCGGGAAGTTTCAGAACTTTTATTCTGTTTTCTAGCGTCAGATATTTTGGTTTAGACATGATGGCATACGCGGACATTATGTTCTAAATATTCCATTTTATATCACTAGCTATTTCTCGTTTTTAGCAGCAAACAGTCGGTGTTCTTTGATCAAACAATTAATAAAAACACCTTTATAACTCTCAAAAAGATAAAATATGTCCACATATAATTATGTATTCATAATTCCAACATTAACACCGATCGGCGATCATCTAGTCAGCCGAGCAAATCGAAGGTAGCAGAATCGAGTGCATAACTGTTCATATACATGATGCGTATTTCATCACCAAACTTCAAACTATGCATAGATAAAAGGCAATCGGGAATAATTCAAACACTCATTGATGGTTGATTGGTTAAACTAGCCCTTTGCAAACAGCGTGACTTTAGCAAACACCGTAAGTTTGCCAGTGGAAGAGTGCCAATTATGCCTGAGGGTGGAGAGCAGGGGATTCATGGGCACACGTTCGATGCGGGATCACACCAGCTGATTGACCGCTAATTAGGACTCCTTTGAAGTATGATTATCCCCTTTTAAGGTGACCGCTGAATTAAAGAAGAATTTGCTCGGGAGGACCTGACATGACCGCTTACGTCATGGTGACCGCTTAATACACGTGACCACTATCACAAGTTTGACTGTACATGAATAATAGTACAAACAGAGTTGGCGGAGCATAATAAAACCCTAACTAATATAGCCTGTCTTAAATTCTGAATGCAAAATAATGGTTATGGTCCATTACTTTCAAGTGGACCTTTCACTATCTTATTGTAAAAAGGAATTAAAAATAAGCGTGCATAATTTACCATGAGTGCCATGCAGGCTGTCAGATAGCCACTGCCAGATCCAACATCCAGGGCCTTACTGCCTTCCTTCAGGTGGCCCGACAGTAACTCAAGAGCATGGGCATGCTGTAAATACAAAAGTAAACAAAATATCAAAGTAGTGATTGTCTGATACCCCCATTATGCCACTTTGACTGAACAATTTAAACAAGTAGTATCTTTAAAAAGATACACAGCCGTGGTGTATTAATTATATTTAGTGTTAATTCTGCATCTTGATGAGAGGACATTTGACCCAAATATTATGAATGTCTTTCAAGTGTTCAAAATATATAGAGCAGATATGAAAATGCAGACGATCGGACAGACAAACGACCAGTTCACAACATAATATGTCCCTTCAGGTAATACAACTGGATGGGTGTTCCTTGGAACACTTGAGTCACCTGCATTCCAGTTGTCTGAGAAAGGGTGAACATCAAATGTTCAAAATTATACTTAACACTATACAAAACAAGTTTGGAGTGCATCCACCATATAGTATTGAAGTTATGCTCTGAACGAATGTGTGATTTCCAGGATACGAAGCGGTCTGAAGGTTTCAAATCTGACATGTGTTTTTCATCCTTTAGATGTTTTTTTGTGTAGTTGAATTAATTATTTTGAAGGTTAAGACATGTATTAATATATTTCTGTCAAAAAATCAAGGTTTTAGGAATGTATATACCAAGAGAACAAGCTGATCTCTTTTCCGGAGCGATACTTTCAATTTAAAAGTCGACCAATCAAAACTTACAGTATTCATCAGCTGTTAAATGACCTTCACCTTTAAGTTTAGACAGGAAGTTCAGGTGAAAACAAAATGGCCAACGGCTGAATAAAAATCAGAGGAAATAACTTTTGTCTAATTAAACTAAGCAAATGGCTTATGCTAAAGAAAGTATTGTGAATTGCACTGGCAGTGCTTCTTCAGATAGTAAACACATACATCCAAAATTCTTCAGTAACTCTTGGAAAAAACATTAACCCTTTCCCTCATAGAGGACACCATGGAAAGACCTATGCGAACAGCATAAAACCAGATCAGCCTGCGAGTAACTCGCAGGCTGATCAGGTTTTATGCTGTTCGCTGCTCCTCAGTGGTCTGGAAATGAGGATTTTGTAATTAAATCTGGTAAGGTTTAACTGTGGTTTTCTGCAGATCAGGCTTTATGTGGTACCTATTGAGTGCGTCAAAAAGAGTCTATATGAGGGAATGGGTTAAACAAAAAGAGGGATGTGTCTTTTCATAGCCATGAACCTTCTGTAAATGAATGTGTTCAAAGTTTCATTTCCATTCCTAAAGGGATTCTTAAGATATGTAAAATGTGTGCCTGGATAGTGTAGTGGTAACACGCTTTGCTCCTCAACAATGCATCCAGGGTTCGATTCCTGGTCTTGTACGTGAGAGGGTACAGTGGTGGCCTGTCCACACGCGTGGGTTTTCTCCGGCTTCCTCCCACAACAATGACCACATACCAGAGCCATCAAGAGTAATTAATAAAAGTTGTGAGAACTTTTTTCGTAATTGATGTAAAATAAATAAAGTTTAAACTAATTGTAAAATGATACAGAACACATATCGACAAGATGGGATATGTCGCTATAGTGCATGTGAATCCTATTTAGCCCTCACTATTTGCTTTGCAAAGTGGAGGTATGACAGTATACAGAAAGAGTGATTTGGGAGACAAAATATAGTCATTACACTGACCCTTTCCTTGATGTTTCACTATACTATAGGTTTTGTTCTACTTGTGAGTTGTATAACAATTAAGAGAGTTCTTTGGAACACATCTGTCACCTGCTGAAGTGTGATGGAAAAAGGGTGACTGACAAGCATGACGGGAGAAGTGTGACAGACATGTAACCAAGTAAAATCGTACTGCCCCGAGCTGGTTTCAAACTCTGGACCCTCAATATGCAAATCAACACTCTACCACATCGCCACAAAAGCTAGCTCTATGGCAAGATAGTACAAGTGCCATTTTGTACCTTTACTACAGACAGATAACAGAAAAGTGAACCCTATGTGTCACCCCTGCTTAAAGCAGGACATCCCACCAACAGTATTTTAGTCATTTGGAGACTACATCAGACAGATACATATGTATTGAGCTGCCACACTATAGACATGTGGCATGATACCAAACCCAGTCACATTATCCTGACACCAGGCCATCCAGTCCTGGCACTACTTTTGCATATGCTGACACCAGGCCATCCAGTCCTGGCACTACCTTTTGCATATGCTGACACCAGGCCATCCAGTCCTGGCACTACCTTTGCATATGCTGACACCAGGCCATCCAGTCCTGGCACTACTTTTGCATATGCTGACACCAGGCCATCCAGGCACTACTTTTGCATATGCTGACACCAGGCTATCCAGTCCTGGCACTACTTTTGCATATCCTGACACCAGGCCATCCAGTCCTGGCACTACTTTTGCATATGCTGACACCAGGCCATCCAGTCCTGGCACTACCTTTTGCATATGCTGACACCAGGCCATCCAGTCCTGGCACTACCTTTTGCATATGCTGACACCAGGCCATCCAGTCCTGGCACTACCTTTTGCATATGCTGACACCAGGCCATCCACTCCTGGCACTACTCTTTACATATGCTAACGCCAAAAAATAATGAATACTTTTGTCACAATATCAGATACTGAACGAAGAGAAAAATGACTATCCTCTAACGGATGTCCAGATTATATATTTTGTGGGGTGAGAGCAAAACTAAGCTAAGTGCTTATAAATATATATGCACTTAGCATAATTTCGCTTTCACCCCTCGAATTATAGAATCTGACATGAATTGTTATTTCATATTAAATTTTACTTAAAGAGTTAAACAAAAATATTTGTCCCACTCAGTGAATTTCCACCGTAAATAAGAATATTTAAATTGTTGGACAGAAGCTGCTGCACGAACAGTAGATGGTAAGGATTTCCATAATTTAGGACCCGAATAAGACAGACTTTTATGAAATAATGAATAATAATACTGTAAGGAGATTATTAGTTGATGATCGTAATTGCCTTTCTGTATGATCTACATATTGGGACATATTACACAGATAAGATGGATTTAAATTGTTCAATGATTTGTAGATTAATGTTCATTTTTTGTAATCAATTCGATCTTGAATTTTCAGCCATTTTAATGCCTTAAATAGATCATTTGAAGGTGCATCAAAGTCTTTATCCAAAATTATTCTTGCAGCTCTTTTTAGAAACTTAAGTATTTTATCAAGCTGGGTTTTGTTACAGTTACCCCAGACAGTACAACAGTAATCAATGTGTGGCAGTATGTAAGCATTAAAGAAAAGTTTTCTAGTGTCAAGGTCAAGAAAAAACTTAAATCTTAGAAGTAAATATAAAAGTGAATTATTTCTTAAGCATTTGCTCCACATGATCCTTCCAGCTTAAACTAAAATCAATATGAATGCCTAGGAGTTTTTCAACAAGAATAAACTCAATTTTAGAATCATTTAGTGTCAAATTTTGCATATAAGAAAATATGTGATGGTTATACGAAACCGGAAACAGCTGTTTAAGCATAATGTCATATGATAAAATGGTCTCCACATGTGCTTTTAAAAAAATCATCTCTGGTCCCATTCCTACTCAGTCTGATGTATGTGAAAGGATTTAGTTATTTATTCTGACACAGGTGCTTTCTTTTATTCTCCATTTTCCACCCATATCAAAAGTCACCAAACTTAAGATATATGTTACTTATATTGATAAAACCAAACTCAAAATATCTGTTACTTATATTGATAAAACAAGAGTGTTCTCTGGAAAACATATATTTTGTTACTTGCTGAAATGTGCTGGAAAAGGTGTGATGGACAGACAGACGAACGAACGGACGGACAAACAACAGAAAAAGTGATCCCTTACAGCAGGTGACACAAAAATCATCTATTTCAAGCATATACATAGCTGTTCTTTAAAACATGACAACTGATCATGATAACCTACCATGTGTGGAGCGCTGATGGTCACCTGATAACCAATGCTCTGTGGAGAGTCAGTGTACGGGTTGAACTTGCAGAAGTTGGCCCTGTCCACCTGCTTCATAGCTTCCACTACTCTCGGTGATTTAATTATGTCATTTTCTGAAAATACCAAAGTTAATGTCAAGAAGATTAACTTTTTTCCAGCCACTGACCGTAATGTGAAAAAAAAATTCTTGAGGCAGACAGGAAACAATTTATCATTTCCATTTCAATCTTTTACTGATAAATTGTCTCCATTAAAAATATCATCATTTCAAAAACCAATCATGTCTATATTTGTGTGGACTGGAAGAGCAATATACATATGAATGACAAAGGTCTTGGATACATTAAACTATGATTTCTGTAAAACTGATGCAGATTTATAAATAAAGTTAAAAATGCAAATAAGTAGAATCAGAGAGGCAAAATCTTATGTGTAAAATAAACTCCTCTAAAAAGTTAAGGACATCATAATTTTCATGTCCAAATTATTTATCAGTTCCTGAAAAAAAATAACAAGAGCTGTCAGAGGACAGCATGCTCGACTATCCAAAATGCTTGTTGGTAAATCAAATGAAATTTGTTTCAATTCTTGCCCTTCACATACCCTGTACATAATAACAGACAAAAATGATATACCTTGATAGTCTGATACCCCTGAATATTTTTATGAAGTCTAAAATCAATCCTGAGACATAAGCACAATAATGCTGTGCATGCAAAACTTTAACCAAAAGTCCAAGTTAGAGAAGGGCCATAATTTGCATAAAATTCAGTCCAAAAGTTATCCTCCTTGGTTTTCTGATGCCCCTGAAGACACTCCTTAACTTTCTAGTCAATTACACAAGCAATTTTTGAGACATAAGCTGGATAGTAGCTTGAATGCAAAACCAATCAAAAGTTATCTAACTTGATAGTATGATACCCCTAAATGTATTTAAGATGTTTCAAATCAATCGCATGCTTGGACACTTGAGATATTAGCATGAAAGTACCATGCATGCAAAACTTTAACCAAAATTTCTAAGTTAAAAGGGGCCATAATTTGTAACATATTCCATTAAGAGTTATCTACCACGAAAGTATGATACCCCTAAACATATCAAAGATGTTTCAAATCAATCCCATACCTGTATACTGAGATTATTATGAAAGTACCTTGCATGCAAAACTTTAACCAAAATTTCTAAGTTAAAAAGGGGCTATAATTTGTAACATATTCTATCAAGAGTTATCTACCATAAAAGTATGATATCCCTAAACATATTAAAGATGTTTCAAATCAATCCCATGCCTGGATACTGAGATATTAACATGAAAGTACCTTGCATGCAAAACTTGTACCAAAATTTCTAAGTTAAAAAGGGGCCATAATTTGTAATTTATTCCATCAAAAGTTATCTAACTTGGTTATCTGATGCCCTTAAATATATTCATAAACTTTCAAGTCAATACCATGAATGGATATTGAGATAAAAACTGGATAGTACCTTGCACGCAAAACTTTAACCAAATTTTCTATTGCATGCAAAACTTAAACCAAAATTTCTAAGTTAAAAAGGGGCCATAATTTGTAATATATTCCATCAAGTGTTATCTACCTTGGTTGTCTGATGCCCTTAAACATATTTGTTAACTTTCAAGTCAATACCATGAATGGTTATTGAGATACAAACTGGATAGTAGTTTGCATGCAAAACTTTAACCAAATTTTCTATTGCATGCAAAACTTTAACCAAAATTTTTAAGTAAATTTTGGGACCATAATTCATATTAAATTCAGTCAAGAGTTATCTACCTTGGTTGTCTGATGCCCCTGAACATATTTATAAACTTTCAAGTCAAAACCATAAATAGTTATTGAGGTATAAGGTTGATAGTAACTTACATGCAAAACTTTAACCAAAAGCTGCAACGCCAAGGGCGACTACAATAGCTCTCATATTCCTCGAATAGTCAAGCTAAAAATGAAGCATGTTTTTCATAAATCTATACTTTTCTGCACATATGCCTTTACATTTACATTATATTATCTTGAAGCATGGTGCTTTGTGGGTTTGATTCCCATTGGTGGGCAAAGAAATTACATGAACTACGGATCCAAATATTGTGGGTTCGATCCCCATTGGTGGGCAAAGAAATTACATGACCTTCCCGGGCACAACATACTGGTCCATCCCAGAGACCACCCAGAGGGTTAGAGTAAGTTTGAAGAACTTGTTTTCCAATCAAAGTAAAATAATTATGGTTACACTAACCTTACAGCTGAAAAAGGAAATATTTCATTTATATATTTCCTAACATTGTTTTGAGGAAAGGATGATGTTTCAAGATGATATGTGATACATACTGTGAAGGTTGTCAATCAGATTAGCATTACTATGGCCGCTGGACCTCCAGGCCATTGTGAGATGGGATTTAGTGAAGAATGCACTGTAGAGCAGCAATCCAAAGGCTGAAGTACCAAGAAGTTTTACACTGAACTTATTAAACCATAATCCTTTCATTGGTGCATGTACTGAAAACAGAAAATGCAAATTTGCTAATGGCAAATCAAAATAAACAGAATTGCTAAAACTTGGAAATAAATATAATAAACCAGTATAAAAAAAGCTCACATTATTTCATGGAATGAAATTATAAATGTGAGCTTATCATATATCAAGCTTTTATGAAATTATTATAACAGTACAATTAAAGATTAACAAAACTCAGTGATTAGGTTATAAAATCCTGATTAATAGATAATGGGGGGAAAAAAGTGTGGCATGAAATTATTTAAAAGCTTTGTGTAGAACATAGCTTAAATATTAATTTCTGTTCACTACTTTTTTTTCAAATGAATAGGGATTGCTTTTGGAAAAAAAAAGACTGCAAGCATAAAGGAAAACAGCTTGTCAGATCCTTCAATGTAGACATTACATTCATGCCCTGGAATCTTCTAAGAGCATCATATCTATGGCTCTAAAAGAATCTTGACAATGGGTTATGGAAAAGATATGCACAGCTAAAATATTATAAGAGATTACATCATTTGTACTACCTGGATACATTAAATTGCTGACACTCTAAAATTATTGAAAGTTTGCATTGCAAAATCTCAGTAACAAACATGCATATATAATTATATATATAATAAAGATGTATAAAGATTTTCATTGTGCTCAATCTTCAAACTGATATTATCAATCAGTGAACACTAAACTGTACTGTATTTTGCTCACAGGAACATATTAATATTTCAAATCTATAGTAAACATGTATTCAGATTTAAAACAACACATTCGATCACGTTATTGTTATTCAGTCTTTATGCCACATTCATTTTTCAATACCTCATGCAAGTCAAAATACTCATCCGGCTGATTGCCAAGTAAGGCAGCTATACCAGAACCATTTTTAATGATTTTGGTATGTTGCAGCCGCGGTTCAAACCCACAACCTCCTGATTCCAGGATGGATGATTTAACCACTAAACCCCGAGTTACAAGTGACAGAGTACTGGTCCAATACAGGGATCATCATGCATGTAAAGATTTTGCTGATCAAAGTAAATCAGTTTTCAAAAAAAAAAAAAATCAAGCCAATCATTTCAACAGTTTACTGGCTGTCTGAAATTATATTCCCTACATTACTATATCATGTATCATTAATATGAGCATTTCCATCATAATTTCTTGACAAGAAAATATGATTGTTAAGAAAACACAGGTTTAAAGCAAACACACAAGAATAAAAATGCAAAGTGCCAACTTCGATTTATTTTGGGAAAGACTCCAAGAAAATAAGGGGGATTTTTATTACGCTCACACTTTATTTCGATTGGCATTGATTGTTGTGCATATGATGACAACAATAAAGTAATGCTTGAAGACACTAAACAGAAATGCTGAAAGACACACAATAGAAGAATGCAAAACTTGCATTCAAATAACTTGATTGTGCCGTCTT
>CM037784.1:45985225-46035225 GCA_021229015.1 Solen grandis | reverse complement strand
TTTGATGCTGATTATTGACAAATACTGACTTCAGTATAATGAAAAGAGAATTTTATTTAGACCATTGAACAATGCACGGATTTTGGGACCATCAGACTTAATGTTTTTATATTATTTTAAAGCACCTTAATTATTGGGTCTGTACTGTTGCAGAGACCATCTGACAAAACTTTGAAATTAAGGTAATCCATCCATCAATAATTTTGATCATGGTCTACCAAGTGATTGTGGGAATTTTACAGTAAATGCAAGCCTTTATGGACTTTGAGCAAAAGAGCCTGTAACTCCATGTCAATGGATACTTGCATCTGCACTGTAGTCTTTAAGCATTTGATGGACCATGATTATAATTTAATAATGAATTACCTTAATTAAGGTGTACCACTGTGGTTTGTGGCATTGCTCCATCATGCAGAGCTTGTCATGTGGTACTGTAAGCCCTTGCTTTTTGAGATGCTGTATTCTATAATTAACCCTTTCCCTCATAGAGGACACCATGAAAAGACCTATGCGAACAGCATAAAACCTGATCAGCCTGCGAGTAATCAGGTTTTATGCTGTTCGCTGCTCCTCAGTGGTATGGAAATAAGGACTTTATAATTAAATTTGGTAAGGTTTAACTGTGGTTTTCTTCAGATCAGGCTTTATGTGATACCTATTGAGTGCGTCAAAATGAGTCTATATGAGGGAAAGGATTAACAGAACTCTCTGAAGTTGCAATTATGAATATGGTGCTTTCTCATGTAATGTGGCCTACACTTGCTGAGTTAATTTGTCAGGAAGCAGACTTCGCCAACATTAATGAGGGCGAGTAGAAAATATTTCTTTTTCAATTTCTACCGATCATCTATGTGAATCATGAGCTGCTTTAAGTGTTAAATTTTGGCTGGCAAAATAGACAAATGAGAGATAACCTAAAACCCTGTTCCCTTATTTGCACTTTGATCACCAAGTATTAAGTACTTAGGGCCAAATGTTATCATTCTTGTTTTTCTAATAAAATTGCTTAACATTTATTTCAAATATTGTTAGTTATAAAGAAATGAATTCATGTCAACTAAGTCAATGTAAGACACCAATGGAGTGGTGGAATGTATTTCTACCTAATTTAAGCCAAAGGTATAATTAAAACATCAATGATTTTTTAAATATTTTTTTCTCAAATGGGCAGCAACATACTGGATACCTTTGATTTAAGCATTACTTTGCGCTAAATATTGCTGATCAATTTTGAGCCTGGTTTTATACTGTAATTACTTTTGAGGGTTAAAGTGCAGAGCCTGTTCAGACTTAGTATTGGGGAATGACCTACGTAATCAGTATGGAACCAGACAAGGCTTGTGAATAATTCACAGTAAATATGCTGTTCACTATTCACCATTATCATTAAGATGAGACACCCCCAACTGTAAATAATTACTTTCAGTCTGATCTGGATTTCCTATGGTCTGATAATGGCCTAAACTGTGTGTCTGGATGATACAGGGTTAAAGGTGAATCCCAGAATGAGTTAGCAGAACAATATAAACAAGAGTTGATAGAACCAGATGGTCTGCAGGCTTGACAGACTGTTGAATAAAGCCAAGTTGGATAGACAGACACTCATTAGGGAACTACCTAGAAACGCTGAAGTCAATCAAAGCATTGTTTTCTCTCAATTAAAAACATACCACTTCAAACACGCTGATGTCAAAGTTCAAATTTCATGTATAGTGATAAGGATAATGGTTCTGCAATCCACTGGGGTTTACATCTGGTTTCAAATATCCAGGATTGATTAAGCCTCAATATTGATCTTAATATAATCCATCAATTATTAAATTATAATCATGGTTCTTCAAATACTTAAAAAGACTTCAGTACCAATGCAAGCATTCACTGCCTTGGAGTTACAGTCTTTTCGCTAATTAAAAATTCCATGATAATTGATGGACCATGATCACAATATAATGATGGATGGAATACCTTAAACTTCTTTAAATACTGATGATGACACAGGAAATGCAGGGTGTTCCACATGAACATTATGATCTATAGGAAAAATCTTCATTTTCATTTTCCAGTAAGTCTTGCCTAGGCTAGATGTCTTTCTCCTTGTATTTCCAAACTGACACTCTCACTACGTTTGTTTGTCAGTCTGTCTAGCATAGACCAAGTCTCAAATTAGAATTAAACAAGAAAGTCCATGCCAAATAATTTTTGAAGCTATCATAGCATTGCAAAATGCCAACTCTTTCTGTAAATTATCATAATATACATACATATCAAAACCGGCTTGGAATTTTTAAGTAAAACAAAGAATCAAAGAAAACTTCCATTTCAAGAGATTTTCAATGTCTAAGGGCCAGAACTCTGTCAAAAATAGGTATAGGTGCGTGAAATGTATCTGTCTGAATGATCACCTATAAACAGTAACGAAATCAGCTCAGCATCTCTACGCATGTAGAAAAAAGGTTCAGTCTGAAAGATAGAATGAGACATGCATGCATGGGTAGATCAAAGTGCTCAACACACTGAGAGACTGTCGGCAGGATTTAAATGAAATAGCAATAATCTAAACCCAGCATTTCAGAAGAGTTGAAACTTTAATCATTAGAGTGATGGTCATGACCCTTATTTCATTCATATGAGGTCATGAGCACACTTCAGTAAGCCTTTCTATTTGTTGTCTCACAGAGTGATACAGTACAGATAAATCGGCTGCAGTAATTATGCATATCAGAAATGCCAGATTTGATTTTTTCTCTACATAAGACTGCATCTCCCCCGTCAGTCTAAAAACTGTATGTCCCAGTCTTGGCGCATTAGAAGTAAGTACAGATCTCTAACCCTTTACCTCATGAATATTCATGTATAAATTTATAACATGATGAATACCAGTAATAATTTACTGAACTTTATATGGCATATAAAACAACAGATTTTTCCTTGCCACGCATATTGTGTAGAATCTGAGCCACACAATAGCATGAGCTTGATCAGAGAGCTCCATCCAGAAGCTGTCTGATCTGGGTCAGCACTGTTTGCCAAAGTGTCAAAACGAATCTATATGAGATATAGAGTTAGGTTAAAGACAGGCAGGTAAATGCTGCATGGTTCCAGTCAGTGTCTTGAAACTATAGGTGACAGACAAGGCTGAGTGGTATGTTGATGTATCGGGAAGGTACTTATCTGGTCAAGCTGACAGGCTCAAGTACCACAAGTGGAATTCCATCAAAACTGAGTGGGTGAAGGGCATCAGTCAACATTGGTCACAAACACCATGGAAGAGAGGTACCATGTAAAACCAACAGAAATATCAAAACATACATACAGGGCTTACTTTAGGTCATATTGAATATGAATTTTGTTAATAAGAATATTTATTTTGGTAAACTGCGATGATTCAAGAGAAATTTTCTGAGCGCCATTGGAGGTATATTTCAAGTTCAGGCCCTGAGTTCTCAAAAATACTTATGGTAAGAATGATCTCAGGCTCAATTTTGAATATCATACTCAATTCCCCAATAAACTCATGGGCATCAAATTAAAACCAACCCATTACTTTTTTCAGCTTTTTATGTCGACTTGAATTTAAACTGTCAATATCTATCTTATTGTCCTTGGATCTCCAACTGTGAGTATAGCTGCCAATAGAACAAACAAATGTTAGACCAACCTAGCTCTTTATACAAAAATCAGTCAAATGTTATTTAATGATATATACTTTAAGCTAGCTATAATATTACGCAATTCTTGGCCTGATTATTACACATGTTAGATTTTGATACCCTACTCCTAAAGTCAACAATCCAGAATGATTTAATAGGAGATATATGGGCAGATGTTTTAGAAAAGAGAATGGACATTTAACAAGCTAATGTTAAAAGCAAATAATTGAAGTCTTGAGAAAATGTGTATGAAAACTTGACAAAATATTGCAATTTAATGGTACTGACAAACATTTGAAGTGTAAAATTAGGAAAATGTATAACACAACTTTGTTTAAAATTGTAGTTACTTGTTAAAAACAACTGATATCCTTATACTTTCATTTCTTATGTGATAGTGTTTACATTCAAGATTGTATGCTATTATATCATCAGAAAAATGTGTTGTACAATAAACACCTTTCACAAGGGGATACTGTAAAATCACAAATTTGTGGGAAATATATATTGTTGATTTTGTGGATGAAACCCATGAATATTTGCAATACAAAAATCATCAATGCAGTTGATCTTTTTGAACGTGAATCCATGAATATGACTGCATACCCATGAAATTGCTTTTTAATTTGATGAAATTAAATGTTATTGAAAAATAATGATTTTTTTTCTCAGTAAATTATTCTGTCTGACCAAGTATTTTAACCCTTTCCCTCATATAGACTCATTTTGATGCACTCAATAGGTACCACATAAAGCCTGATCTGCAGAAAACCACAGTTAAACCTTACCAAATTTAATTATAAAATCCTCATTTCCAGACCACTGAGGAGCAGCGAACAGCCTAAAACCTGATCAGCCTGCGAGTTACTTGCAGGCTGATCTGGTTTTATGCTGTTCACATAGGTCTTTTCATGGTGTCCTCTATGAGGGAAAGGGTTAAGCAATGAAGGACTATATGGTCCAGATGTAGCATACACAACTGCACATCAGGTTGTGGGTTGTTGTTGTTGTTGTTTGTGTTCGCACCCAGGCATTGCTTGTGCATGGTGCTGCGGTTTTTGACAGAGAACGCCTTTAAGGCTCTGACTTCATTTTTCTTGGACTTTTTCTGTCAGGGTTGCCCTCCCTTAGCACCGCTAGACAGGTGCACCTACACACTGTGACAGATGTGGATACAGGAGATCTGGGTGCGCTACCCTAGACCTTTTGGTTCTTTTAAAGTGCCAGGTGTATAGCACCGATACACGCAAAGCCCCTTAACCACTGTTTGTATGAACCAGCTCTAGGCTTCTAGTTAGACAGGGAAAACTGAAAAGTCCCAGAAATTTTCCAAGGTTCTACCAGGATTTGAACCCCGGACCCCTGGGTTAGCAGTCCAGCGCATTACCAATGAGCCACCACTCCACCTTCGGTTGTGGGTTCAAACCCACTTAAAGGAACAAAACATTACCTTCCCTAGTGCATGAATACCTACAGATTCAAACCAGGAATTGTTGAAGATTAGTTTTATTTTCAGATTTATGTAAATAGAAGCAAGTCTAAAAATAATATCCCTTAACCCTTTCCCTTATAGAGGACACCATGAAAAGACCTATGCGAACAACATAAAACCAGATCAGCCTGCGAGTAACTCGCAGGCTGATCAGGTTTTATGCTGTTCGCTGCTCCTCAGTGATCTGGAAATGAGGATTTTGTAATTAAATTTGGTAAGGTTTAACTGTTGTTTTCTGCAGATCAGGCTTTATGTGGTACCTATTGAGTGTGTCAAAATGAGTCTATATGAGGGAAAGGGTTAAACATTTCTAAACAAAAAGGATTAATCTTTTGATAGAGCATTTACCAAATTAACAAAACGTCTGTGAACTTGATGTGATTACGTAGAACTTTCAATAACTTTCAATTCTTTAGAATTGCATAAGGCTATATATAGTGCCAGGTAAATATTGCTGTACATAATGAGTCATTTAGTCCTGATTTGAGTGCCTGCACAGCACAATAAATAATGTAATGTTAAATTATGGAGACTTCACACAGGTAGTGTGAATCGTAAATTGTCACATTTAATGGTTCTTTCAATTATCCAGTCTAGCGCCTTTATGACAGTCTGCAATTTAACAATACCAATTACCCATACAATTATTAAATTTCTGTTTGACTCATGAATACTTCAGCTATTGTGTTACTTTAGCTATTGTGTCAAATTTAATTAATGAATTAATACCAGTTTAGCAGACATCCCTTTTGGGAAATTCATCAATTGAGTCACCTACACTTCACAAAAAGCCCTGTGTTAAAACAGCCATTTATCTTTCATTACTTGATACAAGAACAGTGACCTTGACATCACCCATCTCAAATGCAATCCCAAACTAAATAGTATGACATTGAAGAACTGTCTTAAGTTTTAATGAAGAATCAAAAGGTACAAGTGTTTATTTCCCTGGATTTAATGTCCCATCAACAGTATTTCAGTCATTTTGGAACCTCTGTCTGTATGAACCAGATATAGTGCTTCCTCTTTGCAATCATGCTGTAGACAGATGGAATGATACCACACCCAGGCATATTATCATAACCCTGGAACTACTCTTATGGGCTGATCACATGGAAGATATCTCTAGTCTTGTACATGCATGCACATGTCTTTAACCCTTTCCCTCATAGAGGACACCATGAAAAGACCTATGCGAACAGCATAAAACCAGATCAGCCTGCGAGTAACTCGCAGGCTGATCAGGTTTTATGCTGTTCCCTGCTCCTCAGTGGTCTGGAAATGAGGACTTTATAATTAAATTTGGTAAGGTTTAACTGTGGTTTTCTGCAGGTCAGGCTTTATGTGATACCTATTGAGGGCATCAAAATGAGTATATATGAGGGAAAGGGTTAATGTTATTTTCTACAATTTGAGAGGGCCTAGATTTGACATCATCAGATAACCCACGGCCGCTGATGTTGCTAACTCTCCATATATAATTTCCTAGTTGAATATACTATGGTAAATGAATGGAGAGTAACAGAAGGAATTGACTGTGATTGTCTGATGATGAGATTTGGCTGAATTGATTAATCTTGCAATATGATGGCCTAATGTTCATCTATAAAATCAGTTTAAAGAACAGATATTTTACTCTGGCAAAATGATGCAGTCATCAGTAGATCTATGACATATAATTTGTGCCATCAAAAGAACTCGTGCTTTTGCATTCAAATTTCCGAAAATTGATTCGAGGACAAGTAAAATCAAGTCTTTTACCATGATTCAAAATGGCATCATCTTTCATAATGGGAAACCATATTATACGGAACATACAGCAGGAGATAAGTTTTGTTCTAAAAACTCCCACTCCACAACCAACCACAGGGATTTGGCTATATAATGTTTTGGTTAAAAAAAGGTAATATTCTATATTTATTTATTTTAACTATATGTGCTGAACCCCAGTGCTCCCCACCCCACCCATGCAACACTGAGCAAGCTGATACCAAACCACAACCTGTTGACCTGGTATGATATACCATTATTATATTACCCCAATTATATGTGATATTGCAGGGATCATATCGACACAATAAACGACCAGTAACTGGATATAAATCAGCAACATCTGGACCTGCCACAGTGGCTACTTAATGTCACATTGTCAGGTATAAACCATCCCTTTAATGACTCTAATTTGACCTAATTTCATCAAATACACAATATATATACATATCTGTATTTCTCTTTGACACTATCTATGTCATCACTATGTACTGTCATACTTACTAACACCATTACCTGTGTGATCCCACAGTTGTTAAAACACTGACATACAAATAACCTATTTCCAAAATTCTCAGAAGACTGCATTCATGGCATCTGACAATAATGAGTAAACTTAAAACCAATACATGTACTAAAAACTTCAGGTAAAAAAAGTCCGCACATAAGTAAGGTTTAACACTAGAACTGCCATTGTCATGGCGCAAATACCCCCCACATGCCGCTTTATCACAGGGATTTTATAATGATGCGAATGAGGGTTACAGTTCTTGGGCACTGCACTTCAAAACGATCTAACCACATATGAAGTTTTATCTAGAAACCTTTTATTATTTGAGTAATAGTCTGAACAAAAATTAAGTATAAAAATTTACTAAGGGCAATAACCCCGAAATTATGGAACAGAGAGTTATAGTTCTTGGTCACTGTACTCCCCTCAATGTGATCTATCCACATATGAAGTTTCATCTTGATACCTTTTATACTTAATGAGTTATGGCCCTAACAAAAATCAAGAATGAAAATTTACAAAGGGCAATAATTCCAAAATAATGTGACACAACTTTGTTGTTGGGGAGGGGTCATGGGCATATAATAAAGATATTCCCTCCATCATTAAGGTGCATGATGTAACTCCAATATAATTCTGGTATATATATCCAGATATGAATTTCATCTTGAAACCTTTTATCCTTGCTTTTTGAATTATGGTCCGACAAAATTTAAGCATTAAAATTTACAAGGGGCAATAACTCCAAAATCGTGCAATAAAGAGTTATGGTTCTTGGTCTCTGCACTCCCCTCAATGTGATCTATCCACATATGAAGTTTCATTTTGAAACCTTTTATACTTTTTCAGTTATGGCCCGTACAAAAATCAAGAATGAAAATTTACAAAGGGCAATAATTCCAAAATTATGCGACACAACTTTGTTGTTGGGGAGGGAGGGGGGTGTATAATTAAGGTATTTCCACCATCATTAAGGTGCATGATGTAACCCCCATATAATTCTGGTAATATATATGTAAGCATTTTCTGAATTGAAGACTGTAAAATAATTTGCCATCAAAATATGCATATTTAAAGATTTTAACCCTTTCCCTCATAGAGGATACCATGAAAAGACAGCATAAAACCAGATCAGCCTGCGAGTAACTCACAGGCTGATCAGGTTTTATGCTGTTCGCTGCTCCTCAGTGGTCTGGAAATGAGGATTTTGTAATTAAATTTGGTAAGGTTTAACTGTGGTTTTCTGCAGATCAGGCTTTATGTGATACCTATTGAGTGTGTCAAAATGAGTCTATATGAGGGAAAGGGTTAATATTCTGTTTGAAAGAATATAGAACTGAGGTATAACAATGATAACATATAAGGTGACCAAATATACCTTTTTATGCATGATTTTTCATTTCTTAATCAGTTTCAAAATATGTAACAAAATCAGGAATCAAGTTTTAAGAAAAATAATGTCTTCATTGGGATGGCTTAATATCAAAATTAATGATAGATTGAATATAAGCTATAATAAATGATTCTTTTTGTGGTGATCATCATCAAGTTATCAAATTACTAGTACAAATACATAATCAAATCTGTAAGTTATTACAACACTGAAAGGTATTTGTATTCCTGAGCAAGAACCATGCATTTGTCAATGAGATTGATGCAGCCCTGGACAGATATGCAGACACCTTCTATAGATCATTTGTAAATGGCATTTCACATTAACTACATCCAGTTTTTAAATCCTACTTCATTTAACTCAATGAACCGAAGTTACAGGTATGTATAATATTTACAGACCATAATCACCAAGAAATTTCCATACACTCTGGATTATACACTGTCAGATGGTTGTCATGGTAACAAAAATGCTGAGAAATATATATATAATCTTTATGAGACTGCAGGGTACATGTTGGCTCACTTGGTTATTGAACAGACTGCATAGGTATTTCAGAATTTCACACCATTTTACATACAAGTACATCATAATGATATTCAAGACATTCAATTTATGTAAATTAAAAAAAATAATTTTATACTGACATTCAATTAAATACATTTAAATTCATGTATGTCATACTGACATTCAATTAAATACATTTAAATTCATGTATGCCATACTGACATTCAATTAAATACATTTAAATTCATGTATGCCATACTGACATTCAATTAAATACAATTAAATTCATGTATGCCATACTGACATTCAATTAAATACATTTAAATTCATGTATGCCATACTGACATTCAATTAAATACATTTAAATTCATGTATGTCATACTGACATTCAATTAAATACATTTAAATTCATGTATGTCATACTGACATTCAATTAAATACATTTAAATTCATGTATGTCATACTGACATTCAATTAAATACATTTAAATTCATGTATGCCATACTGACATTCAATTAAATACATTTAAATTCATGTATGTCATACTGACATTCAATTAAATACAATTAATTTCATGTATGTCATACTTACATTCAACTAAATACAATTATATGCATGTATGTCAAATCAATATTCAATTAAGTGTGATTTATATACATGTAACAGTCTTACCTGTATAATTTAAGGAAAGCTTGAACAGGTATTCCTGAGTATATCCGAAATTCCTTAGTGCTGGAATAGAGCTGATTTCACTCTCTCCAGTCTACAATTAAGGTTGTATACAGGTCGTCTGGGGCCAGTACAAATTGTTTGTACTTCATACATGATCGGTAATGGTTTATCTAATCATCCATTTAACCAATCTACTTCCACACTGAAGTTTACCATTAGCACTTCTCTAGTTCTAGTGTACTTGAGGAGAAACTGAAGGGACAGTGAGAGAGATCTACCACTGCAAGTACTACAAATCCCTCTCTATTAAATATCTGTCCTCTATGGATCTTGTTCAAATAGTAACATCCCTTGCCACAATGCACAATAGAAGTACATGTACTTTGTGTACTGTCCCCACCTTATTCCAAACTGGTCAGTTTTTGACCACAAATGATTATTATAGATGTTTAAATGACAAATTCTCACCTCCATAGCTCAACAAAGTTACAGTGAAAGCATGTTTTTTTTTGTTGTTTTTTTTAATTTAGATTTGTTTGTTTGTTTGTTTGATTGTGTGAGTCCCACCAACATTATTTCAATCATTTGGGGAATTTTGTCTACATGAGACAGATATAGTGCTGCCATACTGCAGTATCATGCTGTAGACATGTGGCATAATACCATACCCAGTCATATCATCCTGACACCGGGCCAACCAGTCCTGGAACTACCCTTCTAGGCTGAGTGCCAAGTAAGGGAGCTATACCAGTACTATTTTTTACCATGTTATATTGCGGCCAGGGATCAAACCCACAAACACCCCATTCCAGGGCAGATGCTTTAATCACCACTTGGCTACAGAGACCAGTCTTTTGAGACAGAAAAGTGTTTTCAAGATGGCATCCAATATGGACAACATTGCAACAAATGCTTGTTTATATGACACTGCATGAAGCAACTTTACTAAGTACATATATCTCATATCACTTTGAACATAGCTTTGCACAGTCATTTGGGAATTTTCTGTCTATGCAATGCTCCCCTTTATTTGCTGGTAAAGCAATTGATTACAAAATGTATACATGTACTAGTTTATCAATGACCCATCACTAGGATGTCTGGAGAAAATGTAATTCCATTTTCTTGACCTTCCTACCGGTTGTTCAACCCATTTCTGTTTCTTGTTCTTCAAGGTGAAGGTGAGAAAAGACTCACAGTATTACTAGTATACAGTTGTGTAGCTAAGGGAAGAAGATGTTTGACAAATTATCACAAAATTATGGCAGATGTTAAACAAATACATTCATTACTGAGGTCTTAAAATGTTGAAGGAACTGGAGTATCAAAGTGATCAATTACAATGCTATCAAATATGATTGCCAGGATTAAATCTTGGTTGCTGTGGTTACATCAATTAAATCGTCATATACATGTACTAAATAAAACAATCAATGTAAAACTCTCTTTAATCCAACAAACAAAAGTACATGTAAGACTTTTCATCAAATCTCTTCAATTCTACAGGCCACATTCTTCCATATTTGAGGATGATCAATATTTGTTAAGAATAATGTGATTTAAGTTTAATGAATAATATCTATTGATAAATACTATAGGCAAATGTATAGGAGAGTCAAGTGCATCATATCCAATTAAGAACCTCTTGTAAGTGGACACTCCCTCAAGAAACATACCATCTCTTACAACCCTTAATCTCTTCATTGTCAACGGATGCTTCATTGTCAACGCATCATAGTCAAACATAACATCATACAGTAAGTAACACTGAGGCAAGAAAAGGGATTTATCTTATCATGATCAGAGGAATACAGGCTCACTGTAAGACACAAGTGGACAACGTCAAGTCAGGTCAAGAGATTATGGGTACTAACTCTTTCATCTTGCTCAGTAAAATTCAAGAGTAAAACTATCATAAAGGTAATCTTAGTTTTGGTCCTACTACAGTAAAGTGTGCTAAGTGCAGCTATACTTAAACACTTGTAAACCCTTGAAATAAATACTGATAGCGGCCATATTAACCTAAAGCAATAGTCACCCACTCCCATTGTCATAATGAACTCCTTCCTTACTTGCTGATGCAAGGACCTGCCTACAATTTAGTAAAATAACCTCTCTCAGATTTGTTTGTTTATTGGGTTTAACATCCCATCAACAGTAATTCAGTCATTTTGAGACGATATCTAAGATTTCATGTAGCAAACAAATTGGGAGACCTACAACTGCATTTCCACTTAGCTTATAGGCTCAAACTTAGATTGACTGATTGAGTTGCGAAAGTATTTCAGTATAATAGCAACGTCCAGCTTATTACAGGTGGAGAAAGACCCCGAATGCACTGAGGCATACGGGTAGAACCAATAACTATCTGCAAGCCAGCTGAAAGGCTTCCTCACATGAAAATCTGAATTTGAAACCTTTTTGCTTACATAAAGTTTACTAGATAAGGTTGCTACAAATTGAATAGAAAAGCAGTTTATATCAGCTCCATCCCTTATTATTGAAACGCAGCTAGGTAATCTCAGGTTCTAAGCTAAAGCTGAGATCAGCTATTCTACATAAAATTTAAGTACCACAGAGCATACTGAGCACCCTGACAACCAGTGTATTGTACTACAGTTCCATTTACTTGGACAATGTAAATGAAATAAATTAAGGTAATCCATCCATCATTACACTGCGATCATTGTCCATCAAAGGATTGTGGGAAATTTATAGTAAATGCAAACCTTTATGGACTTAATCAAAATAGCCTATAACTCCAAGTCAATGGATGCTCAGCATCTGCTCTAAAGTCTTTTTAAGCATCTGAAGGACCATGATTATAATTTAATGATGGATGGATTACATTAACCAGTTCAGGCATGTGAAATTCCATGTAATTCCCCAGCTATAGCATGGTTTTGGCATATTACCAAAATAATGAGCAGGTAATGGTGAAAAATTCAGTAGATGTTAATTAAACAATGACAAAAAATCCTGATCATAATTTTGCCATATTCATAAAAAATTGATGTATTGTAATTTTCCAAACCCATTATGAATGAAAATTACACAAGCCTCCATGAGCATCAAGGCCCATAACTTTGAATTATACAGACTGAATAGAATTTACTATGGCACATTACTCAATCAAATATGCATGTTGAATATAGCTGAAATCAAAATGCTGTCAATTACACGAGTACATCCCTTAGTTTAAAAGCATATTGTGAAGCTATTCCCTGTAAAGAAAAAGCATCTCAAATTAAAATGTGATAAAAACGAAACACAAGAGCTTCAAAATCACTCTTGATGTAATAACAACACAGACCAAATTCTAATGCACTAAAGCTTAACAGTTTGGTGTGAAAACTGTGCTGCAATTATAAAGCTTTTAATGGTAATTCTACAAAACAGTGTATTCCCTGTTGTAGGGGTTGAGGTCTCAGTATTGATAATTGCAGGCTGATCAGGTTACAGCATGCTGTTCTCTCTTGTTTCAGACTTGATGGCAAAATAAGTAACATTGGACTATACGGCATATTTATTTATCTTGCACTTAACAGAAGATCTAAAACATACAATATCAGGTGCTGGATAAATGGAAGTTTTCCCTAGACTTTAAACAAGGACTTGTTTATATGGCTTCTATGTTTATTATTGTGAGTATCAAATGAGAAAAAGGTCAAGAGCTTCAAGGGCGGGGAGGAAGAATTCCAGGAAAAAAAAACATGCTATATTATTCTAAACTGTCTGTCTTTCTATCTATGGCATTTGCTACAAAAAAAAATGCAACGTTTTACACAAGAAGAATTAATTTGTGCACATTTAAAGAGTCTATACATGTACAAATTGGATTCTGTTTTATGAAGATTTGCATTCTTAAATAGCATGATTTAGATTTTTTAATCTCAGAGATGTACATGTATTCTTTTTTTTTTGTAAGATGAAATTATTTTTTCAATATTCTATGTCATTTAATGTATGTCAGATAACCTAATCACCATCCACTGGAAAGAAACCACTAAGTACATACTGCAAGTAACTAAATTTAATAGTAAAGAAACTTTCAGTAATCAATTGAAAAAACAGCACATCCAGTCTGAGACTCAAACCCAGCACTTCTCCAACTGCTAGAGTATATATGCTACAATACAACAAGGATGCAAACACTATCGTTATGAACTTTAAATGGTAAATGACCCCAGGGCAGGGCCACTAATACAACCCTTTGTCTATACATGGAGGTGTCCTACTCATCCTTAAGTAAAATAGTATCAGGTTTAAAGCATGGCAATATTACTAACTTATTTAGAAAGAATGAGTGAATTAACTAGAGCTATTACTGAGAGTGATGAATATTCCTGTATACGGGTAGTCCAAAAAAAAAAAAGGATCAGTGAATTGGGGGTTATGAAAATATATTTAATATCACTAACTACACACAGAAAGGATAAATGTGTAATAAAAAGCAAATAACGAAATGATATCAAATAAATAAATACAGAAAAATAGATAAATATTTATTAATCAATACCAAAAAAAAAAAAGAGGAAACATCTTACCATAAATTGTTGCATCCTCGTCAGAGGTGTCTGAGTCATCGCCACGTGTCAGTGACTGAAATATATACAAATTCATCTCTAGTAAAGTTAATCCCCTTTACACCTATAGAACTATCTTCTTCTTATACTTCTCACTGACAGAGACACCTTCATTTTCAAATCTTACCACACCCTTAATCATCATCGAAATTTCATTCCAGATGAAACTTCTCTTAACTGTTTCAAGAATAATTGGTATTTTCAAATACTTTCTTTTCATCTTAATCACCATGTCAAGAATGGCATATAAAGAGAAGCATTTCCCCATTAAAATAGAATTTAAGTCAACAATACTATAGGGTTCAGTTCAGTGTCAGAAATCTTGGATGGTTTCCTAATGGTTCCTCTGTTGATTGCAATGACTCATTTTAGTTTTATAGTCTGCTTACTTGTTTCAATTTTATTTCTCATCAGCAGAATTTAAGTCTGACAGATGTAAACTTGATAATATATGCATGGTGTGGCCATGCTGTAGTTTTATCCTACAGTGACATTTAGGTTTACCTGTAACATGCATGAAAATGGGCCAGGTGAAATGGTGAACCATGATATCCATGGTTATTGATGGTTTACCAACAAATACCATCAAAAACCATGGTCAAGAACATAGTATAACATTTAACAAAACATGGTAGACCATGGTCCTAGGTCCATGAACCATCACTGACCACCATGGTAGTCCATGGCTACAGACCATTATTTTCGCCTGGGTAACACACCAAGTTACTTCTCATGAATATATATATATTTCCCATTAAAAATTTCTCATTACCACTAAGAACTTAAGAATGTTCATTATTTTGTTGAAAGTTTAAAAACTATAAGACATTATCGCCCATGAAAAATAGACACTAAGTGGGTTATTGAAGCCTGAACACATGAGAGAAGTTTCAATCCCCTAGCTTTAGTACTTACTGAGTAATGAATATGTATGGAAAACATTAATCTAAAATATTCCAATTTCCAGGAGAATCTGACATTTAAAAAAAAAAAAAAAAAGGACTTTAAAAACAAGGACTTTAAAAGTTTCTTGCCCTTTTGAAATCATTTCCCACTTTGAAGTTATCCAACACTGAAGTGAACATATTTGACAGTTTTTGAGGAACTGACCTTAACAAATGAACTTAACCCTTTCCCTCATAGAGGACACCATGAAAAGACCTATGCGAACAGCATAAAACCAGATCAGCCTGCGAGTAACTCGCAGGCTGATCAGGTTTTATGCTGTTCGCTGCTCTTCAGTGGTCTGGAAATGAGGATTTTGTAATTAAATTTGGTAAGGTTTAACTGTGGTTTTCTGCAGATCAGGCTTTATGTGGTACCTGTTGAGTGCGTCAAAATGAGTGTATATGAGGGAAAGGGTTAACTTAGGCCAATGCAAATGAGAGGTTCATGACAATAGCTCCACTTTTTTCCTTTGAAAAGTGGAGCTAAAAATGAAACTTTAGTTTCCCATCTTGAGATAAGGTAAAGAGGAAATGAAGAAAGGTGGGGGTGTGGTATACAAGAGAAACAAAAACATTTTGTTGTGGTTTATCATTAAATATGTTCCAAATCATACTTCTATAGTATGGTATGGCTCAATGTACAAAGAAACCTGCAGAGGCCAAAATTGATGGGGTCAGGAGAGACAGAGTGTGTGCTTTTCTCATTATTGAGTCTATGAAAATAACGCCATTTTAATGTGCAATCCAGACCGTATACCTTGGAGCAGGGATTTACCCATCATTAAATTATCCCTTTGATGATTCAAGGCCTGCCTGACAATAGCTTCCAATACCTCTCTATTCACAAGAGTAAGCCAATTAAAAAAAAAAAAAAAATAATAATCTTATAACATCTGAGACATGCAGCATTACAGATGCACAAGAACTCACTAATCTGCACATCAAAAAGGTGGGAAAATAAAGGGGGACCCCTTTTTAAGATCTCTTGCTAATTAACTTGTTTGAGTAGTGCATGCCTTTGTCTGTATGTTTCTTCCAGCAAAATGCAGACGATAATTACACGATTCAGATCAAAAAAGGCAATTATTTGTGGAAATGGAACTTTTCTATTTTAGCTGGTTATGCAATACATTCATGCTTTAATTTTTATAGTGTGAACTATTTTGTTCTTTGAATGCAATAACTATGTTTGTTTGTTCATTTGTTGGGTTTGATGTCCCACCAACAGTACTTCAGTCCTTTGCAGACAAATATAGTGCTGCAAAACGGCATTATGATGCCATAGGCATGTGGAATGATACCACACCCAGTCACATTATCCTAACACTGGGCCAACCAGCCCTGGAGCTACTTTATATGCTGAGCTCAAACAAGGGAGCTATACCAATACCATTCTTTACAACTTTGTTATTTCACTGATCAACTCCAAACCTCTAAAATCCAGGGCAGATGCTCTAACCACACAGCCACCTGGACCGGTCAGTAGCTATGTAAAACAATTTAATAGCTGATATGAACATGCTTCTTTTTCAGAAATATTTTAAAGGTAAGTGAGTGAGTGACTTGACTATTTGAGTTTACCGTCGCTTCGACAGTATTTCAGTCATTTAGCGACGTCCAGCTAATTACAGGTGGAGGAAGACCCCAAATGCACGGAGGCATCCGGGTAGAACCACCGACCTACCGCAAGCCAGCTGGAAGGCTTCCTCACATGAAAATCCGAATGACCCTGCTGGGATTCGAACCCATGCGGTGAGGGGCTGAGTGAGTGTTAAAGTCAGTGACTTTACCCCTCTCGGCCACGGAGGCCCCCAGTGAGTGAGTGAGCAAGTAAGAAAGTAAATTAAGATAAAACAAGAGCTCCGTGCTGTCCTAAAATGCACCATGTTCAAACAAATCAAGGGCCATAATCCTGGTGTTCCTGGAGTGATTTGGCTGGTAATCAAACTTGGCTGAGATATTATGCTCATACACATTTGTCAGCAAGTTTGAAGAGGATCAAACCCATACAAACTGTCTGCAAGTTTGAAGAGGATCAGATCAAAACTGTTTCAATAGGAGACCGGACACTGTTAATTTCACATACTTTCAATAAATAAGGGGCCATAATCCAGAAGTGCCTTGGGCGATATGGCTGGAAATAAAACTTTTCCGAGATATTATGCCCATACACACTGTCAGCAAGTTTGAAGAGGATAGGATCAAAACAATTTCAATAGGAGTCCGAACACTGTTAATTTCACATATTTTCAACAAATCAAGGGCTATAATCCAGGAGTGCCTTGGACAATTTGGCTGGAAATCGAACTTGTCCAAGATATTATGCCCATTAACATTGTCAGCAAGTTTGAAGAGATCAGATCAAAACTGTTTGAATAGGAGTCTGGACACTTCGAAGGACGCTGCCCGCCCGAGTGCCATGGGTAAAAACATAATATGTCCATACAAAATTTGTACTGGCATAAAAAAAAACCTCTTGATAAATCAGGATTATCAGGAAGATTTCACTTCTTCACAGACAGTAAGCAGTATTAAAGGTCCTTTTTTTAGAAACAGAGACCTTGAGCCATTAGACAGAACATCAAAGCTTAATCTTTACACAAGGATTTGGTCAAGTCTGTCATCATCATATGTGACTCACAACAAAAGTTATTATAGAAAGTCCTTTTTGTGGACAGACAGACTGATTAACCCTTTCCTCATAAGACCATTTTGACGATCAATAGCACACATAAAGCTGATCTGCAGAAAACAATAAACTATCAAATTTATTACAAAACCTCATTCCAGACCCTGAGCAGGAACAGCATAAAACTGATCAGCCCGCGAGTTACTCGCAGGCTGATCTGGTTTTATGCTGTTCGCATAGGTCTTTTCATGGTGTCCTCTATGAGGGAAAGGGTTAACAGACCAACTGATAGATCAGCCAACTGACAAGGTGATTCCAGTATACCCACTCAAAAATTCTTAAGCGCAGGTATAAAAAAAAAATTATCATCAGAAAACAATATTCCTATATGCTGATATGATTACAGTTTCTTCACTTGAAATACTCCATATACCACCCCTAGTCCAATTCCAATACATTCTGTAAAATTACATCTGTGCACTACTTTCTCAAACATCTTATAATTGACTTGAGGTTTTGCAGTCAGAAAGGTTACTAATTAAAACATGCCTCCTTATTTTCATTTACTGTTTGTACTTTTTGTACAGCCCTGTAAAACAACAAAACATGGCTTTGAAAAAAGGAGAAAAACAACAAAAAGACACAAAATTCATCAGCATTTTTTGTCGTAAATTTTGTGTTCCTTTAATTATCATTGAGGAACTGCTTGATTATTTACTGATTATTTTCTCATTCTTCAACAATCCAGATGAGCCATTGGAAACAATTCCAAATTAGAATGTAGTTGATTTAGGCATGATCAAAGCACCTGACGTTTACAGATTTAGCTGTGATTGTTTATTTTTCAAATTCTTGAACCTGGGATCTTGTAACCTAAATCTGATTTTCAACTGAGGTGTACCTGGAAAATATCAGCCAATGGTTTCCTCTATCAGTCATCTTTGACTGCATCAGAGCTATATTTAGTAACAGATTAATCACTCATTCTCGAACAATGAATAAAATATAAACTTGAATCCTCCCCACTATAAGATAGCTGGATATTCATACAAGATGAGATGAGATAAAATTAGGCACAACATGACAGCGTTTCCCAGACGATGCCAGAAAATATTGTCCATCATCTTCTTTTCTAAATGTTTCTAACATTTGATGACATTTCCCATAGCGGCATTAACATTTTCATGATCTTTTCTTATGAAATTAATGCTTTAAGAAATCCTTTTAGGACCATTCACTACAGTTGATATTACAATAAATCAAATCTATAGAATTTGATAATCTTGATATCCCATAATCCTCTAAGCATCATGACTGACTACAGGTGGTGGTTCCCTGCTCTGCAGGAATCACAGTATCTGATACAGACCTGACATTAATGTCTTCAAGGAATTGCTTATCTCATTTCATCTCAATAAATCCATCATCATCAACCTAAAGATAAAAAATATCAAGAAAAATCCCAGTTTACTGTTTAAAAGAGTTTATAAATGCTATCTTTAAATTGGAACTACAGAAAAACATCTTTATATTTAACTGGTTTAGAAAATTTACCTAGAATCTGAATTTTGGGATATATATATTTGAAATGATATCATGGGTCATAAACAGGTGTAAATGGCACAGGTTGTGATCAGTTACATATAAATCATCAGGTGTAAAAGTCACATGATTTTTATGATCAGATACAAATCATCACCACACTGTGCACTATAATAAGTGGCTCTAGCAATTACTCTTTAAATGAATTTGGACATAAATTTTGTACTGAATACAGGTAGTTATTATCTAATAAAGAATTAAGTCCAACTTGAAAATTTGATATATAAATAAATATTTTACTTAACCCTTTCCCTCATAGAGGAAACCATGAAAAGACCTATGCAAACAACATAAAACCAGATCAGCCTGCAAGTAACTCACAGGCTGATCAGGTTTTATGCTGTTCGCTGCTCCTCAGTGGTCTGGAAATGAGGACTTTATAATTAAATTTGGTAAGGTTTAACTGTGGTTTTCTGCAGATCAGGCTTTATGTGGTACCTATTGAGTGTGTCAAAATGAGTCTATATGAGGGAAAGGGTTAACACCAACATTTTGGCCTATAATACTGAATACTAACAAGAGCACTGCATGCAAATGTCAATGCTCATCTGTTTGGGTTTTTGTTAAAAAGGGGAAGATAAATTAGGTGAAAATTGACCTATAAGTTATGGCCCTTGATGAGAATGCAGCCCTTGTGATAGTAAACAAATATGAGATGTTTGAAAACAAATGATTTAATAGTTTAGAAGTTATGGCCAAGGTAAAAGTTTTTCACTGTATTTCTTTTTTAAAGAAGGAGATAAATTTGCTCAAAATGGACCTAAGAGTTTTGACTCTTGCTTTCATGATAGTGAACAAGACTTGTAAGTTTGATGACAGAAGTTTTAAAGTTTAGAAAATATGACCAAGGTTAAAGTTTTTCAACATAATGACACCAAGGACAACACCAGAGTGATGACAATACCTTGACTTTTTTTCTTTGAAAAACAGACAAGTCAAAAATCCTTTGGTATTTTTAAAGACTGCATTAGATTTAAAGTACATTGTATTGGAATTTACATATACCAATATTGATTTTATGCTCCTGATTAAATACTGTATTCTATCAGAGAGATAAAATCCATATCCCACAGTGTGATTATATAGATCTGCCAGGACTAAAAGAAATGTAGCAGCAATTAGCAAAATTTGTTTGTTTTCAGTGCATATGGGTTATATCTCATCTCAAAGTGATTCAATTTTCACATTTTTACTTGTGCTATGCGCTTGTGATAATATGAATTAGTATCACTACTCAATGACATATAACCCATATCCACTCAAAACAAACAAATATTCTCTATACATATACATCATGTATGTGATAAGAAATATACAAGGGGAGCACCGCATGCGGATGCCAATGCTCTTCTGTTATTTTTTTTGAAGGGGAGATAAATTAAATCAAAATGGTCAAAAGTTAGGGCCCTTGGTGAGATAGTGAACAAGCATGTGAAGTTTGATGACAGATGGTTTAATAGGTTATAAGTTATGGTCAAAATTCAAGTTTTTCACTGTATTGTTTTTTAAAATGTGAGATAAATTTTGTCAAAATGGACCTAAGAGTTATGTACCTTATGAAAATGTAGCGCTTGTAATAGTGACCAAGTATGTGAAGTTTGATGACAGTTTAATACTTTAGAAGTTTTGGCCAGGTTTTTCTTGATGACAATGGCCACAACACCAGAGTAATGACCAAAGTTCGACTTTTTTCTCTGAAAAACTCAAGCTAATAATGTAATATCAATACAGTGCAGATGCTCCTTTAGAACTTGAAGGTCAATAATGAATGCAGAAAACAGTATACTATTTAAAAAAAACAAACAGACTGGTTGCCATTTTTTTCTAATTTGCCAGCCCAAACTGACTGGTACCCTACAGACACAGAACCAAAGTGGTAGCACCTTGTTGAATTGTGCTGGTTTCCTGCACCATCTCATTCATTATCATTCCCATCAACAGAATGTTCTATTTTAACACACACATTTAATTGATAGATTTTATCTTGAAAGTGTGTGGCTGTAGTCATGCACTTTTTGCATAAAATATCTGAGGAAGGTCTGACAAATAACCAGAGTCCTTGTTCTGTGTTTCTATGGATCAGCCACACTAGCTTGTGGTGAATATAAAAAGATAAGACACAAGGGTTGCTAAATGTATCTAAAACATTGAAAGAAAATAAAAGAAATAAAAAAAAACATGGTAAGAGGCTGTTGCATTATGCCTTCAAAGAAATCTCATTTTAAGCAACTGAGTTGTGCATGCCATATCTAAATATTAAATAATTACCTCAAAGATTTTTAAAACTGAATAATTCCATGCACAATACATACCTAGCTGGTAATGAGATGTATGCACCATAGTAAGTATCAGAATATTAACACTGATAGTAAAAAACAGAACACTTAAAAGGAATATTGATCAAATTTAAAAACCAATGTCAGCAATGTCTGTAAGAGTTTGAACTGCAAATATTAATCACAACAAAATTAATAAAATTTAGTTACCCCCCACCCCAAAGAAAACCAACAGTTCTTTAACTTTACAGAGTTTTATATAGAAAAGATTTGCAGGTGATTTTAAGAGGTAAAAAAGCTTTACAAATCCTATATGAGTCAGAGCTTTCTGTTTATCTTCCCTTATGTATCTCAAAGAGCTCAATTCAAACGGGCTACACACACGCTGATAGATTTAGAGTAAACACCTGAGATTAAGTTTTTGCACTTTTTATCATTATTATTAAACCCATGCGAGTTTTATGTGCAATATTGCAAAGCCCTTCACTCAAAATGATATAAACAGATATGATAACATTTTATCGCTACATCCACAGGTGTTTGATTATTGGTACTCAAGGTAGGTTATCCCTTGATATTTTACTTACTTTTCCTTCAATGTAGACAGAGTTAGCTTTCCTTGATGTGTATTGAAAACTAGACATTATTAGGTTAGCACATAAGATTTAAAAGACTTAAGTTTTAACAATAGAATTTCTTTTATTTTTTACATGGGCATGTGAAAATTGTATCATCATAATTACGATAAAATGTACTACATGTACTCATTATTGGTAGGAGACAGCAAATCTTACTAAAAACACCCTGATCTTAATCATTTATACTGCCAGCAGATAGTCATCCTTAACAATAAATTCACAGACAAAAAGATGTTACAAAAGATTCTAATACCCTTTTTATTTTCATTTCCCAGTTGATTTCAAACAAAAACTGCAATAATCAAATCCTTTAATCTCTTGTTTAGCCCATAAACCACAGTAATTGCTTCACTAACTATAGCAATAACCACAAAACATAAAATATCTTTGTAATTACGGAGACCAAAACTTAGTTAGGACATAAAAAACAAAACCAACTCATCCGGTAATTTAAATTACAATCAAATGAAAGACCACACCCTTAGTAGGAATGCAAAATCAATTTATGATATATCAGGACAATGCCAAAAAAAAGTGGGGGGGAACACATTTTCACCATTTAAAACTATAATGTAAATGAGGATATCTATCAGAAAACAATGATGAAAAAAGACTGAAATATTTAGAAACTTAAAAACTATGTTGCAAATGACCTTTGCTGCTAGTATAAATCCTGGTCATGATCAATATTCTTCTGGCATATGCAGCTGCAAGATGGAATAGTGACACAACAAAACCTGATCCGACTGAGAACAAGTTGCAGTCAGTAAGGGATGGGAAAATTGCTTACATTACACTTGTTAGTAGATCATCCTAGGCTACAGAACGTAATTAGCATATCACTTTGGCAAAACATGAACGACAGATAGCATAGTAGCTAATTCATTAACCCTTTATCTCAGGAATACTCATATGCTATTTATGACTTAATGATTATTAACCCTTTCCCTCATATAGACTCATTTTGACGCACTCAATAGGTACCACATAAAGCCTGATCTGCAGAAAACCACAGTTAAACCTTACCAAATTTAATTGTAAAATCCTCATTTCCAAACCACTGAGGAGCAGCGAACAGCATAAAACCTGATCAGCCTGCGAGTTACTCGCAGGCTGATCTGGTTTTATGCTTTTCGCATAGGTCTTTTCATGGTATCCTCTATGAGGGAAAAGGGTTAATTAACTGAACTCTATATGGTATGTTTCTTTTCCATGCCAACTGTATAGAATCTGAGTTAAAATATTGTATAAACAAACATAAAAGACCCTGATCAGACAGCTCATAGAAGGCGCTTGCAGGTTGTTTGTTTTATTTGGATTAAAGTGACACCAACAGTATTTCAGTCATTTGGTGACTTTTATCTACATGAGACATATACAGTTTTGCCAACTGCAATACCATGCCCTAGACATGTGGCATGATACCAAGCCCAGTCACATTATCCTGAAACTGGGCCAACCGGTCCTGGAATTACCTTTATATGCTTAGCACCAAACAAAAGAGCTATACCAGGCAGTATGACTATGGTTTGCAGTGACTGGCGAACCAACCTAGAGCCTCCAAATTAAAGGGTGAACACTCTAACCACCACCACAACCTGTGACCTGGGTCTGCTCTGTTTGCCAGTGCATCAAAATATGACTTTCCATAAAGGCTTAACCCTTTCCCTCATACAGACTCAGTTTGACACACTCAGTAGGTACCACATAAAGCCTGATCTGCAGAAAAACACAGTTAAACCTTACCAAATTTAATTGTAAAGTCCTAATTTCCAGACCACTGAGGAGCAGCGAACAGCATAAAACCTGATCAGCCTGCGAGTTACCCGCAGGCTGATCTGGTTTTATGTTGTTCGCATAGGTCTTTTCATGGTTTCCTCTATGAGGGAAAGGGTTAAATATCAATCTGTATTCTGCTAAATTCTGGATGGGTCACAAACATTATGTGGAAATAACCTAGTGTAGACATTGCCATCAACAGGGTCTGTGTTATTAACTTATTAGTGTAAAGAGCAGGGTTTGACGTTCTAATGATGAGTATACAGAAGTTAACCCTGTACCTCTAGTATTCACGGTCAGTCATGCATGACTGATTTTACGTGACGCACATTCATAACACACACCTTTATAGTAAAGATGATAGAGCATGCTAATGAGTTCACACATAACAATCCCTGTCCCCACTTCCGCAGGCTCATTTCTTCAAGATTACGTGTTTATAAATTTATTCAGAGCAGATCCATGACAATGATATTTTTGAAGCCCTAGACTAGGTACTGCATTATATTGGACAGCATTGATACTATAGAACATCTGTCACAGAGAGGGGAAAATGTGCAGTCTAACATGTACTCAAACCTGTGGGCTTTCCCTTATAGGGCCGGTGCTCTACCCACTGGGCTACCCTGGGCACTTATTCATATTTCTCCCCTTGACACACTCCACCTGCTAAATCTGGAATTTGTCCTTAAATTTCCAATGGGTCCAGAGAACAAGGTAAACATGATCTTGGAGGGTGGTTGCAGTACTATGTGCTTTGAAGTCATGAAAGATTCAGACTGTTATACCTATAGGCACATGGGTAAAAACAATGGAGGGTCTTAATGTCTAGCACTTTACCATCAGTATTATTCTTGGATATGATAAATACTATGTGAACATGATAAATGAAATGATTTGGGGTGGAGGGTTGCAAGTCAGCCATTGTGAGATCATGATATACTTGACTAGTTCAACAAATACTCCTCATAAAGTGTACTAAGTTGTTATTTTATTTACACAGATGGCTGCCTCCACTGACATGTTCTTAAAATTATACCTGAGAAAAGGTTGGGCACAAAATATGTAAGGTACATATATCACACAATACTTAGTACACATTGTTTGTCTAAACTACATTTAAGGTTTTGCTGAATGTTTTATTATCTATCTGCTCTCCATTTTTTTTCTCCCCAAAATTTAATAAAATATTTTTGACCCATATAACAAATCAGCAGATATAATTGTATATGATGTTTAATGCTAAAAATAATCCCTGACAGATAAAGTTGAAAACAATCTCTGAATAAGATAAAGTTGTAAAGTTGATGTTCTTCTATCTATCTAATAAGAACAGATAATTACATGACTTGGCAACATTATCAGTAATTCAAAGGTAGGTCTTCTTTCGCTATAAGAGACTGTTCACAGGAATCTAAATGTACATGTCTTATCCCATGTCTTGCCTCTATTCCCCCCAGCCCCCTAAAAAAACAACATAATGTATATTAAATACCCATCATAAGTGGTTATTTTCATGTTAAACTTATCTATTTTATGTTGATTGGGAAACAAGTTCTTACAATTTATACTTTGCTAATTCCTCTTGATGGTTCCTTGAGTGGACCAGTACTTTGCACCTGGGAAGGTCATGAAAAATCCTTGACCCCAATGGGGTTCGATTCCACTACCTACGGATCTGTAGTCAGGTATGTAACCACTAGACCACGGAAACCCTTGCTTAATTGAGATTGGCAAAGGAGGGTCCATGTGACTTGTCCTTAAAAAAAACTTAAGTCACATAAAAAATGCTTAGCCTTTTGAGAATTTTGTAACCCTTGTTTCACATTGTCTCAATAATGGTATCTGCATGCAACCAAATGACGGTTTGCTAAATTATGGAAGCTTGTGATATGATATTACTTATATTCAGGCCTGCAAAACAATATATTGACCTTATCATCTAGTTTTATCATATCACAGGCCTTTTTTTCAAATATTGGGGAAGGTGCCTTAATATCACATTTTTGGGAAAATATCACCATTTATTATGGGAAATCCTGAGGTAAGATGAAAATATAGGGAAAACTGCAAGAATTTGCAGACTTTTTCAGAGGGAAAGGGACCTGTAAACGGCCCCTGATAAAGAAGGAAAAAAACAACCCTGTTATGTATAATATGAGCTACAGTAATATATGAGCAAACATTGTAGACTCTGATCAGACAGTTCCTGGAAATTTAATCTTGGTCTGCTCTGTTTACATATGCGTCAAAATGAGTCTATTATGAGGTAAAGGGTTAAACTCAATATAATGTTTTTCTGTTGTGTTCTAAATATAGCGACCCATTTACTGTAATGTTCAAATCAATCTGTATCTTACTGCTTAACTTAACCCTTTCCCTCATAGAGGACACCCTGAAAAGACCTATGCGAACAGCATAAAACCAGATCAGCCTGCGAGTAACTCGCAGGCTGATCAGGTTTTATGCTGTTTGCTGCTCCTCAGTGGTCTGGAAATGAGGATTTTGTAATTAAATTTGTTAAGGTTTAACTGTGGTTTTCTGCAGATCAGGCTTTATGTGGTACCTATTGAGTGCATCAAAATGAGTCTATATGAGGGAAAGGGTTAATTAATAATGGTTTTATCCTCGAGTATTCACTTCTTGCCATACTGGTATTCTCAAGCTATGCACATTAACGCCATATTTCACCCCAAGCATGATGTAATATGACAGGGGAACCATCAAGACTTTGCAAAATTGATTGATACTGGTTTCAAAATTGTTAAATGAAAATGTTATGGAAAAAGATAAAAACATTCATTTAGTATAAATGTAGTTCAATATTTTTATACTTTTTTTTAACCCTTTACATCATGAATATTCATGTACAAATTTATGACATACTGAAAATCAATATAGAGATCTTTAAATTGTATATTAAACAATGGATATTTCTTTGCCATGCAGTCCATGTCAGGCCTTATTTCCAGATGTTTGGGAAGGGGCCTTAATATCACATTCTGGGGCAAATATCACCATTTTTTTTCATAGGGGAAAGAAAAATCCTAAGGTGAGATGCAAATCTTGGGAAAACTGCAAGAATTTGAAGATTTCTTTCAGAGGGGAAGGGGCCTGTAAATGGCCCCTGATAAAGAAGGACAAAAAGCCCTGTATCAGTATTATAATTATATGATATAATATACAAGAGCCACAACAGCTTTATCAAAGGAAAGGAAGATGTTCATGGTTTAATTTTATTCCAAGTTATATATCATCACTTACTGACAGGTCAATCATTGTTGATAACCCTGTGACCTTGACATTTGAGGTAATGAGATAGAAATCAAAGTACAAAATGCACTAGATTTATCCAGGTTATGGATCTAGTGAATATTTTAAAGTTATAAATTATGGCATGATCTAAAGATCACCTGGAAGGTTTATTATGACCCATGCAAAGTGACCTTAACTTGACAGATCGATATTATCCCCAAATCCTATAGGATCAGCCACAGGTTTTTAGCAACCTCTCAACCATGTATGTAGAGTTCTTTTCATGTTAAAATACTGGAACTGTTTAGTTTACTGAGTCAGTTTTATTCCTGTGACCTTGACCTGTGAGGTGTAGGTCACATATTACTCAATAGAAGTAATATCACCAAGTGAAATAATGATAAATTATAAACATCCCTAGATATCAACCTAAAAAGGATATTAATCAACTAATGACTAAAGTTAAAAATGAAACTAGCATAGACAGGTTGCTGAGCTGGACTGGTAAGAAAATTATCCTGAGACAATGTCATATACATGTCTATCAATACAGAACCGTTTGGAGATCTTAATATTAGAATGACTGAAAAACTGAAAAAAAACCAAAAAAACTTCTCAATATTTTTCATCTAAAAACTGTACCTACCGACTGTTGGTCACCCCATGTGTAGCCTCGCCGCTTCATTGCTCTTCTTCTGGATAATTTCACCTTCCTGTCACTTGGCAGTTTTTCTTTCTTTTTCTCCGCCATTTTCAATTAATCACTCACTTAAAGGAACACCACTGTATGCACAAGATTAAAAAAAAAAAACACATCCAAGGTACCTGTATAGACCGTTATTCCGATTTTATCCATACACACTATATTGTACACACTATATTGTAGAAATAAATCCAAGTTCACTTGCATCTACATCCTTGTTTTGAATACCTGTAAATAAACACACATTATACATAAAAAAAAGATCAACAATGTTCATTTTACAGGGAAAAATTGAGAAGTATCTTAGGTGTCCATTACAATATTGAATAATACATGTATTTGTGATATTATTAACACTGAAAAATGATCACAAACTGACATAATTTAATGAGTAAACTCTCAATACTTTACAGCAGGTTTCAAAACTAAGTGTTCAGGTATCATACATTAGTTTTCACGGAAACAATCAAATTTTACCACATGAATGCTCATTATCAGGAATTGACATGGTGAACAGAATGAAACTGATTAAATAACTAAAGCAGACTGATCTAGTTCTATGCTTTTAATTGCAAATTAAAATCATATTTTGTTATAAATAGCACTAATGGAAGACTTTACAAAAAAAATCCTATTTCTTCAATTTTCGAACTTCAAACTAAAACAACAACATATCCAGTTTTTTATAATGAAGCAGTCCTATAAATAGTGATAAAATGCTTACTGATGGTGTCACAAGTACAATCTAGCGAACAGCAAGTTGAAAATGTAATATTCATACATATCCTTGATTGTAAAGTACAGATGTAAGAAATGAGTTGACATTTAAATAAAACATGCCCCTTGAATAAACACTGATGCACCCACGACTTTTACCAATGTCTACTGTGGTTGGTTCATGGCTCACTCCAATCCTGACCACAGAAAGTGTGACATCCATGCACATCCTTTGATATAATCCCTCCCTCATAAATATGCATAAATATGTAAGCTATATGCCACTGAACCAGTCAGCTATGACCATTCACTTATCTCTCCCTCACATACCGATGATACTTCCTTTTTGACGATACAAAAACCAAGTACAAGTACTGTGGTCATGTGACTGATGTTTTGTTTTGGTTGTACCATCAAAACACATAATTTTATGATATCTAATTAAATATACATGACTTATCTCTGATACATCATCTGTTTCTATTTCTGTGTCGTCATATCTTATCTTACCTGTATAAACAACTGTTACAAGTGAGTTATTTATAACAGTTTAACCCTTTCCCTCATATAGACTCATTATGACGCACTCAGTAGGTACCACATAAAGCCTGATCTGCAGAAAACCACAGTTAAACCTTACCAGATTAAATTACAAAATCCTCATTTCCAGACCACTGAGGAGCAGCGAACAGCATGAAACCTGATCAGCCTGCGAGTTACTCGCAGGCTGATCTGGTTTTATGCTGTTCGCATAGGTCTTTTCATGGTTTCTTCTATGAGGGAAAGGGTTAACAATGCCTGCTTTATTAAAAGCAAGACAAAATAAAGCTTATTTTCGAACTGAATAAATTGATATATTGTCAGATAAATAAAGGCTGCTGATTTACCTTACTCTAAATGAATGGAGAGTAATGGAAGGGATTGGCCATACGTGTCTGACGATGAGATAATAAAGAAAAAAAAAGTATTTCTATGCATCATGCAAAATGATATCAGTTTGTTTGGGTTTTTAAACATAACTACATATATACTGAGACAAAGTACTCTTAGATGCATTCATAGGGTTAAGACATGTTGCAATTAAGTACTTTGATATATATAAAAAGATTGCACATATGAACTTCAAAACACTTATGCGCAATCAGCTGAAGGAAATAAAAGAAAAAACAACACTCAAAATGACTGAATTTATCTCTGAGTGCATGTGGAAGTGTACAATGATATCATTGTTGAGTTTGGAGAGCTTTTTGAATCATTCATTATTAAAAAAATATATGTTTCATTTTCATTTGAAGGGGGTATACTAGACTGTTTTGTTTCATATATTTAGAGGAAAGAGTGAATACAACACATCTTGCTATATGTGATGAGTTTTTTTATGAAAAGATATTCTAGCAACAAGAAAAGATTCTTGCAAATCTATTTTATTTAGTTGCATTGACTTATAAAGTTAGGTTGAAAATGAAAACCAATGACTGTTTTTTTCTGTTTGTTTGTTGGGTTTAATATCCCACCAATAGTATGTCAGTCATTGGAGACTATATATACTTGAGACTGAGATAGTGCTGCCACACTGCAGTATCAGGTTGTAGACATGAGGCATGATACCGCACCCAGTCACATTATTCTGGCCAACCAGTCCTGGAACTCCTTATATGCTGAGAGCCAAGCAAGGGAGCTATTATAGTACCATGAGTACCATTTTCTAACGACTTTGTTATGTCGCGACAAGGTAGTGAACCCATGATCTCCTGCTCCCGAGGCAGACGCTCTAACCACAAGCACCTGCTTGCTACAAAGAATTATACCTATAATCACCTGACACATAGAATTCTCATACTTACTAATGCGGTATAAGTATTTGACCTTGGATCCCAAGAAATGTGGTATAATGGCGTTAAACTGTATGTGAATACAAAGAAATAATCGAAAGTCCACAAAACATGGTACACTGATCAAAAGCAGTGATGAGAGAAAACTGGCTTGTGCGTCAATGAGTGATTTAGTGGTCAAAACATGATAGGTCATTAACAGAAGGTGTGTATCAATCAACAACTGTCATGACCCATGTACATCTCTGACCTGTAGTGTAATGTCTTCACTCTAAAACACACAAGAGCTATGAAAAAATCCCCCTGGCAACAAGTATATAGCCAGACACAAGAGTCCCTGGGTTACTTGCTTGCAGGCTGATCTGGTTCTATCCTTGTTGCAACTCATCTATATCTTTGAGATAAGAAATCGAGATGACATAGTTCTTTATTCTGGCCATGTGTTCTCGAAAATAAATACTATACTTAAGCATAATTTTCTTGCTCAAACTTAAAATATATCCCTTTGATGCTACAGGGACTTATATATGACATTTGAGTTTGATCATACAAAGTATTTTTTGATATCTGGGGGCATGGCCTGGAATTCTTGAATATAAATACCATACTTCAGTGTTGGATACCTACGGAAGCCTATTACATCTGTCAGCCATGGGATTCTTGGCTAGCACTTAATCGTTATAAGGATATTCATAAGAGGTACATCGACCAATCAAAATGCTGCTTACACAAATGAGTACTCTTCACACCAGTTGGAGATCTAAAATTTGTAAAGTGGTAAAGGTTTGTCTAAGTGCCATAAGTGCGAGAGTTTCTATTGGTCCAAAAATCCCCACTACCTAGTGTGGCTGCAAACAGTGGCATAGCTTTTCAAATAATCAATAGTGAGCAAATGCTAATCAAAAATCCCACGGGCGATGTATAGAGAAACAAAATGTGCCCTCGTGGGTTTCTGAAGCTGACCATACTTAAGCACTTATTCAAACTCAAATATGTCAATTACATTCTATAGGGACTTCAAAATTTGATATTTGAGTTTCAGCATGAGTGTATACTTAAAAATGTCAGAAACCTGGGGGCCTGATATCTAACTCGTAAAATGGTTAGACATCCATGCCTGACCTACGTAGTTTGTCACCTGGATGGTTGTATATGTAGTTATTTAAGCAAATATCAGAGGACTGCACTTGCTTGCATAAATGATAAATAACAAGCTATCTTATAATAGCATATATATCATGTTGTGAGTGTTTCTCATTTGGGACTGCCAAGTAAATTATCTTCACCTGTGTATGAAATATCAACTAAAAAATGACAATGTATTGTGCAACAGTGGTTAACATTACAGTTTTAATATGTTGCTATGTAAAATTTCAAAGGATTAATCAGCACATCCTCTTTGTAAACTGTAGAATCTGAACTACAATATAATATCATATGAGCAAACAGAGGAGACCCTGATCTCCTGTAAACAGAGGAGACCCTGATCTCCTGTAAACAGAGGAGACTGATTAGAGCTGGGAACCACGGGTTGGAACTGTACCATGGTATACTGTGGTTTGTACAACAAAATACCGCACTTGAATATTCTGGGACTTGTGTCAAAGACTATTCATATATTACTAACAACATCAGGTTATGATTGTCGCCACCAGCCATTTTCTTAATTTCCTTTCAAGGTCATTATTGAAGACGAGTGAATAGTTTAAATAAAATTGTATTTTCTAATATTTAAATAGCAATTGTTAAACAATAAATAAATTAATTATTACTTTATGCTTTGACAAAATTATTGTAAATTTGTACTTGTTTACTTTCGTTATACATAACCATATGAAATACTGGTATTATTCAGCCTTGTACCAGTATGTACCACAAGCTACGTTGGACCACAGTTTACCAGTATACCAGTAAAACCCCACACCTCTAACCCTGATCAGGCATCTCCTATGAACAGAGGAGACCCTGATCAGACATCTCCTGTAAACAGAGGAGACCCTGATCAGACATCTCCTGTAAATGGAGGAGACCCTGATCAGACATCTCCTGTAAACAGAGGAGACCCTGATCAGACATCTCCTGTAAATGGAGGAGACCCTGATCAGACATTAGGGTCTCATCTGTTTGCCAAGTCAATTTTCCAAGTCAAAGCATGTCTATATGAGTAAGAGAAAGAATCTATATAAGCAAAATATAAATATATTCTAATTGCCCAATTTAAAAAATTTTTTAAAGCCCATAATCAAAGATCTAATTTAATACATGAAGTTATATGAAAAGAAAAAAAAAATATAATACTAGGCTAGCTAATAAACTGTTTCTAAAAAGTAACTACCTTACCACATAATCATAACTATCCATCCCTCCATTTACTTCCTCAAGTGTCTGACACAAATTTGATTCCTCCCCTTTCATTTGAAATTTCAATCAAAAATAACATATGTTTATATCCACGGTAACTGTATATCTTCCTCTGTAACAGTATCCTCTCCCCAGCATACATTCAATCCGGTAGGTGAATCCTAAACCACCACAAAATCACTCACCATAAACAAGTAGGTCAGTCAGTATACAATTGCCACTCGTTAAATTTGTCTATGAAACCAACAAAATTTAACCGTGCTGGTCTAATGATCTGTTAATTGTAACATGGCAAAGAATCAAACCCAGGACCACTTGCATGTTTCTTATCGGACATTTTGCCACTGACAAGTCACACTTGAAAATGAAACTTATAAATCCTAGCTGACATATTTCAATTCATGAATGAGTAATTCTAAAATCTGCTGCAGTTTTCAGCAATAAATGATGAAAATTTGACACTTCAAAGTTCCTTATCTAAGATTTATTGCAAATTACACATGCACACAAGTTGAATGTATAAATAAATTGTTATTTGTGATGGTCTGATCAAAGAAATTTTCATTTCTGTGACGTGTAAGGCTTTATATATTTATGAAACTCAGGAGCTAGCAACGTAAGTTAATAAGCATTAAAATAAAAGGTTTCAGAGTAGTTGTCAGCTATGATGCATACATGTTTTTTTTTTATCAAAACTCAAAATTAATTTACTTTAATATATACTACTGGTATTAACAGTTTAGATATCCAAATAAAAAAATGTTTTTGCATGTATATAATTTTATTAAGGATTTAAGTGTCTGTACCTCTGTTTCTTTTCTTTTTATTAAATCAGAGAAAAAAAGGACATTTGAAGTAAATGTGAAAATGTGACACCAGCAGCCATTTTGTCAGATGTTTATTTACCCTTTTACCTCATATGGACGCATTCTGACGTACATTTGTATATATCATATACCATTTAAAAATCAGTGAATTAATACTCATTAAGTCATAACTTACATGAATACTAATAAGGTCAAGTAAAAATCAACAGGAAGATATTCATACCTTTGTTAAAATTGGGTTGTTTACCAACCAGAAGGAAACAATACATAATGCTAATATATCCTCCCTTTCTCCCAGCCCCCTTCCACCATTAAATCCGTAAGTCTCACTGAACCAGGTATGCCAGTCATCTCAAATCTTCAAGACCCTCCAGAAAAGGACCAACAGACCCAGTCAGTTTTGACATATACCACCCTCCCTCCGGACATACCACCACAGATCTCCTCATGATCCTACCCAACCATCATTTTCATTGTAATAAGTGTAGTCTAGTAGGAGCAATTACAAGATAATAAGGGGTTCCAGGTGACCCTTAGCCTTTATTAGGAAAGTATCTATGAGACAATTATCTGACTGGATGATCAGCTTAATCAACCAGTACATAGACTAACATGAGAATAACAATTGAAATATCTTAATTTAAAGTATTAAAATTTAGTCTTACTTGTTACCAATGAATACTGGAAATATCAAGTCATTGTATGCAAATTGTAGACTGGCCATTTGAAGTTCACAACTGGTTTTCTGTCACAAAACACTTTTTATTTTTTAATAGATCTGTGGACGTTAATAGATTCCTTACTGATATTTCTTTAATTTCGCTACTAACGAGTAACATTAAAAGGAGAAGCAAACACAGTAAAACCTGTTCAGACTGAGAATTTCAAGCTTTTAGTCTGATCTGGTATTTCAATGGTGTAATATTAAGTAATTGGTTAGCAAAGGGTTGATAATAAAATGTCCACCCCTCTACACAATCAGCAGCAAACCCCTGCACAGTGGACTGACTCAGCATCAGTCACTGCCACACTGATTTACCATGTGACCATGGTGTGCACCAAAAGTCACACTATTGATTACCAGTGATTTAACAGTAACTCTGCTACTTTTCAACTCACTGTGGCAGAGATCTGTGCGAGATCTCCAGCATTGGAGATTGAATCAGCACTCATCAGTCTGGCCTTGTGTTCTTGGAACAAAAGCTGTATTTTAATGTAATTATATACTCAAACCCATTATAAAACCATTGGCCATACTTGACATTGTACTAAAAAAAATTTGAGAACATGAGGTCAGTCCCGGTGTTGTCAAGAATAAAAAAGCTACTGAAGCATGATTTTCATACTCAGACTCAAACTAGCGGTATGCCCATTTGTTTCCACAGGGATCTGAGTATGAGATCATACTTTAGTATCTTCGAGAACACGGGACCTGGCATGCGTTCAGTATGCCGAACCGTATGCAACCGTACGTTTACAGTCAGCTATGAAGTTGTATCAGTGTCATAATTCAGGATGTTCGCGTATACCCATCTACAGCATAAGGTGCACGTGAACAGCATGATATATGGTTCTAAAACAACTTCATAGCTGACTGTAAGCGACCGGTTGCATACGGTTTGGCATACTGAACGCACGCCTGGTGTAGAAACTCTGAACACTCCCTTATGAAGCATTTGGTCAAAACATAAACATCTATACAGGTATTATCAATGTAGTCTTTCTTCCCAATGATACTGGCCCGTTTTCCTGGATGTTTGGAATACCAAAACATGTATCCAGTGAATGTTATCAAAATTTAGCTGACAATAAACAAAAATGTAAACAATATCATACAAATGTATCATTCACCCCAGACTGTCACCATGGTATAAACAGTAGTGAAAGGCTGTGATAAGAGGCTAAATAAACTATGGAAACTAAAAACTTATGATAGTGTAAAGATTATCATTACTAAAACTTAAATAAACATGCAGGTCTTGTGATTTTGTTATAATTCACCTTTGTATCAGGTTAACCCTTTCCCTCATATATATACTCATTTTGACGCACTCAATAGGTACCACATAAAGCCTGATCTGCAGAAAACCACAGTTAAACCTTACCAAATTTAATTGTAAAATCCTCATTACCAGACCACTGAGGAGCAGCGAACAGCATAAAACCTGATCAGCCTGCGAGTTACTCGCAGGCTGATCTGGTTTTATGCTGTTCGCAAAGGTCTTTTCATGGTTTCCTCTATGAGGGAAAGGGTTAACAGTCAGCCCAAAATGTAATTAATGATAAGTTTTTGTAATGTTTGCTAAGTAATAAGGCTTATGAGACGAAAGGGCAATACTGCAAAATCTGGTAACATTTTCTCGTCATAAATAGAGTAAAAGTGCATCTGTTAAATGAACAGGTTTGCTCAGAAGACTGTTTGCTCATACAATGTTGAAGCTCAGATTCCACAAGCTGCACAATGAGAATAATCCAGGGTTTCATATACATGTACCATTTTAAGTTAAGACAATTAATCTTTACGGCATACATTTGTACATGAATATTCATGAGGTAAACGTCGCAAGGAAACAAATAAACTATAAATATTGAATACAAGATCTGAGTGTATTAGTAATCATTTACCAAAATAAGATTGTTGTTTCTGCATGAAATCCAATTCACTTTTGTAATACATAATTTATATTCATTGCAGTAAAATGGAATGAGAAATTAAATACTATTTTCAATTACTTCAGTACCAGTATATACCAGTATCAATGAAATTTAATGCCATGATTTTTCATTGGCATTAATTTTCAATGATTATGTATGTAAGGAATTTTGTGGGTATATTAATTTGTGGATCCATGTCCTTAAAGGCACATCTATAAAAATATCAGTTTTTATTGAGATTAACATTTGGAGATTAAAAAATCAACAAAAAGTAGTGTCCCATGAAAAACAATGCTTTCACAGTAATTACAGGAAGTATGGAAACATACCTGATCAATGATAGCAGGAAATAATTCCGTCCATATCTCCAAATCTTCTGATTGAAATACACACTTAATATCCTTGAAGCATTTTTAAATAATGCATGTTTCAATGCATGTTTAGCTTATAACGCTGAATGACCTGATTTTAAAACAAAGCTGTAATCAATTATATGGAAAATACTGCGCTTATTCATACAAATACTTATTTAGGTCAATTTATATCTAATTGGACAATTGAAATAGAGATAATATCAATTAACTGCAGCTATTATTACAAGTATGACAATGAAGAGCCTTAGATAACTTGAACCTAGGGTTAGACTGTTTTGTCTACATACTGATTTTATCTTAAAGGCGTAAAAATAAAAAACAAGAGGGCCATGATGGCCCTGAATCGCTCACCTGAGTACCATTGCTTCAACTGATGTCAAGGTTTTTAAACAGACAAGGATTCTGATATAACTTAATCTAAAACATTTTACCCCTGACAATACTACACACCAAATATCTAAGCAATGGGCCATATGGTTTCAGAGAAGACTTGGGCGCAGGGTCATTTATCACCGTAGGGCCAAGACTTTGAAAATCTTTGTAATGAACCATTAGATGCTACTACATACCAAAAATCTTAGCTCTAGGCCTTATGGATTCATAGAAGAAGATTTTTTAAGATTTTCCTATATAACTCTGTATAAAACAAGTGACCCCTGGTGGGGGGTCATTTATCACCATAGGGCTATGATTTGTACAATCTTGGTAGTGGCCCATAAGATGATGCTACATACCAAATATCTAAGCTCTAGGCCTTATGGATTCATAGAAGAAGATTTTTTAAGATTTTCCTATATAACTCTTTAAAACAAGTGACCCCTGGTGCGGGGTCATTTATCACCATAGGGCTATGATTTGTACAATCTTGGTAGTGGCCCATAAGATGATGCTTCATACCAAATATCTTAGCTCTAGGCCTTATGCATTCATGGAAGAAGATTTTTTAAGATTTTCCTATATAACTCTATGTAAAACAAGTGACCCCTGGTGCGGGGTCATTTATCACCATAGGGCTATGATTTGTACAATCTTGGTAGTGGCCCATAAGATCATGCTACATACCAAAAATCAAAAGGCTAGGCCTTGTGGTTTCAGAGAAGAAGATTTTTTAAATTTTCATTTTTAAAATCTATTTTTAGCTCCTGTGACCTAATTATGCAATGGACCAGAACCATTTATACAACTATAGTAGAGCTTCATCCAAGGAACATTCCTGCAAAATATTTTTCAAATTGGCCAAGCCGTTTAGGAGGAGATGTTGTTTGAAGCAATTGTTGACGCCGGACGCACGCACGGACGCACGCACGGACGCACGGACGACGGACGACGGACGCCGGACAAAAGGCGATCAGAAAAGCTCACCTTGAGCACGTTGTGCTCATGTGAGCTAAAAATAGAAAAAGAACAAAATGTCCTGATCTGAATATTTAAGTTGTTAACAATTCTTCTTTCTTTTTTGTCCAACACACTTGATATGCAGTGTTTATGACATTTGACCCTTTCTATGCTCAATTTCTTAAAGACTTTTTTCTCTCATCATTTTGGATTGTACCATTAGTTGTTTATGGGGGTGCTTGCTGCAAAATGTATTGACTGATCTTGGTCTACAGAGGTTGCAAAGGCACACACATGTGCCCACAGTATTGTAAAGGTTAAACTGATGAGCATTCTGTTGAAATAGATGATATACATGAATTTGAAGAAAAAAATCTAAGCTATTTTTTTGCATTCTAGTACTAATTAAATATGGTCATGATTTTTATTGTGGCAGGTGAACGCCGATGACAAAATAGTTTCTTTGTATAGAGAGAAAAAAACAAAAACAAAATGAGAGTGTTCATGAGAGTCTTCTTACATGTAAATCCTGTGTGGTCCTCGAAGGTGAAATCAGTACAGGAAGTCATATCTTTGAAACTGAAAAAAAAAAGAAGCAAAATGCCTATTTAAGTTATATAGTTCTTGCATATCGGACAGGATGTTCCTGCTGTTTTTTGGCGGGTGCGAGAAATTATTTTCTTGTAATCCAAACAAGAAATTCTCATGGTTTCACCAGAGCTGGACAAAATTGTCTTGCATTATCTGAAAGGGTTTTCCCAAGTTTTAGAGCTGCTAAATTTTTATGATTGGCAACCTCAGCTCAAGACAGATCATGTGCCAATTTAAATACCATAAATAAATAAAATAATGTTAAATGATATGTCTGAATTAAAGAATGTTTTAACCCTTTCCCTCATAGAAGAAACCATGAAAAAACCTATGTGAACAACATAAAATCTGATCAGCCTGCGAGTAACTCACAGGCTGATCAGGTTTTATGCTGTTCGCTGCTCCTCAGTGGTCTGGAAATGAGTATTTTGTAATTAAATTTGGTAAGGTTTAACTGTAGTTTTCTGCAGATCAGGCTTTATGTGGTACCTATTGAGTGCGTCGAAATGAGTCTATATGAGGGAAAGGGTTAAATAAGAGACAATAGAAAGACTTAAAATGTACAAGACATGAATATGAATAAAAATGGTTTGTGTGGTTTTATGGATAAATGACACATTAATATTTAAATATAAACATACATAAAACTTAAGCCACTGGAACTTCCAGAATTTTATAACACAATTTGATTTTAGATGACTTGTCAAACAAGTGCATACATGGAACACACTTCTTATAAATTTCTTAAATGAAGATAATTGTATGTTTAATGGACACATCACAGCTTGATGTCTAGAATGTAAGTGAAATACAGTAATGTTTTGTGTGTGTTTTTTCTATTACAAACCAACAGATGGGCAATAGGTTCTCGAGATCAACATATTCTCACTTTCTCAAAGGTGACACATGAGTGCCACCATAGTTATTTCATTTAACTGAATCTTAACAATAAGCATTGATTTAATAATACAATGATTTTAACACCTCAATCAAGAGGTAGTCTGACAGAACAATGATGTTAGGCTTATTAAGACATATCAAAAGCATAGAAAGTTGTATACAAAAAAAAATAACTGGTGATTAATGAAAGCTTATGTGAATTAAAACACCAATCTCCTAAAAATGCAATAACAGAGATATGAGGTGTTGTGCTTTAAAAAGACGGAATTAAGAACATATGTGCTAACTCCCTTATATATACTTTGGATCAGTATATTCGTTCCCTGATGTGTATTGTATTGGGGTTTACCGTCGATGCGATAGTATTTCAATCATATAGCGACGTCCAGCTAATTACAGGTGGAGGAAGACCGCAAGTACACAGAGGTATCCAGGTAGAACCACCGACCTACCGCAAGCCAGCTGGAAGGCTTCCTCACATGAAAAATCTGAAGTCCCTACCGGGATTCGAACCCACAGCAGTGAGGGGCTGAGAGATTTGTAGTCCACGACTGTAACCACTTGGCCACGGCAGCCCCTCGTTATTGAGCACTAGAGCCTATTATGTTTGTACCAGAAGCATGTGTCTTCAGGACGGATATAATATCCATCTAACATGCTTAACTATGATAAATACTAATTATTTAGCATCACATACTTTGACATAATAAATTCTACACATATCAAATGTACTCCAAGTCTCAAAGTGATTCTGATGTCAGTCTCAGTAATGGGTACTGTGACCTTCACCCCAGCCTCCCAGTTGGACAAGACAGCGCTGTTTATTGGACAAAATTTTATAAAGTGATATTTAATTATTTTGGTACAAAAATAGAATAGCATATTGTATATTAAGCAATTAAGAAGCAAATGCGTTCTATATAATATTAGGATGAGAAGGGGGCATCTATCACTTAGTCTGGCACGACCTAATTTCTTCTTTCCTGGACACAATTTTATTAAGTGATCTTTAATTTTTTTTGTATGAAATAGCATAGCACATGTATATTTAGTGATTTAGAAGCAAATGTGCCTAATATAATTTGAGGATGAAAAGGAGGCATCTGTCATTTATTCTGGCATGACCTAATTTGTTCCCTCCAGAAAGCAGGTGCCATTTGTTCAGATGTTCCCTTTATAATACTGTACCGCATGATCAAGGGTGGAGACATTGCATTGTTATAGTTATAACACATTTAAATGTCTCTTTGATGTTATACAAAGGTCAAAACATTATGTTTCTAAACAAGTATAAATATCAAAGATAGTATTTTGATTATACAAACATTATAGACATATAACATGGGACGGCAACTTTGAAACTACACTTATATGTTGGGTTTTACATCCCATCATGAATATTTCATCTATTTTGAGACCTGAGAAAAACATATATAGTTCTGCCATATTGTAATATCATGTCATTCACATTAAAATTGTATAGTGTTTATAAAAGATGCTCTTATATAAATTTTGGCCATGTGCCTTTAATTGTTCTCAGTGAACAATAATTGATCTTGTAAAATACAATTTATTTGCCTCAGACAATTCTAAGTGCAAATTGAATATAAAGCATCTGCTGTGTTTCACAGTGAGGCCTGGCTTAGTTCCAGCCCGGGTTATCTGTCACCCAGATAACCCCGCCATTTTATACAGGACATGTCGGGCTGTTCACCACACCAGCCTAAGTGGCTTATCAGTGGCTGACTCTGGAGGCCCACCAGAAGATTCCTACATGTAGCTAGACACTGGTTAACTGTTTATATTGCTATTTATAGTACACTGTGCACACAGGCCTTGCTTATTACTGCAGTTGTTATGGTAACATCATATCAAACTGAGGGTCTTTAGTTCAAGACCAACCTTGACCAATAGTTTTTTATATATATCTTAACAGTCTGTTCACATGTAGCTGAAAATAAGAACCTGTTAGTTGCTTAAAGATTTGTTGTTTCCGGTACTGGTTCACCTAGGAAGAAGGGTTAAAACAAGGAAATACGTCTCTGCGACACTAATGCCCCATTGGTGTATGTTGGTCACAACCAAATATTTGCTTGTATTTTCAAAAGTTCATAGCATGATGTACATTTGTATCAAATCAGATGAAGATGTGAAGTCATCTTCATTGAAAAAAAGCTTAAACACAAAGGTAAGCTAGAGGCAGAACAACATATTTCACCATGTTCATTCAACATGAAATATAGGTCACAGTCCAAATATTGTATGAAAATAGTTCATATCATGATGTACATGTGTATCCAGTTTCAAGAAGATGTAATGTCATCTTCACAGACAAAAAGTTTAAACGTAAAGGTAAACCTGAGGTGTGATGGACTGATGATGGATGCATAAATGAACACACACAGATTGAAAATGTATATACCCTGCAATGCAGTTGGCGGGGCATAAAAACAGCAGAAAATGTGCCTAATTACAACTATAACCCTTTCCCTCATAGAGGACACCATGAAAAGACCTATGCGAACAGCATAAAACCAGATCAGCCTGCGAGTAACTCGCAGGCTGATCAGGTTTTATGCTGTTCGCTGCTCCTCAGTGGTCTGGAAATGAGTATTTTGTAATTAAATTTGGTAAGGTTTAACTGTGGTTTTCTGCAGATCAGGCTTTATGTGATACCTATTGAGGGCATCAAAATGAGTGTATATGAGGGAAAGGGTTATAGTATGAAGGGCAAGGAACTGTATAAAATACTCCCGTCCTTCAAATTCGGAGTAACTCAATATTAATATTTCTATAAAAATACATTGCAGTTACTCAGTACAATGAAAAAATCTCATTTATCAAACGAGATGTAGAATACCTCCACCTGGAACAAACCATTAGTCTAGTGCAGAATCTGTGAGGCGGAGCAGTGGCTCAGTGGTAACGCTCTAGAATGCTAATCCAGGGGTCCGGGGTTCAAATCCCGGTAGAACCTTGGAAAATTTCTGGGACACTTTTCAGTGTTCCCCGCCTAACTAGAATCCTAGTGGTGGTTCATCCAGACAGTGGTTATGGGGCTTCTTGTGTATCAATGCTATACACTGGGGCTGTTAAAGAACCAGGAGGTCTACTCACAACAAACTAAGGTAGCGCATCCAGATCCCTTGTATCCACATCTGTACTGTGTGTTAAGGTGCACCTGTTTAGAGGTGCTATTGGAGGGCAACCCTGACAGAAAAAGTCCAAAAGAACCAAAGTCAGAGTTGCTGGGCCTTAAAGGCAGTCTCTGTCAAGAACTGCAGCACCCATGCACAATATGCCTGAGCACTAATGCAAACAACATGCAGAATCTGTCAAAACATTTAAGCTGATGTAAAAAGAAATCTATAAATACATTTATAAACATCTCTAAAATGGCATTGGAATATGAACCATTATTCTACAAGCAAATGACAATTTGTTCAAAACATGACTTAAGACATTTGAAAAAAAACAAAAAACGTTCATAGTGGTAGATCAAAAGAAGACACTCTTTACAACTACAACTACTTTTTCTACTACTACATAATCAACATCATCATCACCTGGCATCATCATTATCATGACAAGAACACATACATGTATATAAATATACATATCTGACTGGACATGTTTCAAATTTACCTTATATTAAATCCAATGACAGGTTTAAGGTTAATGCTCTAAACTCATATATTTCCATTATATCACTACCAGCTGCAACCAGAAACAATCACCAGTGTTTCAACAGCAAACAAACAGCATGTACTGAGCAAGCAGAAAACAATGTATTTCACTGTATTGGCAAATCACCTCTGCTCTTCTGTTGCACCTGAACACTGTCTTTATTGCAATTTAATATCTTCCTAACCATGCATGCCCACAGTCAATCATTACATTGTAGTATCAGCCTTTCCTCATTTTATGACATACCTGCATGTGTTAGTGTAAGGTAGCCTTGCATGATGATGACCAGTTTGTACATCCAGGCTGGTCAGCTCAAGTGTCCATCATAATTAATCTGTCATTTGACTGGCTGTCAATCAGGAGAGAAGTGACCATGCAGGTAGAGCTCTGGAGACATAAGCACAAAATATAAGATACTTCTCATTTATGGTAAAATTGAACAAAACCTGTATTTTCTGAAAATATAGAGGATAATTGCTGGTTTCAGTGGAATATCATTTTTAATTCATCGAGTTAGGTGGAAAATCAGTAGATTCACAAGTGGTGCAGATGAACCTCACGAGATGAATTAAAAATTATTTTTCACTTTAACATTTTTTTCTTTTTATTTACTGCCTTTCTGAGACACTTTACACATTGTTACTATGTTCAAAATAAATTTTACCCTGTGGGGAGCCTAAAATTTACAAAGTTGCATGAATCGTTATTCGGTTTAAAAAACAATCCAATAAATGAACGCAAAGAAAGCATGTAATTAACATTTCTTTCAGGTACTTCTTGAAGAAGTTTTATTTCAATGTAGAAATAATATTGAAATATCTTGAAAAATATGATAGTGTCTTTTTGTAGTCCCATTACAAAACAGTGAAAAATATAAAAAATGGTAATATTCACTGTTTGAAGTTAACTTTTTTAATTCACTAATATTTCCCTATAATCCACTGAAAAGCATTAAATAAACTCCTTCTCAAACTGTTCAGCTAATTTATCAGATGAAGGGAAGAATATCTACCATAAACAAGAGGGCCATGATGGCCCTATATCGCTCACCTGAGAACCACTGTTCTAAAGGAGCAATCTTGGAAGCCATAGAACATCTGTGCCAAAACATATTAAAATCTGGCCAGTAGTTTTGGAGCAGAAGTCTTTTAAAGTTTTCACTATATACATTTAAGGCAAATTAACCCTGCCCCTGATGGCCATGTTCTTTTTACAGATCAGAATAATGTTAGCAATCTTGGTAGAGGGTTATCCAAGAAACATCTGGGATTTTGAAATCTAGTAAGAAGTTTTGAAGGAAATGTTTTTTTAAATTTTCTTATTTTTTTTCTTTCAGTTGCCATGGCAACCAGAGTTCTACATGGATCAAATTTATTATAGCAACTTTCGTGAAGGCTCACCCAAGGATCATCCCTACCAAGTTTAATCAAATTCTGTCCAGCAGTTTCAGAGGAGATGTCGTTAAAGTTTTCACTATGTACATATAAGGAAAATTAGCCACGCACCTGGTGGCCATGTTTTTTTATGGAGCGGAATCATTTTAGCAATCTTGGTAGATAGTTACCGAAGGAACATCTGTACCAAAAGGTTTTGAAATCTGGCCATTAGTTTTGAAGGAGATGATTTTTAAAGTTTTCTTTTTTTTTTTTCCATTGCCATGGCAACCAGAGTTCTACATGGATCAAGTTTATTTAAGAAACTTTTTTGAAGGTTCACCAAAGGATCATCCCTGCCAAGTTTAATCAAATACTGTCCAGCGGTTTCAGAGGAGGTGTCATTTAAAGCAAATTGTTGACGACGCATGATGCATCACACAGGACAGACGCAGAGTGATCAAAAAACCTCACCATGAGCACATTGTGCTCAGGTAAGCTAAAAAAGTTCATAAAAAAATATCTGACATGAAAGTAAGTGTATTAACAATTTGGCTTTGCTTCTCTAGGCTTCACAATCATTCTCACCTCAACCTCCTTTCTTTTTTTTTCTTCTTTTTTTGATAATGATAATTGTGCTTTCTACTGCTTTTTCCTTCTTTTCACTCATTCAACTTATTTAATATCCTACCCTAAAATATAATCTGTCAGCAAAATGTTTGATGTATTCAACTAGAAAGAAAATCTTTATATAATTCGTCATGACTTAAAAAATTTATTATGAGGAGAAAATCTCAGTAAGCCTTTAGCTTTTGATTTAATTCTATTCTGTATAATGTTTGAGAATTCGTGATTCTGTTATAGTATTTGACTAATAAATATGTTTAAACTAATATCTACCATTATTTATATCTTTTTATCATGATTTAGGAAAACTCCAATAAAATAATAGAAAACAAAAATCTTCTTTTTCTATTATTACTGATGATTTTACTAAAGTGAAAAACTTTTCTTCTGAAATATACGATGTGAATACAGCCTCTTTTTTTCCCCAACTAATTATTCGGAGTTTGACACTGTTTGAAATTTGGAAGAATCAAACAGGGTCAAATAAAATATGTTGTTAGGAATTTATCCAAAAAAAAAAGGAGAAGAAAAGAAAGATTAAATCTGGAAACATTAATTAATATTAATGATAAATGTAACTGGTAATGTGATAAGTCAATAATAACACTGACAATGGGTAAATAGATATAAATAAATAAAGACATACCACATGGGTGGAGTCAGTTGTCATCTCAATGATATGGCAATTAAAGGAATTTGTGAGTTCTGAAATGTTTTGGAGGCCAACATTTTACCATCTGCTTGGAATTTTTAAAAGCATGAATGTGTACATATTGTGAATAACAGGCTTTATGCCCCTGAACACCATTTAACATCTTATTCAAAACAAAAAAAACAAGTATTCAGGGTTTCCTAAGGGCTTATTGTAAATTTTAAGGTATTTTAACAAACACAAATTTTATTTGATCAATTTCATTTTGATAAGTCATTTAAACAAGAGGGCCAAGATGGCCCTTGGTCGCTCACCTGAGAAAGATGATTGCTTAAGAAATAAAGATGCTTGAGTGTAAAAGTGAAATCTGGCTTTTTTTATGGTGAAATGGGCATAACTCCTAAATTTACAAGTCAATATCAGTTATAATTGAACCCGATTGTGACATTATGGTCATTAACATTGCCATAAAGTTTGAAGACGATTGCTCAAAAGATGAAGATGCTAGAGTGTAAACAATGTGAAATATGGCATTTTTTGAATATTAAAAGGGGCTTAACTCCTGACCTAATTGATGATGTCAGCCATAATGGAACTCAATCGAAACCTTATGGTCATAAGATTGCCATAAAGTTTGAAGACGATTGCTCAAAAGATGAAGATGCTAGAGTGTAAACAATTGAAATATGGCATTTTTTGAATATTAAAAGGGGCATAACTCCTGACCTAATGGTACGATATCAGCCACAATCGAACTTGGTCGTGATTTTATGGTTATAAACATTGATATAAAGTTTGAAGATAATTGCTCCTGAAATGAAGATGCTAGAGTGCAAACAATGTGAAATCTGGCTTTTTTTTAATATTAAAAGGGGCATAACTCCTGACCTAATGGTACGATATCAGCCACAATCGAACTTGGCGGATTTTATGGTATAAACATTGATATAAAGTTTGAAGATAATTGCTCATGAAATGAAGATGCTAGAGTGCAAACAATGTGAAATCTGGCTTTTTTGAATTTTAAAAGGGGCATAACTCCTGACCTAATGTTCCGATATCAGCCATAATCGAACTTGGCCGAGATTTTATGGTCATAAACATTGTTTTAAAGTTTGAAGATAATTGCTCATGAAATGAAGATGCTAGAGTGCAAACAATGTGAAATCTGGCTTTTTTTAATTTTAAAAGGGGCATAACTCCTGACCTAATGTTCCGATATCAGCCATAATCGAACTTGGCCGAGATTTGATGGTCATAAACATTGATATAAAGTTTGAAGATAATTGCTCATGAAATGAAGATGCTAGAGTGCAAACAATGTGAAATCTGGCTTTTTTGAATTTTAAAAGGGGCATAACTCCTGACCTAATGTTCCGATATCAGCCATAATCGAACTTGGCCGAGATTTTATGGTCATAAACATTGTTTTAAAGTTTGAAGATAATTGCTCATAAAATGAAGATGCTAGAGTGCAAACGAACAAATTGTGGACGACGGACAACGGACGGACGGACGACGGACATTCATCGATCCTAAAAGCTCATCCTGAGCACACGTGCTCAGGTGAGCTAAAAAGTAGAAAATATATTCCTCATAAAATTTTACATATCTGTTGTACTGACAGAGTTAGTCTCTTATAAGGGGAGACCACCAGGTGTATGAGTTTATGACAAGACAGACTGTATAAGAATAGGAGCAAGCTGTGTGACTTTTGATGTTATAAACAAATGCTTTAATGGATTGTTGCTGTCTACAAATTTGTGTGTTTTCTTGTCATTTTAACAGGATATCTTTAAAATAACAAAAATTCAAAACGTAAGTTAATTCTGCGCATACTGACTTACGACTAGCTACGCCTCTGAAGATCCTAATGCAAGGCACCATACAGCAGGCAAGGGAGGAGCAGCCACAGAATAGCTGAACTAACATTGCAAAGACATAAAGAAATTTGACCTTGCCAAAACTCCTACAGAACGCCACTCATGGCCATGCATGTAACAGTCGGTGTGTCCCCTCTCCCGACAATGGCAGTACATGTTCTTGCATCATAAGTCATGGAAATGCAAATTGAAATAAAAAATATCATAATGTGATAGACAGAAACATGGAATATGGTTCAACAAACTAAATAATAAATGCATATTATATAGATTCTGTCATCATTCAAATAACATAATACATGGGATTCTGTTGATATTTTAGTTTTGTCATCCCATTTTCTCAACAATTATTGTAATGTTTGTTGTTTCTTTGCTTGGTTTACCATTTAGTTGTCCTGCTGAGGAGTTCAATCATTTGAAGATGGCAAGATCTATATATAGTAAATCTTACCATTGACAAATGGAATGTTGCTGTTGTCTGGTAGGTTGTCTTCGAAGCAGAAGGTAAGATGAAGAATGTAGAATGTTACACTTCACTATATATATTCGCAATGATGTGAATATATATACACTGAAATGCAAAAGCGGCATTGCTTATAGTCAACCGGTATTAATATAACTGTTATAGTTTAAATTAAATAAATGTACTGTAGCATAAATGTGCATATACACAAAGCTATTCTGAGTAACTTGTGATTTAATGTATAATATTAATTATATTAAGAGGACCAATTTGTCACTAAACTACCCAATGACACTACATAACACCCTGGTTCTTTCTGTGATAATGTTCTCACAATAGGCCTGCGATCACCTCTCGACATCAACTTTCTGCATTCAGCTGAGGGTGATGTGGTCTTTGATGATCAGGTGTGTGCAGTACAGTATTAACTGGGTCATCAGCTCATCGAAATCGAGGCCGCTTGCATCTACTTCTCCTTGTGATAATACGTTATGTAGTTTGGTCATCGCTGTACTTCTGATGTTGTCATAAGCCGAACATTAACTTTAGCAATGAGGTGTATCCAACATCCAGTAGCAGACCAACAAGTCCTAAGCTTACCCTTATACACTGAGCATCTAGGAAAGGAAGCTAAACCAGTACTGTTTTAATCTTTTTTCAAATGAAGCTCAAACATCCAACCTTCAATTCCGCAAACATGTACATAATGCACTGGATCACAACACATTACTGATTTTTTATTGTGTTATTTATATGTCAAATTTTGTTTTACTATATTCGTTAGACCTATATCATAGAATATATTTTCATAAGCTTATATTTATTAAATGTTTAGATCAATGAAAAAAAACATCTAATTTTATAAAGTTTTGTACCTTTAAAGAGGGATTGCCTCATGGTTCACCTGCTCCTTGGGCGAATTTCTCAAACCACTTAGTAATTCCTAGTGATCTTATTGTATTTTAATACTTTAACCATAGATGGAGGTGAAATACATTTAAAACCTAATTTTTGCAATTACAGTGTTTAAAATGGAACTTTTGAAGTGGGGTATTTTTATAATTGCATAAAATATATTTGTTCTTAGAAATATGTAAGGAAATAAAAAATTCCGCATGCATTATTACAAAGTTTTAAATTCATAATATCAACATACTTGCGAAGAAGTTCAAAAAAGAAAAAGAATATTAATTGTATAATACAAAATAAATGAAAAGCTTTTGTTGTTTATTTATAACGATGTGTGAATCTTACGTGCACCGTTGGAAGGGTGAAGGTCACATGCTGGACTGAAAACCATTTGTAAACACAGT
>CM037784.1:45935125-45985125 GCA_021229015.1 Solen grandis | reverse complement strand
TGTATCATTTTTTTTATTATTATTTCATATGCAATGAAAACTTTATCGAAACTTAAAGAATTTCTCCTCTATTTTATCATTTTTATCAATAATTTTAAAGCAAATCAATTTATGATTATTATCTTTCACTCATACTAGCTCACAACAATCAATTATACAGTTTCCATTTCCAGGATTTATCATTTGATCAATTTACCAAATTTTCAACTAGACAACCCTACGCCATATATATATTTCATCCCACTAATTATGAACTAGTGTAAAAGCAAGAGTGCTTAACCTTGAGCTATCTGCATGGTGTTGGTGTGAGCTAGGAATGAAATATGCGAAACAGACAAATAGACAAACTGACATTTCAGTAGTATAAAAGCAGTGTGAAGAAGCCTAAATATATGCATAACTTCATGTTCCCCTTTCAAATGAAAACTTTCTACAAAATATACCTGACCGTCTTTCATTTCCTTCTCACAAAACAAGATTTCTGCCATGGAAATTGATAATCTTAATTACTATATTTCTTCTTACATTTTAGTATTATGCTTACCTTTTACTTGATAAACAGAAAAGATTTAAAACAATGGATTTTAACATAAATGCTTAATTATTTAGTCATGGTTTATACAGGATTTTCTAAGGCCTTTTCAAGACTAAAACTTGTCTTTTACAAAGTCACTAAAACTTGTTTTTTACAAAGCCACTTTTCTAACAATTTAACCATAAAAATAACTCTATAAATGTTGTAAACAAAAAAAAATAACATTTACATAATGTCTGATAAAGATTTTCTCAATATTCATTTGCAGTTTCAGTTTATTCAAAGAGCATTTTGTATATGGCAGTTTCTATTTGCATGAAAATCTTGTATTTTTCTTTTGTTTATATATTTTTTTTTAATTCATCGCCAATGCATTTAAGTTATTTTACCGACATTCAAGTGAAATTCCAGTACCATTTCTATGTTTTTTGTTTTTTTTGTTTTGTTTTTCAAGGCAACACAACACAACAACCTTGAGAAATACTCAAGTTGTATGTGTTTGATTCCAAAGTGATGTAAAAAAATTTTAAATAAGAATTTATTTTATAACAAATGAAAGGATCTTAAAAAGACATACCCCATTTGCCTTGCTGGAGTGATTGTCCTTGTTGTAAGCCATTGCATCCCGTACAGCCATCTGTAAACAGAAATCAAGTATCACACGTCAAAAATGTCATTAAATGCAAATGTTCATAAAAAACATAAATGGACGCCATATTCTATTGCTAAAATATCTTTTAATTAACAGTAAGAGATTTTACAGTCAAATGATTTTTGTGTTTTGCATATATTTGAGCTAAAAGAATTACAGATTATATATCTGATATATAATAAAACTTGATACTATTCATAGTATGAATTATTGTTCATATCAATAAATTTAACCCTTTCCCTCATATAGACTCATTTTGACACACTCAATAGGTACAACATAAAGCCTGATCTGCAGAAAACCACAGTTAAACCTTACCAAATTTAATTACAAAATCCTCATTTCCAGACCACTGAGGAGCAGCGAACAGCATAAAACCTGATCAGCCTGCGAATTACTCGCAGGCTGATCTGGTTTTATGCTGTTTACATAGGTCTTTTCATGGTTTCCTCTATGAGGGAAAGGGTTAAAAGAAAGTCAGACACTTACCTGTTTTGGACTAGGAGTTTCACTCTGAAGTTAAGAAAAAAAAATACACCTTATCCATAAATATGTACATGTATATGTATAAAATATTGAGTTTCATACATTTGTTGTTATCTTTACTAAATTGGCAAAATAACTTCTCAAAGAATAACATGCATCTTTAAATCTCAGCAATGCCTTAATTATGAAAGTAAGAAGGTAATTATAGCAAATTAAATTGTGGACTCACGCCCATCCATGTGGTTATCAGCTGAAATCTTGAAAATTTGGAAGAAGATAAATAAAAGACATTATAAATCAGCTTACCTTGCTTCTTTTGGTTTTCTGCGTTCTAAGCATTTCTGAAATCACAAAAATAGGCAATTGTTAATAACATGACACACAGAGCCATAGTCAATATATATTATCAACGGGACCATGATTCTTTGACAAAAAAAATGATATTAAAATTATCAAAAAAGAAATGTATTGCTATAATGATAATAAGACTTTCTTCATGAATTTTGTCTACTTATACATCGGTAGCAAACATACCACCAACCCATAGACTTGTAGACTTTGAGCCCCATTAGGGGCTTTCTTTTTCAAAGCCTTTTCAGGCATAAAGTACTGGTCCAACCCAGGAACCATTGTGATGGGTTAGTGTTAATTGTAAGAACTTGTTTCCCACCAATCAATTCATGAAGGAATAAGATTACACAAGTTACCATACTTTCTCTGTTCATTCTTTACCACCATGTTACACAAGCATATACCACTGAAAATTCAAATCAGACTTTCAGCATGGGCCTAAAAACATTGGCAAGTGACTCACCTGTCAGGAGGGCTGTTCCAGACTTCCTGCGAGCCTTCAGCCTCTTCTCTAAGTAGTCTGGTGTGGTGACATTGGTCTTGTTAGAGTCCCCCCCACCTAGCTGGCCAATATCTGCAAACAAAGTCAATGTCCCACTGTCATACTGTGATAAGTATAAATGTTCATCTATATCTTCATAATAATACATTTCTTCATCTGTTTGCGGTTTGGACAGGAATATCCATTCCGAAGGCACCTAGTTATGTACTTCCAATATTTTCACCCAGAGAGGGGCATACACATGACTTTTGACAGAAGACCATTCCTGACAGACAGGTACTTGACAGACAGAATGGTCGTGTCTCTCAGAAAAAAGACTTAAGCTGAATTTTAGATCAAAATGCATATCCCACTCTAGGGATTTGGCAAATTGACATATGCTCTTGGACAAAATACTGATAGGTACATTATGGGTGGGGAAGAGCCTCTGCCAAGTTCCTGCTTATAAGCTATACCAAAGGTTCCTTCCTATACCGCAAAAACATAATTGATTTTTTCTTGCATATATCTAACTTTTCAAACATTGAAATAAAATCGTTTACAGAACAATCTTTAATATAAGCAAATACTTTCAACTATTTCTTTATAGTAAAATTGTAATTTTCCTTTGATTTTGATTTTTAAAGCAAGTTATGATGTCATTGCAAGACAAATAACTGAAATAGAGGGTGCCAGACGAGTATCTAGTACCCCTAAAACTTCCAAGATTATTCTATCCAATATGCAAGAATAATAATTTTCAAACTTTGGCATTCTTCTGTACACCTTAACCCTTTCCCTCATATAGACTCATTTTGACGCACTCAATAGGTACCACATAAAGCCTGATCGGCAGAAAACCACAGTTAAACCTTACCAAATTTAATTACAAAATCCTCATTTCCAGACCACTGAGGAGCAGCGAACAGCATAAAACCTGATCAGCCTGCGAGTTACTCGCAGGCTGATCTGGTTTTATGCTGTTCGCATAGGTCTTTTCATGGTTTCCTCTATGAGGGAAAGGGTTAAAGGTGACATGAATCTTATTCCAATTATCATTTTGGTCCCTAAAATATCACATGCACACTTACGCTCCTCTTCCTTGCTGCGTCCCAGCTCCTCAATAATGAGGTTCTTGACATTGTCCGGGATCTTGCTGGAGAAGCTCTCAAGGATCAGTCGCTTGATCTCCTGACACCACTTCCTCTTCTGGTCCAGGTTACGTGCCTACATCACAACAGCAGAGTGGTCAAGATACACTTTGCCAAAATTTTTCAATCATATCAAACTTGTTTGTGTGTTTGTTTGTTGAGTTTAATGTCCCCCAACAGTATTTCAGTCATTTGGAGAATATGTCTACTTGAGACAGATACAGTGCTGCCACACAGCAGTATCATATAGACATGTGGCATGATTCCACACCCAGTCACATTATCTTGACACTGGGCCAACCAGTCCTAGAACTACCCTTATATGCTAAGTGCCAAGCAAGGGAGCTATACCAGTACCATTTTTTATGACTTTTGTATGTCGTGGCAGGGGATCAAACCATGACCTCCCAATCCTGAGGTGGATGCATATTTTACCACTTTCGCAGCTAGCTATCAAACCCAACCTCCAATTCTGGAGCAGACGCTCTACCCACTTGGCCACGGGACAGGTATATGTAAAATCAACAGGACACACTAGGAAACATCACCCTTTAAAAATAGAATTTAGTAATTTACTCCAAATCAGCCAATTTTTAAAGATGCAAATTAATATGTTGTATGGTACCAGTATGAGGTAAATATTTAAAGTATTTCATTTAGCAATAAGTTCAAAAACTTACATGTATGGTGTGAGCACCTCTGGGGTTATCAAAAGGGAGAATCTGGAAGTTGAGGGGCTCCTTAGGGATACTTTCTACAAGCATTAATTTGGCACACTGAAAAGAAAAAAATAATAAATATCCACACAACTCTTTGAAATGTCTTGGATTTTTCATATATGTAAAATTTTAGAGAAAAGAAAAAAAAATACCAGAATTCTCAAATATTTGTGTTACTTTTTCCTTCATATTTTTGCCAGTGACCAGTATTCCTTTGAAACTTATGAAGCACATGATGATTTTCTTTTCCAGAAAATAGTACACATAAATGAATGATCACAAGTGCAAAAAAAATTAAAAGAAATGGCCATATTGCATTTTAATAGCCTAGATTTACTTAAACACTGGCTGAACAGAGACTGAGACTTACAGGAATATAGGCTTTACAGCTGAACATCCCATCTTCCTTCCTCTTGGCGATGATGACACCTTTTTGGAACAGGAACACCTGCCGGGATGCCTTCACACCAAACATTCGAAATGACCCCTGCAAAAACAATGGTAGGTATTATAGAATATTCAAGTTTAGATTCAAAATATTACAGGGGATATTCATGTTAAAGATATTAAAGACAAAAGAATAAGGCAAAACATATTTCAAAGTTGACTATAGCCCGTTCTCAGTGTAACAATTTTTAATTAATTTAGGTTGTGCTCATATGATTTTATTTAATTAAAAAGGGATATAGTCAGTTCTAAACTGTCTAAAACATTTGCAAAGTTACCTCCCTTCAAAGGAATACACACCACAATTATTGTTTTACACAAGTCTAATACAATCACAATATACTCTCATGGACAAGGAAATGACTAGAATTACAAAGCACTTACCTCAAGGACAAGTTCGCCGAGTCGCGTGATAACTTCGTCTTCATAGTCTTCCAACAGACTCTGAATCTCCTGTACACGCACGGCATGCTCATGCTTACGCTTCATCTCGTTAATGTGGTGGGACATGTCAGTCATATGGTCCAGAGCTAACTCCAGTTTCTCCCACCCTGGCTCCTCCTTCTTGTAATGCTTCAAGATGTTCTGTTGGCATGACAACCGTGTGTAAGTGACCAATCAAAGTTGCATGTTAACTATCTCGTCTTAAACTACATAAATACAATTAATTTCACTTAACTTTATGCAAAAAAAAAAAAAAAATGACAAAATTGGAAAATGATTTTGAGATTTTGATTTCAAAATGGAATACTTTGCTTTATTGTTTTCTCATACACAATATATGACATTCATTTGCATATCCATTTGTAATAGTCTAGTATCTCTCCAACAACTGAAATGTCAAATGTCATATTATTGCTAAAAATGTCCATTTGCTTCAATGCTGGAGAGATTTGCTATAAGCATCTCCAATTTGAACTGATCAAAATCAAATACTGAATGCAAACCTATGTGAAAGAATGTTTACCAGAACTATCACTAAATGTGATTAATACCCCTACATCATCCCTTGTTTTCATGTAATGAGAGTGTAGGACATGGCATGGGAAAATGTGCATAGCAAGATTCCTAAATAGCCCCCACTTCTGTAAAGTGTTGGCATGAAAACAATTTGAAATGCTTTTAAACCCATCTTTCTGAAAAATAGTAAGCTATGATATCTATGACGGGAGAATCTATTTTCCCCTGAAATACAGAAATTCCCCTAGTGTTACTACCAACAGACATTTCAGAAAGCCTTATCTTACAACATTTTGTAAACATGAAGCCAGAACCATATTTAAATTGCATTCTGGGAAATTCCCGCACATCCTCAATCCACTGTGCCTACCTGTAGCAGGAGGTGATATTTGAGGACCCTCTGTACAGGCTTCAGCAGGTATGCCCCCAGGGGTAGGCTGTGCCCCAGGGCCAGCTGTCTCTGCTTGAATATCTCGCTCTGCTGGGGGTCATGCATCAACTCTGTTAACACCACCACTGCACTGAAATGATACAGCAGTTCAGTATGACATTCACTAGTCAGATTTAATTTATATACATGTATAGAGTCTGGAAATGTCTTTCAAAAATCCTGCATGAAATTGGCTTAAAGTCTCTCTGAAGTATATATCTAGAACTCTTGCATGAAAGATGGCTTGAATTCTCTCTATTTCTCTGGAAATCTTGCATCAAGTTCTCTCTATTTCTCCAGAAATCTTCATCAATTTTCTATTTCTCCAAAAAATCTGGCATCAAGATGGCTTGAATTCCTTAGGAAGACGTTCCCAAAATAAACCCCAACACTTAATGATCTCTAAACGATTTCTTGGATGTAATTCTTCTTTGAATTTCTTGAATATCAGTAAGAGATGATTCATCAGTGACATTCCTAAGTCTAATTTTCCTCCATTAATTTGCAAGTCTGGGAACCAGTTAAAGTGTAAACCATACATCTCTGAGGTCTATATTGTTATCTTAAAACAAGAGCATTTACATATGATTATAATTATCATCTTTATTATTTTGTAAGTAGGAGTTTATCGTTAGCTGTACACTACTTATCAAAAACCTGTTTAGAATATAGAAAGTGAAAATGCAACCCATATCTGAAAGCTGCAACTTAATGAACATTCCCTTTGATAATACAAGAGATTAGCACCCATGTTTTAAATACCTGCTCTATTCAGGTATGTTAAAACTCTTCAATTCAGGCTATCGTAATCCACATTAAAATTATGTTCACATTATCTATACAATCAGAATTCGCAACAGACCGCTGTTATTGAATCATTTGCATACTGTAAGAGCATATAAACCTTCAGATATCAAAATACAGAAGTGTTTTTCGTGAGTAACTTTACCTCCTGTTGAAAAGCTTTCATCAGGTAAAAGAACTGTTCTCCAAAAGGAAAAGCAATCACACAAGCTTCACATATATCTACTACTGAGGTGCTATAAAAGTATCTCTTATCAAGAATATTGCTTTACTGTTTGATTATTTTAGATTTTGTTTACGGTTTTTAGACTGTTTTAAACACTGGTCATAATATTATATAACAATGTGGGTAATTTAATGTCATTCAACATCTTGGGTCATTCAATGTCATTTAAAATATTTGGTCATTAAATGCCATTCAACATCTTGGGTCGTTTCATGACAGTTCTTTATCCTTTACCTCATTTTCTGAGTGAACTAGTAATGGAGATAAATTACATGTACCACTACTGAATGACAGCTTTCCCTCTCAGAGATGCTGTAGCCAGATCTTCAGGTTAACCATCTGTGGAGTCTAAATTGACTGTGCCGACAAGACCATATTAACCCTTTCCCTCATAGAGGACACCATGAATAGACCTATGCGAACAGCATAAAACCAGATCAGCCTGCGAGTAACTCACAGGCTGATCAGGTTTTATGCTGTTTGCTATGCTGTTATGCTGTTCACATAAAACCTGATCTGCAGAAAACCACAGTTAAACCTTAACAAATTTAATTATAGTCCTCATTTCCAGACCACTGAGGAGCAGCGAACAGCATAAAACCTGATCAGCCTGCGAGTTACTCGCAGGCTGATCAGGTTTTATGCTGTTCGCATAGGTCTTTTCATGGTGTCGTCTATGAGGGAAAGGGTTAATCAAACATTTCATCTATTTTATGACAAACAATGTAAATAATCGGACAACTGTAAAGCCAATTCATCCTGCAAACAATTCTCAGTCTGAGCAGGTTTAAAATTATCATCTTGTGGTAAAAAAAAAAAAAATATCTGAAGATCACGAATGGCAAAAATTAAAAATAAATAAGCCTGTACATATTCAGAATCCCATGCAAGCTGATCAGGCTTTACATTGCTTGTAGAGATGAATCCTCTGACAGCTTTCCTGTGGTAAGGATTTTATTTAGCATATTTTATCTACAAATAAAAGACAACCAGCAGTGGTTCTGAGTGCTCAGTCTGTCAAATGTAAATCTTACAACATCTGAATAGTTTGCAGGTAAAAACATTTTGTCAAGACTGTCAACCTCACTGCAGCAACTGGAAAACCATCGAGACAAGGACAGATATATATGTATACTTCAACCTCATATAATGAGCTGACCAAAAAACTGTTTGAAGTGCATATAGAAAGAGTAGAGGTTGTAATATTGATGCAGTCAGATCTAGAATTATTTCATCTAATATTTATGATTTCATCAATTTTTGTCAACTACCAGTCCATGATTTTTTTTTAAATTAGAAGAATTAAACAATGAGTAGGGATGTGAGGCATCTTATATATTGAGTATCAATAGAATACTTAAAGACACAAAAATGTAAAAATTCATGATTAATACCAAATATTAATTGAAGAAAGCAGGTGTTTATTGTTTTATGACAAATGGTGAATTCTTACATTAGATTCTCGTGAACAGGATTTTTGAAAAAGACCTGCAAACAGAGATAAACTGTGACTTCATGTGTGTTATTTTAACTATGAATCACAGAAAACAGAAGCAGTCTGTACACAGAAAGATAGAGGTGATAGGGACCAGTCTGTGTTTTATAGTGATATGACAGCGGGAACCAGGTGATGATCAGATTCATACAAAATACTGGAACCAGTCCTTATAGTATATCACAGTACCAGTAAATACCAATCTAAACAATATCCCTTTTCAAGCTGAGAACCAGTCTATAAAACATGGCTGATTTCAGGCTCTGGTTGGTTAAAAGAGCTTGTTGACACTTATATACCCTTGTATAAAGATATTTCACCATTTAAAAAATCAACAGAAAATATCTGTATTAAAGTTTTATATGATTCAAACAGAAAGCCCCTGAAACAACTCAAACCAGGTTAATTTTTTTAGCAACAAAACAGAGAAAGAAAAGTGTGTTGTCTTCCAAAGGAATCTGCCCGCAGGACTGGAGTTTTTCATTACTGACATACTAAATCAAACGGTATCGAAGATTAAGGATACGTAATCCAAAGAATAATCTCTAGGATACCGTCTGGTACAGAAAAAATTAGTTAACATATCTGACATGGTACTATATTTGTTTCCCAGCACAAAAGATTAAATAAGCTATTCTAGCCTTCTGCACTCGAAGTTATTTGGGTGGATACCATTTGTTTTTGTGAAAAAAACATCTTTTGATAACCCAAAAGACACAACACAGAAAAACTGTCTGTAATCTTAGACTATTTATTGACAGTAAATTGTGAACCTAGAAAAAATACCTTCATCTGTTTTGTATCCACAGCAACACAGGTTGTTACAAGACTGTCTTTGGTTACCAATTAACAGTGATGAGATTGCACTATTTGCAATTACTGTATATCTTTAGTTCAAGAAAATCTAATGTACCAAAAAGAAATAGGAAAACAACATAAGGTAATATTATTTGAATCTTGATGCTTTTCCTGACAGTGAATGATCAATTAACCAATAATGGACCTATCCCTTGTACACTTATTCCCTGGGGATTCAATAATTACACATACCGGTACTTCTCTTTCAATCGGTCACTATTTCCTGAGATAGCCTTTTTTAACCATTTCCCCCCATTTACTTATGGGAAGGGCTGGGGTTTGGGGTTTAGTTTATTTTTTTTTTATTCCAGATAAATTACATTGATGACAACTATGGTATCTCTTTATCATCACAATTTATTATGAGACAAATGACTCAACCCTATACATCATAAATATTCATGTACAAGTTTATGACTTGATGAATAAAAATTTACTGAAATTTAAATACTACATGTATGTACAGATTTTTACTTGCCTTGCAGACTGTAGAACCTGAGCTGCAATATTGTATTCGCAAACAAAGATGGCTTCTAGCAAACAGAGAAGGCTTCTAGCAAACAGAGAAGGCTCCTAGCAAACAGAGAAGGCTCCTAGCAAACAGAGAAGGCTTCTAGCAAACAGAGAAGGCTCCTAGCAAACAGAGAAGGCTTCTAGCAAACAAAGAAGGCTCCTAGCAAACAGAGAAGCTTCTAGCAAACAGAGAAGGCTTCTAGCAAACAAAGAAGGCTTCTAGCAAACAGAGAAGGCTCCTAGCAAACAGAGAAGGCTTCTAGCAAACAAAGAAGGCTTCTAGCAAACAGAGAAGGCTCCTAGCAAACAGAGAAGGCTTCTAGCAAACAGAGAAGGCTTCTAGCAAACAGAGAAAGCTCCTATCTGATTTGGGTCTGTTCTGTTTTGCTAAGGTACCGGTATCAAAACAAAGGGATGTTTATCTACTGATTCATAGGTCAAGGTCAAAGTATACAATACTAGATTTTTGTGGAATTTTGATGTCTAGAAATATACCTTGGGTAGTTAGTGCAGTACTCAGCATATACCACAAATCCTTCGCTGTTGCGGACAAAACATTCAGCCACTTGGATAGGATCCATCCCACAACTTTCAAGTTCTTCATAGAATTGGCTGAAAACAAACATTTTTAGATAAAAAATATTATATTTTGTATTAAGTAATGAACAAGTAAAACATGGTACTCAGCCGCTTTAAAACATATTTGATCAATTTTCAACAGGAAATTGGTTATATCAGTCATAAAATCACAAAGCTTAACACAAATTCTTGAGAATTCAGACGCCATTTTATTACATCTTATGATAGACTGATACAGATAATTAAAGTGCTCTTCATACCAAACACCTAAAACAGACTTTTAAACTTGCATCAATAAATCATACCAAATTTGCAATCAAAATACTACCTGTTATAATGACAAGCTCTGGTTTTCCATCAACATCCCCACCCCCGTTCAATTTACATAAAAAGAAATAGCTCAATTTATATAAAAAGGAATAATTTTTAACTATGTTATGCCATTTGTCTTTAAGAATATATATCCTTTAAGCATACAAAGTCTCCAAATGATTTACGTAATGTTGGTAAATGTAGTAGTAATAACACATGCTACACACTGTTGTCCTTAAAAACTGAGTTCCATTTGGGGCAAGGATTTTTCAAGACCTTTCCAGGTGCTAAGTACTGGTCCAACCCAGGAACAGTCGAGAGGGACTAGTATAAACTGTAAGAATTTGTTTACCAATTAACGTAAAGTTTTAACTAAACAAATAACTGAAAACTGTGTATTTTGAACAGATATTTTTGTGAACACTGAAAAATGAAGAAGGCAAACTTACCAGCTGAAGTTGTAGATCTCAATAATGTTTCCAAAGAGAGTCTCAGTATCAGCATCAGTGATCTTCAGGGAGGATGTGTCCAAAATAAAGCGGTAGTACCCCTGAAATATACAAATATATTGACCTTTCGACCTTACACACATCATGCATATTCATGTACAAATTTATGACAAGATGACATTAACCCTTTCCCTCATAGAGGAAACCATGAAAAGACCTATGTGAACAGCATAAAACCAGATCAGCCTGCGAGTAACTCGCAGGCTGATCAGGTTTTATGCTGTTCGCTGCTCCTAAGTGGTCTGGAAATGAGGATTTTGTAATTAAATTCGGTAAGGTTTAACTGTGGTTTTCTGCAGATCAGGCTTTATGTGGTACCTAATGAGTGCGTCAAAATGAGTCTATATGAGGGAAAGGGTTAAATGCATTGAATTTTAAATGGTACATGAAACAATGGAATTTCTTTGCAATGTAGACTGTGTAGAATCTGAGCTATAACTCTGTATAAACAAACAGAGTAGACCCTGATCAGACAGCACCTGAAAGGAGCTGTTTGATCTTGATCTGCTCTGTTGGCCAATGTGTCAAAATGTATATAAATGAGGTTAAGGGTTAATCTGAATCACTATCTTATAAAACAAATGTGTAATTTAACCTTTTACTTCATGAATATTCATGTACAAATTCCTGACTTAATGAATATTGATTAAGTGAACTTTAAAATGGTACATCAAACAGTGGATTTTTCTTTGCTCTGCAGATTGTATAGAATCTGAGATACAATATTGTATAAGCAAATAGAGGAGACCCTGATCCTATAAGAGCTGACCTGATCTGTATGCCAATTCGTCAAAATGGGTCTATATGAAGGAAAGGTTAACATAGCATAACACACTTTTATAATTGAGGGTAGGGCATTAAGTGAACATGTGAATTCAAATAGTTATGAAGATGTTGTTTTTTTTATTGACATTTTATTGTGTTTTAATTAAATATTGTAGTAAATATTGATTATTTTCAATCAAGAGAGTGAGGGAGATTTGAAAACATTTGTAAATAAGTGAGGCACATCAGCTTCAACTTTATAAAGCTTTTGTTAAATTGTGCCTTACAGGAAGCAAGATTTTCTTTTAAGTCTGCATAGCTGAACATGATGAAAGAATAGACAAGAATTTCAAAAGCTAATTACATTTTCCATGGCTTAGACTCAGCCTCCGGTACAACTTCTGAACAAAACAAAAGTCAGAAAAGAAGGTGTTTTTTTGTTGTTGATTTTTAAATGGGTCTTGTTTCTTAGCAACAAAGATCCAAGACCAACAAACTTATAAAGTTGAAAAACCTTGCAACTAAAAAGGAACATGGATTAATCACAATTTTAAATGGGGATAACAGAGATCACCCATCTTTTTGATATCTTGTTATCTCTTAAAGGGAAGAGAGAGTACATAACCAAACAGATTGAGCTGTGAAATAACATTATCTGTGAGAATTTCCCACATCTTCAGCCTCTGTTTGAAGTTTTACCTTGGGCTTCAACAAGCTTTCTGCTTCAATGTTTTTAACCATTTGGAACACCTCAGGTTTTTTGGTGTTGATCAGTATCGGTGCCCTGCACCTGTGACTGCCCAGCAGTGGCAGGCCAGCATGGTGTGTACATGTGTTTTTCTGACCTGGAACCAGGTAGTAATGACTCTCCAGGGGCTAGATGTCATTTATAACCTGCTGCCAGGTGATATATCGACAGATCCCCGCTTCCTGACAGGAAGATACACCTTCATGATTGTTTTGAGGCCAACAAAACACCATAAAAACACATGAACCAAAGGATGGATGGAACATGTATGTGATCCCTGTTTTCATTGGAAATAAATGGCTCTTCTAGGGCAAGGAAGGAGAGGCAGTCGGCAATCCTGACCATCAGGTAGAAACTGATTGGTACACCAGACAAAGGCTCTGGTCATGCCTCAAAAAAAAAAAATACATGCACCTGTGTCTGACATTCATGTATTAGCATAAACTGAAAGATCAAAATGATACTGGTTTCTTTTGAATGATGAAGAAAATTTTAGCCATGTAACAATTTGCTGGGAGTAAACTGGAGGTATATCTGAACAAATCACAATTCACAAAACCATCAAAAGTCAGAAATTTCTTTAACATGAAGCATACTTTTGGGAAATTATGGATGTATTTAATCCTATTCTTTACAGTCTTAATATATAATCTTGAGTAATTAAATAAAAGTAAAAAAGTGTGTGAGTATTCACATGTTTATATATCATGTTCATATTTTCTAAATCTTTTTAGAATAAGTCTATATTTCAGATTCTGTGCAGAAGTACAGCAAGATCATCTTAATTCCATACAAAATCTGTACCTGTGTGGTCCAAATTTTGGAAGTTATAGCCTAATATAAGTCTATATAGAATCAAAGGAACCCTGGAGGTGAGCCAAGTTTGACCTAGGATCATGATATGAACATTTTTGGTTTGGTCCACAAGACAATGCTACATACCAATATCTAAGACCTAGGCCTTGCAGTTTTGCAGAAGACAATTTTCAATGTTTGTGTTTTTTTCATCTACTTTTAGATCATGTGACCTACTTTTCCAACCATTAAATTTTGAAAGAGGGCCTCATAAGAATCATTCCTGTGAAGTTTGGTAAAAATCCATTCAGTAGTTTAACACGAGATGTTGTTTAAAGGAAATTGTTGATGATGGACACACATAAAGTTATGCACAATGGACAAGGACACGTGCTCAGGTGAGCTAAAACTCTGATTGCTTATACCGTAATTATACAAGATGATAAAATTACCATGTGAAAACTACATGTATGTTGAGGAACTTCAAACACTACATGCATGCTGAGGGAACTTCAAAGAAGGATAAAGAATCAATGTTAAAACCTTCAATAGTACACTACCGGTATATGATATAAGAAGTGAACCTGATGCATCAACTTCGGTAGTTCAAATATGCGACTTAATGGTCATATCCTAAGGTGAAAACAGGCTCCAAGATTATTAGAATATGAAAGCATTAGAATATTAGTAAACAGATAGGAATGAAATTTGTTACTGACGGTATGCCTAGGGTCCTATCAATTAACAATGTACATATGCATAATAAATTCACTTCATATTAAATATAAAAGATGTTCTTTACATGACTATGCACATTTTTCCTAACATGACCTTGCATTTCTGGCACCAAAATAAGCAATTTTAGATGAATAAATAATATCTCAGAAATATGATCCTCAGCTTGCAATAAAGCAGATGACAAAGACATGAAGAGACTATTGCAAATATGAAAACTGACAAGGTATAGCAAATATCACTCTTTCATATTCAATTCACAACATAATGGTGCACATGAAACTTTCCAAATAGGTGGTTTTACTGTCATTATAACGTATACACAAGATGTCAGTTTACATATGAAATGTAAACCCAGAATGTGAAGATTCTGTAGCTTTTGTCACATGATTACCAATAGCAAGGATTTCTCACATATTTCTCTACATCTCACTTGGAAGTACTATACCCTGATTAACATATCTTGCTGATGTGGCAAAAAACTATGTATATATGGATAGATAGTCTAAGTGTATATAACAATCTATCTCAGAATCAGAATCATGCAATTTGTTTAGTCTATATTTTTTTCGAAAAGCCTATGCCTATTCAATTATCAGTATAATACTTAACAAAAATGTTGTTTAACAATGAACAGGTAAATATTTTCAGGTACCCTCCATAGGTAGGTACATAATTATATAAAAGCAATTCTGGCAGGGGGAATTTTTTCAAGACCTTCAAGAGCACAAAATACTGGTCCAATCCTGGAACCAGATAAAGGGGAATATATAAAAAATACTTTTCCAATCAAGTAATTTTCCACCAGGTGTCAAACCAAGGAGAGAGGGTTACCCTTAAGAGACAGAGGCATAAATAAACATGAAGAAAACCACAAGAATGTTTTATTCTAAACAAATAAATCTAAATTTACCCAGAATCCTGATGCTCCAGGATATGCAAAAACCATCAGTACATGATACGACACATTTCTGGTGTTAATAACCTGTGAAATTTGACACGTATGTGGTGTTACTCTTTATCATTGTCTCTTTCCACCATTACAGGGGAGGTTACAAGGTTCAAAACAATCTGGTATATGCATATTTAATTCACTACATACACCATGAGGCTTTCCCCCACAAGAATGCAATTCTCTGCAGTTCTGATTTAAATCTGTCAAAACTTATGTACGCCATCAGTAAACCTCTTATTAAATGACAGCTTGGAATTTAAATAATGTCAGCATCACAGGATTTGGAATAAGAAATTTAATTATAATTGATGCTTAAATTTAATACATGTCAAAAATGAGTAGAGACATTAAGGATCAAAGGAACTGCTCTCTAAACTGGAGGTCAGATACTGAATTTAAACTGTCTATATTTGATGCTTCAGGGCTATTTTAAGTGGATGTTTTTAAAGTGGTTAGGCTTGAAATTTAAGTACCCATTAAAATTATATTAAAAATTATGTAGTCAACAACAAACATTATGTTAAAAAATTTCTAATTGTAATGATAGATCATAATTCAAGATCAACAAAAGTGTTCTTAGGAACACATGTGTCACGTGCTGAAGCATGACAGAAAAAGTGTGACGGACAGACAGACAATGGAAAAGTGATCCAAATGTGTCACCTCTGCTTACAGCAGGTGACACAACAACAGTGTAAAGTGAGTGTAGAACAGGGCTTGACGAGAGACGTGACAGGATAAAAATAACCCCACCCCAATATTGTGAAGCAGGTGTATCAAAAATTATCAATTCAAATCTTAATGTTGAAATATATTCTTATCTCCATTTTTGTCTTAAGGAGGGGTTGAACTATGATGAATAAAAAAAAATAGATGGTAAATATTATGTGTTTCCAACGAAAGAAAGTTATTTTCGCTATGTGTAATATTTGCCAACAAAAATGTATGACAGTGTGTGTAATGTCTTCCATCTAACCATCCTCAGTGACAAGAGAATTGGCCATTATTATTACATACACTGAAATGAGAAATCCCAAACCATTATTATTGACCTTTACTCCTGTAGTCAGATGCTACCATAGTTCCGAGTTCAAATGTACCCCCTACCCGTTCAATAATACATATAAATACTATCTGACACCAACGATATAATGCAAGATCAGCCTACAAGCAGATTTCATTTTACATCAATTGGGAGACAAGTTTTTTCAGTTTGATTAACCATTAGGTTTCTAGGTTGGACCAGTACTTTGCATCTGAAAAGGACATGAAATATTATTGACCATCACAGGGTTTGAACCTCAGGGGTTTGAACCTCTTACATTCACATAGGAAATCATGTACACTGCATCAGACCTGTAACAGTGCCCTTCATGCTTGATGATCCCTATCCTCTGTTTCTTTAATATTCACAATACAGAACTAAACATGGCAGTTTGAACAGATTTTATAATGGTTGCAAATGTCATTTTACTGGTATTTATCTTTCTAAATCACACAAATTTGCCAGCCTTTATCTCTGATGTATTAACAAACTTTATCTTAAATCTGATAACTTCAATAGATCAATGGAGAACCTTGTCAAAATGTTACCTCGTACATCAACAGATTGATAAATCATTATAATAAACGATCGCTAAATATCTGATATGATAACATAAGAAGTACAGGAGTTTTGACATGAGTAAAAGATGTTTTTTCCTTGTGGTTGCCGTGATAAATAAGTACAATATCCCTGATTCTGAGCCATAAATTAATAAAGGCTACAAAATGTTACATTTTTGTGGTGGAAAGTATGATACTGATCAATAAAATGTCATGATTTTTTCATAAACTGCTTAAAATGGTGTAGAGATTGTGCTTAGGAGTCAGGTAGAACAGAAAGGAAGTTTATGAGCTTTGCTTATCAGTAAATCTTAGACACTTAAATGTTACAGCGTCATACTAATATAGCTGAACTTGTATTCAAATCTAGTTCTCATGTGCTAAGTTTTCCATTTCGTATCTTGGGCCTGTTTCACTAAATTTCATTCAAACAAATTTGATCTTAGTCGTAAGTATGCTGTTCTACATAATGTCTAATAATGTCTTACTTGTAAAATAAAACATGTGCAAATAAGACGAAGAATGTCCACCAGTTTCATTGCATTATACAAACACAACTCTTTTTGAAAAGAAATGTCACAGGGAAACTACTACATGTATTTTACATCATTGAATTTATGCTTACGAAGATTTTGTTCATACAAAGTTTAGCAAAATGGGCCCCTACTTTGTTAAGTCAGATCACTTTGACCATAAAGTCATACCATATGATTAAATAAAATTTAAAGCATTAAATACTGTTGAAATCTAGGAAAATTATTAAAATGGAAATTTATTGGTCAAGTAAAACTATAAGGGAAAGTAACCACTGATGTTCTCGTATTTTAGTGTTTTTGGGGTTTTTTTGGTTAATTTGCTGTATGTAGCAATCAAGCTTTTAACCCTTAACTGCATGAATGGCCAACTGTTGTCTACACAGTCTGATAGTAGTAAACAATCCAGTCAGCCTGTAAGTATTATCATATATCAGTATGGCAACACTTTCAAACTTCTTCAGCATTAGCATTTCTACCAAACTGATTGTCTTAAATACTGTAAATGGCATACTTGAGAAAAAAAAGGGAGATCTTCTTATCCAGAATCAAATACCTTGATTCTACATTAGAACCCATTATATCTCCTTACCCGGACTGAGGAGCGCTCTAAACACTTATCAAGAACTATTAATCGTCTAGAAGTGATATCAAGGACCTTTGAAATAGAGTTATTACCATCCTTTCATAAAATTGATGAAATGATAAAATGAAAAGACTTCAATCTTTTTATTATCTTCAAACCTGTTTTCTTAATCCTCTCCATCAATACCGTCTTTGTGCAGATTCAGACTGCCAAAACATTTGAAAAAGCAAAACAAAGAGATGGTTTTTAATTGTGACAGCTGCCTGACAAAAGGGGGTCAAATTCTTATTCATGCTAGCAACAAATGTATGCATGTCACCTTTGATAGTTATGAAACACTTCAAATACTTTATAAACTTATTCTAACCTCTTGAATGTCCCGAAGATTCTGTACGTATGAGCGTTCTGTCTCGACGAGTTCCGTTACAACTCGCTGAACGTAACTGACGTAGTGACCTGATTGTTTCATTGATGAACTGGATGACCTTGATGGTGACCTTCGAGGTCTCTCCCTGTCAAGGTTATTTCCATTTGTATCACCATTGGGTGAAAGGTCAGCAGTGCTATTTGTTACTGACTGGGATGGAGTATATGCTAAGCTTGAATCTGATTGGTGGAAACTTGGGCATTCTGATTGGTCCCCGTATGTGGAAGAACGTTCAGCTGATAACTGAGAGTCAGTGTCACCAGAGGCTTTCCCCTTGTCTACCGAGTACAGAGATATTTCATCGTCTGTCTTTGGCTCCAACATTTCTGGGCCATCGTCTATATAAAGCAGATTATCCAGCTTTTCTATGTCTAACTGACCTGCACTATTAGTATCAGAATATTCAGACAGATTTGGGCGTTTCCGTCGCCGTGGTAACGAAGATGTGGATGAGGAAGACATTGAACTTATACTTAATGGTCGCTTCTTGTTGTCTAGGTCATTATCCACTGGTTCCATTTTTAATCTGTTTCTATTTTTAGAAAAGGAGACTTCCCAGTCAGCCTTGTGGATTGGTCTGTTATTGTTAACATTTGTTTCATCTGTCTTGAAATTTGATTGGTTAGCTCTTTTTGACTCTAAAGTGGGTGATGACTTAGGCGAATGGCAGCGATTATCAGCCCCATCCTGGAGAAATTCGTCTGCTATGAAGTAGTCACATTCTGATTGGTTGGTTGTCTCACCATTCTGATCGGATGATGCAATTTTGTCATATATCCCCAGCAGTGTGGGAGTCAGGTCAATGGAGGATCCTGAAAATACACCCAAAAGATGTTTTTAGGCATTTTTTTTAAATTTAAGCATAAGGTAAACAAAATGTTTTGTTTGCTTGGGTTAAAATGACATCCCACTGACAGTATTTCAGTCATTTGTCTACAAAAGCATACTGTAGACAAGTGGCATGAAGCATGATCCTGACACTGGACTAAATTAGTCTTGGAACACACATTCAAATTTAGAAAATAATGTTTCTGAGGCAACAATTTGCTCCAACAGGAATTTTGTACCAGTTTAGTCAATATCGCACATGTTTCCATGCATTACATGGATCTAAAAAGCAGTAATTCAGGCATTAGAGTACAGATCACATAAAGTTGTACCACAAAGATAGTTTTATCTCATTATCATATGCTGTTAATAAAGAGAAGAATGGTATCAAGGCGCATGCCAAAGGTATCATGGTATTGATAGTTGCGATATGTTACTAAAGGGTATCAGAGAATTACGACCAAGTATTCAACGACCATGATATACAGCTATGGGCAGGGAGTCTCCATCTATTTCTCTCCCGTCTTATCGCCATGCCAGCCAAACCATAGCAGGGTGTAGGAGTATTTTGTGGGGGAAATAAAGATAGCTGATGTAATTATGATATCACATATTCCATAAATAGAAACCCATGTCAGGATAAGAATGGATACAGTAGCTGACCCATTGTGATGGCAAGTCGGTCTTCGTTAGGCCATATTGCAATGGAATGAGGCATGTAATATTCAAGGTCGCAGAGAAATGTTTTTCCCCTACAAATTCCTTCTTCCAATCTCTTCAAAAATCATACCTCAACAAGAACATTCAAGTACATCATACCTGGGTAAATTAATGGCAAATCATACAATTGGTATTTCAAAAATTAGCTTTATAAATGTTACATAAAATGTTTGAAACACAATATTCGTTGATTTTTAGTTACACGGGCCATTTCAAAGAAGCAGAATAAAATTCTTCGGCGATAATCTTATCAAAGAAGGAATCTCTTACAGGTAAATTGGTTAAGAAAGTTGGTTTAGATATACATATTATAGTGATATAAAGTGTAAATTAGCAGTGTTTCTATCCTCCACTTGCCATAACTAACACCGTTGGAACAATCAAAATGTATCTGAACATTTCTTAACTCCTTCAAACATCTTGGAAAGCGATAAACGTTACCAGGGCAAAATAAGATCTTATTGAAATAATCACAGCAAAAAAAGATCTTTTTGAAATTATCGCAGCAAAATACCTAAGATCTTATTGAAATTATCACAGACATAATATTGCCAAATTGTACAAATTAAATCTGAAATTGCAGTTTTTTTGTTTGTTTTTTTTTGTTTGTTTTTTTCATTTCTGGGAGAGTTGTGTGAGTTAATATGTTTAAGAAAAACACCTGTAGAAATTTACAGGGTCTTTATAAACTTGAGCAGTGTTGAAGTTTGCAAGATTCCTTTATTTACCATTTATCACATTTTATACCATATAGGACCAGTGGCAAGCTAGATCAAGCTGAAAACAGTTCTTGTTGGACTCTACAGAACCTTAACCCCTTACCTCATGTAGACTCATTTTGACACATTGGCAAACAGAGCAGACCCAGATCTGTTATCTCCTTCCAGGAGCTGTCTGATCTGGGTCTACTCTGTTAGCTCATACAATATTGTAGCCTAGATTCTTTTCAGTCTACATAGTGAAAAAAAAATGTGTTATTTCATATACCATTTGACATATTCACCAAGTCATTAATTTGTACTTGAATATGCATGAGGTAAAACATTAAACAAAGAAGCCTGGGAAATACATGCAGGCTGATATGGTTTTATACAGTCATGTACATGTACTTTTCAAAGAGGTCAGTTCTCTCATTTTAAATCACAATGACAAGTAAATACACCCTAATCCACATATGTCAATCCTTAAAACAGAACTTATTTCCTATTCAAATAGATAAGAGATACCAATGTAAAACTAAAGGGACATTTTGACAGAATGAGGGTGCAAACATTCACATTTATCATCTTTGTTATGACAGATTTTTAATACTTTGATGCACATTTTCTAATAATTTGTGATACACAGTGACACAGAACTGGTTTTAACCCTTTCCCTCATATAGACTCATTTTGACGCACTCAACAGGTACCACATAAAGCCTGATCTGCAGAAAACCACAGTTAAACCTTACCAAATTTAATTATGAAGTCCTCATTTCCAGACCACTGAGGAGCAGCGAACAGCATAAAACCTGATCAGCCTGCAAAAATTACTCGCAGGCTGATCTGGTTTTATGCTGTTCGCATAGGTCTTTTCATGGTTTCCTCTATGAGGGAAATACATTTTGAATTTTTATATCTGCTTAACTCTTTGTTTACCGCTGTAACAATGTGGTTGTTGTTGATTTTCTTAATATTATAACATTGAAAACCAAATGGGACTGAAAGCAAAAAGAGTCACTTTTCTCCCCCTAAGTATCACATGGTACTACAGAGTAGTTCACCTTCCAGGCTGATCTGGTTTTAAACTGGCTGCAGAGCTCATTTCTATGACCTAACATATGGTGGACTGATTATGTTTATTGTCATATTGTTATGATAACCTTGGATCAAAGGAAAATTGCAAATTTATCCAGTGCAAACAGCATTTATCCAACCCTCTTTGAATACCCTATGCTGTAGGTATCAGTCAATTAATTCTAAATTAGCAATATATCAGAAAGTATAACAGCGCAGTTGTTATCTTAGCTACTTGTACAACCAAACTCCAGCGGGTCCAATACAAACAGAACAGTGTGGAACTCATTATCCCAGCCTTACTCTAGCCTATCAGGTTTGTAGTGTGACCACATGGTACCACACAGTATGGTTCCGGCCACTCCAAGCCAGGTGCTAGACAGCCTCCCTCGGTCACTCCCATATCACCTTAATTATATACACAAAATGGATATTAATAACAGTTAGTAAATCAGGTTACTTGGGTTTATAATCTATCTCCTTTCCATCTTATCTATAACACAAACAGGATAAAGGTAATGTTAACAATGGACTGGCCAATCTAAACAAAAAACCATCCAGTCTCTATTCTGCTCAACTTCCCTTCTGTTAGGTGGCCATACCTCATTAACCATCCAAATTTGTAACAAAGCTTATAAAAAGGATATTGGGAAATAATTCATATGAAATCTTTTATAGCACACAAATTGGAAAACAGAAAACTTAAAGCCATTTTCCAAAGTCTTATATATTCTGAGAAATCCTCCATTGAAAGCCAGAAATGCTCATCAGCTTTCTTTTTAATAGGCTGATGAACACTTCTGGCTAACAATGGACAAAAATTTCCTCGTATAAAATTTAGAAGTATCCGCTGATTTAATATGCATGACTGTTTAAAAACAAGAGGGCCATGATGGCCCTGGATCGCTCACCTGAGTACCATTGCTACAACTGATTACAAGGTTTTTAAACAGACAAGAATTCTGATATAACTCAATCTTAAACATTTTAGCCCTGACAATACTACACACCAAATATATAAGCACTGGGCCTTATGGTTTCAGAGGAGAAGACTTAGTGCGGGATCATTTATCTCCAAAGGGCCACCATTTTGAAAATCTTGATAATGAACCATTAGATGATGCTACATACCAAATATCTAAGCTCTAGGCCTAATGGATTCATAGAAGAAGATTTTTAAAGATTTTCCTATATAACTCTATGTTAAACAAGTGACCCCTGGTGCGGGGTCATTTATCACCATAGGGCTATGATTTGTACAATCTTGGTAATGAACCATAAGATGATGCTACATACCAAATATCTAAGCTCTAGGCCTAATGGATTCATAGAAGAAGATTTTTAAAGATTTTCCTATATAACTCTATGTAAAACAAGTGACCCCTGGTGCGGGGTCATTTATCATCGTAGGGCTATGATTTGTACAATCTTGGTAATGGCCCATAAGATGATGCTACATACCAAATATCTAAGCTCTAGGCCTAATGGATTCATAGAAGAAGATTTTTAAAGTTTTTTCTATATAACTCTATGTAAAACAAGTGACCCATGGTGCGGGGTCATTTATCACCATAGGGTCATGATTTGTACAATCTTGGTAATAAACCATAAGATGATGCTTCATACAAATATCTAACTCTAGGCCTATGGATTCATAGAAGAAGATTTTTAAAGATTTTCCTATATAACTCTATGTAAAACAAGTGACCCCTGGTGCGGGGTCATTTATCACCATAGGGCTATGATTTGTACAATCTTGGTAATGAACCATAATATGATGCTACATACCAAATATCTAAGCTCTAGGCCTAATGGATTCATAGAAGAAGATTTTTAAAGATTTTCCTATATAACTCTATGTAAAACAAGTGACCCCTGGTGCGGGGTCATTTATCATCGTAGGGCTATGATTTGTACAATCTTGGTAATGGCCCATAAGATGATGCTACATACCAAATATCTAAGCTCTAGGCCTAATGGATTCATAGAAGAAGATTTTTAAAGTTTTTTCTATATAACTCTATGTAAAACAAGTGACCCATGGTGCGGGGTCATTTATCACCATAGGGTCATGATTTGTACAATCTTGGTAATGAACCATAAGATGATGCTACATACCAAATATCTAATCTCTAGGCCTTATGGATTCATAGAAGAAGATTTTTAAAGCTTTTCCTATATAACTCTATGTAAAACAAGTGACCCCTATTGCGGGGGCATTTATCACCGTTTGGCTATGATTTTAACAATCTTGGTAATGAACCATTAGATGATGCTACATATGAAATATCTAAGCTCTAGGCCTTATGGATTCATAGAAGAAGATTTTTAAAGTTTTTCCTATATAAATCTATGTTAAACAAGTGACCCCTGGTGCGGGGGCATTTATCACCATAGGGCTATGATTTGAACAATCTTGGTAATGAACCATAAGATGATGCTACATACCAAATATCTAAGCTCTAGGCCTAATGGATTCATAGAAGAAGATTTTTAAAGTTTTTCCTATATAACTCTATGTAAAACAAGTGACCCATGGTGCGGGGTCATTTATCACCATAGGGTCATGATTTGTACAATCTTGGTAATGAACCATAAGATGATGCTTCATACCAAATATCTAAGCTCTAGGCCTAATGGATTCATAGAAGAAGATTTTTAAAGATTTTCCTATATAACTCTATGTAAAACAAGTGACCCCTGGTGCGGGGTCATTTATCACCGTAGGGCTATGATTTGTACAATCTTGGTAATGGCCCATAAGATGATGCTACATACCAAATATCTAAGCTCTAGGCCTTGCAGTTTTGCAGAAGAAGATTTTCAAAGTTTGCATTTTTAAAATCTATTTTTAGCTCCTGTGACCTACTTTTTTAACCAATCTGAATAATTTGTACAACTTTGATAGAGGGCATCATAAGGATGATTCCTGTGAAGTTTGATCAAAATCCCTTCAGCGGTTCATGAGGAGATGTTGTTTAAAGCAAATTGTTGACGACGGACGGACGCACGCACGCACGCACGGACGACGGACGACGGACAAAAGGCGATCACAATAGCTCACCATGAGCACGTTGTGCTCAGGTGAGCTAAAAATGTGTTAAAATTATAACATGCGAAACATCTTTGATAATAATCACTCCATTTGCCTCCCCTTACCCCCTCATTGAAGTCCAACTGATTTCCATTAAAAAAAAAAAGATGTAGAGAGAACATAAGGTGATAACCAACCTCAGTGAAACATCCATTCTGTTCTTCTATGTATTTGTTTTGATAACTTAATCATTTTTTTTAACATATACATTTATTCCACAGAGAGCTTCCATTCAATCTCAGTTATCACCTCCTGACATCTTTCTTCCAATTTTCTTTATCAGATAATGAAACATTATCTCTGAATTCAGCCTCTTTGAAATGCCAAGTTATAAACAACTGGTTCCATCTTTCTACCTATTGATATAGATCATTAATTTATTTACTTTTGTTGTTGACTATCATTGGCTGATTGAAGAACAGGGAACCAGTAAAGAGGGACAGGAAGAGCTAACACAAACACTGGGCCCAGGTGTAAAGTTTGACTCACTATCGGGCTCAGCAGTTGCCAGAAACCATCATGTACAAGTAGATTTGTCTTTAATGATAACATCGCCAGTGTAATGTCTCTGTCATGTTATTGTTACAATGACTCCAGAGTGATTAACCACAAATTAAACATGACTGAAGGTTACCAGATGGCAGTTACCAAGCCCAATCAGCTGTTTTTCCTGGTACTTCATCTATCAAATTAACTCTACTGAAATATGAAATTGTTCTCCTGCCAGGATTTCTTCAGGTCGTTGAATTAACTCTCTTTCATATGCACCTAACTGTATGTATAATTAATTTCATTTTCTTCTTGTAATAACACATATCATGAGCAAATATTTTTGGGTACCTGTATCTCCATGTGTGAATAATTCAAGAGAAGGTATCAGAGAAAGACTAACTTTCTGGCTCATTTGTGATCATTCTCAATGGCATGAAAGGTTTATAAGGAAGTGGATCTGCTTGCTGGTTCCCAAAACGCTGCAGGGAGTCGGTACTTCCAAACAGAGGTACATTGTAGATTGGTCCACATGCCTCTAGTTTAAGGGTATGTACCTATGCCTTGACAAATGTTTTAGCTGAAGAGTGGTCATCTTTGCCAAGAAAGACTCACAAACTCATTCTGAATATACTCTTGTTAATGGACTTATAGATGGTAATACAGACATCCTTCCTCATTAAATCTTTTGACAATAGCAGGAGAAATTCCCACATCACTAAACAAGTATATATTTCATTATTTATTTGATAATTTGTTTTCATGTATTGTTATTTTGTTGCATTACCATGTTATAAATACTGTTTCATATATGCAAACCATGCAGAAGACTTGTTTATGCTAAATATGTTATCTACTTTAATCAAATAGAAACTTTACTTACTTACATACCTACTTAAACTGTATGATTATAATGGAATATAGAATTGAATATAAAAAGGCACTATGTTTACCATTTTGAGAAGAAAAAAAACCACACACACAAAACAAGTTAATAAACAAAAACAAAAGAGCCTTTGAATTATCTAATTATCAGAAAATAACTAGTATCATTTTCTGACACGCACTCCACTATACGATACCAACAACTGCTTCCGACCTTCAAATATACTGCTTATTAATGCATTTTAATGAATTTGGCCACACTTTCAATCACATTAATTTTCCTTCAAACTTAAATATATTATGCAGACTGTTCATGAAAATGCAGAATCAGCCTATTCAATTTCAATAAAATGGATATAAACTCTAGTTTAAACTGCATAAAATTATCCTTACTGTTTTGGCAACAAACCAACCTTTAATTAGAGTCACAGGTGTGAAACTAATAAAACTGAGCCAGGTGTAATGAAAGTGTGTCCTTGTGCTTTCAATTCATAGTGCTGTGTTACTGTGTCAGCAACAAATTGTCATTTTCAAGCTGTTATTAATGGTTTGATAAAATGATAAGTCAACAGACCTCACTTAAATTGCTTTTATATATTCACTTGTTGTTGATTTGTAACCATTACAATTTCTACAGCTGTCCTCGATCCTCATTTTGGAGAAAAACTATTTTTTTCTCTACAAATTACATATAAACCCAATTGTTTGTCAAAAAGGAAAATGATTTCACCATTTACTCAAGCCTCATCACAAGTTAAGCTAGATATTTAAAGAGCATGTATTTACCTCCCTGAAAGAAATGATCCCACAGAGTCCAAACATCAGTGGAATCACCTGTATCCATCATTACCAGTATCAACAACCAACTATTTCCCCATTATTTTCACTTAATTATCCACAAATTCCAACATCTCACTTAATAAAATCAAGCACATCCCAAAGTTCCACAGGTTCTGCACACAATGCATTAGAGCTGCAGTGTAATCAAGCAGACCATGTTGCTGACTCTTCACACTGTGAAGCTGTGAGCCCCCAGTGAGCCAGTTCCCCCATTCCAAAGCCAGCCAGGTATGGTGCCCTCATATCAACACAGGAGAACCACCCCTCAGTCTGCTCACTTCTCTGATTCCATGACATGATTTCCATACAGATCTCCCTTCATAAACTAGACAATAAAACCACACAGGTATCAGTAGCTCTGATAGAAATGACATGTTATATCTGAGCAGATATCATTCTATACATTTATCAAGTAACTGATGCTCCAAGGAAAATGTACCAAAACTGGTGTTCATCTAATTACAAGAGAAACCTTAAAAGAACGACTGAACCTGATGAGTTCTTTTTCAGTTTCAGATTGAATGTTCATTTAATTCAAAGATGTAGAGGACCAGATACTCTACAGTTTTATTCCAATTATTTTCAGTCCAGCATTTCAGTAAAGAGGTGAGATTTGATTTAAATGGAATTTCATAAGATCACATTTGTTTGATTTTTTATCAGGACAGTCAGGTGATCACAAACTCTAACATAAATCTTAAGTGTACAGCCTTAGAAAATTTGAAGTGTAAAACTGCAAAGCCACTGTTAGCATTTTCATGGTAACGCCTTAAAAATATATCATTAACAGCCATGAGTACCTGGCCTAAACAATTTCGTGTGGGTTATATTACCTCATTTCTTAAATCATGAAATCTCCTAGAGGATCATGATCCAAGGCTCTGATAACCACGGCAACCGGATTATCTCTGTCAGCCTCACACAGCTTCACTTATCTCACAAAGTCTTCACTTCAAAGGAGCATCACTAAAACCCTTAAGTAACACACAAACTCATGCATCATCACCAATTAAAAAACAATCATTTTCTCCTTTTAAATCTGAAATCCTCCTGTAGTTTATGTTATCCACTGCAAGAGATTTCCATAGATATTTGATGATTTTCATTTTTTTCTGTTTTTTATCTCAGCTGGATGTCTCAGTAGAGAGGCATCTTCGTTTAAATTTTGCCAACTTTATTAAGTTGTTCAGGGGTAAAGAAATCAGTGATATCATAACAGCCTATTAAACACCAATTTCAGCTTAATTGACCTGAACAGTTTTAGTTACATGAAAAAAGAACTTGATCAGATAATACATTGTTTCACCCTTAAGACAGTCATACACTTAAGTATTTTTCAGGTCAGTCTAACTGGAGACCTAAACAGTACTGAATGACCCTGCAACATGACCCTTGGGAGTCCAAGGTGTATTATGGTTTAACAAGTGGGCCTTAGGGACTGAATACAGATCCCTATCTTGGCCCAGTTACACAATACCCAAGCTGGGTACCAGGGCTACCTTGACCACAACTGATGAGATAACAAGCCACTGTCTATATCTGATAGGAAGCACCACAAATCAATTAGAGTTGTCCATGATCAGAGTGTAGTCGAGCTGCAAATGCTTGCAAGATACCATCAGGATTTACTCTTAACACTTTACCTCATGAATATTCAAGGTCAAATTAATTAAATGGTATATAAAAGAGAATTTTTCTTTGCCATGCACACTGTAGCATCTGAGCTGCAATTTTGTATGGACAAACAGAGCAGACCCAGATCCCTCCAGGTGCTGTCTGGTCTGGGGCTGTTCTGTTTTCCTTTGCATCAAAACAAGTCTATATGAAGAAAGAGGTTTAAAACTAAAATGATGGTTATCAATGAATTGTATAAAACTTGATCAGCCTGCAAGTTACTCAGACTGACCTGGCTTTTTATACATGTACTGGATACATGGGCCATTTCCTTGATCTCCAACATGTGGTGAAAGATTTATCACAAGCAACCACCTTTCTATGTATTATCTTTCCTTCCAAATTCTGTCCTCTCAGTAAATGACTTCTTTTGGTCAATACTACCCGTTTTTATGGTTGCGACACACCCATTTAAGTGGTTACACCCCAACATTTAATACTATCTTAATGGTGTACCCTCATTTATGTAACGTCCCATATAAGATGATCTGCCAATTTGTGGTTGGCCAGGCTAATTTATGCATACACATGTACATATCTTACCTGAAGTATGATTCACTGGATATACTCTTAAGATATTCCACAAATCTACGGAATTAAATCATACAAGTAAAGCATTGTTTTAAAAAATAATGACACGATGAGGCTACATGAATATTCGTGTACACACTAATGACTTGATGTATATTCTTGTACTGAACTTTCCAGTTTCTTTGCCGTGCAAATTTCATAGAATCTGAGCTACGATATTGTATTAGAAAACAGAGGAGACCCTGATCAGACAACTCCTCCAAAAGCAGTTGCCAAGGTGTCAAAGGTAAAGGGTTGAGGTAGACGTCTCACTGACAATATCTCAGTCATTTTTGGGCTTCTGGGATTCAAAATAGGTGTTTGTATCTCTTTGATTACCCATATAATGGTCACCAATGATATTAGTTAGTTAACTTGTGCTTTTTCAATATCATAACATTTCAATATTTGCCTAACTTTAAGTTCAGATTATATCAACTAGTAACCTAATTTACATGCACAAAGATTCTATATCAGCCATTTGTAACATTATCCACAAGAATTTGATAATAAAAAAAATCCCCTCATTATATTTCATAACAATAATGTGAGAGTCTCTATACTGATATCAATACAGAGTTATAAATTGCATTTAAGCTACTTAATGCCAGTAAATTGGTACATAGGGTCTTGTGTATCACATGCAGTTTCTTCTTCAGTATTCTTCCCTGTCATCAAGCTCACCCTGATTTATTGCACCATGGAGGAGTATAAAAAATTCTGTGGATACTAAAGGTGCTGATCTGCCCTGGAGGACTACAGTGATGTCAAATAACTTGACCACAGGCTCGTAAAAATAGGGGCACCCCTTTGATGAGGTTAAGCTGTAACAAATCATTGATTTAATCAGCGCAATCTGACACCTTCAAATTGCGCAATACTGAGTGCACTCCCAGGGATTTGACATTTTCATGGCGTCATTTAACTGGCTTCATGACTTCACACTGTCAAATTGAAACCTTGGTCTCCTATTATAAAATAAATAAAATAAAACCAGATCGACCTCAGAGGTATGCTTGCAACAGACGCAAGTGATATGGGTATATAATTGCAAAATTTAAATTTCTTAAAAAGTATTTGCTGCCGATACTTAAACTGCTACTGAAAGATAAATAAAGTTCTACTATTTCAATAACTTTTAAATGCATTTTATGTTGTTCATGTAATATAAACCCAAACTGACTTTACCAATACCTATTCAGATATTTGTAAAGCCAGAGCAGGCTGCAAATATTTTTCAATCTAATTACCGTAGGATTTACACTGTTTATTTTTTTATCTTTCATGAAATATAGGTAAACTGCAATATGATCTGTTCATTTTTAAGGCAAATCTTGATTTTAAGGTTTCACAAATTGAAATATAAAACATATCTATAACATACATGTACCAGTATTTCTTCAGTGTCAAGAAGTAAATGGTCACATTTTTACTAGTTTAATGTTAGCCTTAAGTCGGTGAGGTAGAAAATTATGTAGCGCATTAAAAAGCGTATTCATTCATAAAAAATCTGTACATGATACCTGTTAATTGCAGGTTTCAAGTTAGACAACAGCTTACGGTAAGATTTATGTTGGACACCTGAGCTACAAGACACTAACCTGCCCAATACGGGCATGTTCAGGTGTCCTCCCCGCCCCAATATCCTGCAGAGCCGCAACATGTCATCATCAAAAAAGGACATCAGATTGGTGTACTTCTTTGTGCCTTTTGTTACTTTTTATAACCGGCCAAGATTGAACATGTAACATCATCAGGCAGAAGTTGCCATGGATTATATCCAATATACACTGAATCATGGACAAAAACACAGCAGGAACATGGAAGAGAAGAGGGAAAGATACAACCATAAAATGTGATCATGTGATTCATATAGACCACCTTGAAGTGCCATCATTTTTTTTTATTAAATATAAAAGTTTTGCAAAAATTTGATAGTTCTGATATGTGTGCATTTAAGCATTATATTGTCACATAATCTTATGAGGCTTTTTTGTACTGACAATCACCAGGCAGAAAGTAAGCAGTAAGAGAAGTAAGCAAACACAATTTTCCTTTTCTATTTTTCAGTACCAATATCCTTAACCTCTAAAATCCAAAAATACCTAGTCCCAAATTCCAAATACAACCCAATTTTCATTCAAAATTGATGTGAAAAAAAAATTCCTTTCAATCAATTTCATGAGGAAGACACTTAATGTATTAAGATTTTGTCAGTCTTTTATTCAATAATAAGTTAACTTTCCCACCTGTTTAGTTACTAAGTAGACATTACAGTACACTTGAGACTTGAGACGACAACTATCAAAGTGATCCCATATGTTACCTATTTATTGTGATGAAAACAAGATGGACATTTGGATAAAGACAAGATAGGTATATAAAAATGATCCTTTCTTCAAATATGTACGGGGCCATAAAATTCACTTTTCATTTATAAGATTAAATCTCCAAACATTTTTTGCAAGTGTATCAATGTAAAACAAAATCCAGATTCATATAAACTCTAAAGAAGACCTGGTGAAGGTTTGAAGACTTAGGAAGAATCACATATCAAAGGCTCACACTTTCTTAAGCTGATCATCTCTTCAATATCAAAATTCAAGTAAAATATTCCTTATATTTCTTGTTTCAATATTAAAGGGAAACCTACAACCTGGAGTTTTAAAATATCAGGAGTCAAATTTGAAGTAAATGATCCTAAGTCAGTCAGTCGGTCACCTGACTGTCTCCACTTGGTTACACCAGGCTTTACATATACAGTTGCAAAAAAGTCCTATTTGATATCACCATGGCAACGAAAATAAATTTTACCCAGGTAAGACTGCTTGCTTACCTTACCATACTGTCTATGAAACTTGATCTAGTTTTCTGTTCTTGTATATATAATGAAATATTCATAGATCATTATTTCCTACATCATATAATACACACTGTAAGAGGAGGGAAGAACCGGATCTCTGACTTATAGTTTTCTTCCTGCAATACAAGTATACAGACTTTGTACTCCTTTTCAAAGATTCAAATAACAAAGAGCCCCTTCTTTAAGTAACACCAGTAAATTAATTATGCTCTGAACATTCCCTTAAAATTAATTAAAATCTGAAAAATATGATAAAAAATGCTTCACAGTAATTATTATTGTGCCATGTGGTTATGTGGTTGAACGAGTCACTGGCATATATCAAGTTCTGTTTCCTTTCTTGACAAGTAATTAATGTCCACAATTAGGATAACATAAAATAATGCAAATTAGAGCAGTAAATTAACTTCAAAAAGCTGCTTAGAAAGGCCACAGACATAGAATTTATATGTCTGATGGGCAGTGACTGTTCCTTGAGTTGTGCACTTGTCATATGTCTACACTTTCTCTCTCTAAAACGACATGACATTTTAAGGCATCTGAAAGGCACCATTATGTACCTTTTTATTAAATTTTAGTAAAAATATAAGCCACACCTTTACCTTTTGCTAGCTAGGGGATGATTTTCCTGTCATGTAAAGGTCATCTGCTCTGAGAAAAAATTCAGTATCATAAACAAGCTCATGTATTTTGCGTGTGTGTATGTGTGTGTGTGTGTGTGGTAAACTACTGATCACATGATATCTCAGAGTAGCTACTGGTCAACTGTTGATCACATGATATCCCAGCATAGCTATTGGATACTCCAGTGATTTAAATTGAATACTCTGTAAATGTTGAAAAGGCTGATAATAGATTTTGTTGGTTTGAACCATGCAATGTCAAATATCTGTTTGAAATTGACCCTTACCCTTTTACATGTGAAAATGATTCATGCAACATGCATAAAACCTGATCAGCCTGAAAGTCACTCAGGCTGATCAGTGTAAGAGATGAAAAATAGCTATTTGTAAGATTTGCTTTGGTATTATCATTTCTGTTTAATAATAAAAATAATATCTAACAACAGACATTTTGGAGATAAACTATGTTTGACAACAATTTAATTAAACCCTAAAATTTTGAGGTGGACCTATTTCTTATTGTTCACTATTGTTGCTTTTTCTAGAAGAAAAATATAAAGAAAAAACTCATAGAATCATAAAATTTTATGCTGATCAAGTGATTTATAGATTTAACAAAACAGGATATCTAATTTCATGTTATGTTAATACACATCCATTAAAGATTGAAGATCATCTAAACACCTTTTTAATAAGCAGCTTAGGAGATCCTCAAATTAAATGACATCCTGTTCAAAATCTTTCGGCACTTTTAAGTATGCCAAAAATAGATGTTTTCATTAATATACTGGTAATTTAAATACACAATTTACCACTGTACCATCTGCCCTCAAATCATGATTTATCTACCACAGGAAAATTGTCAGAAAAATGATCTATCCAACTAGTTTAAAACCAGATCAGTTCACAAGTAACTTGCAGGCTGATCTGGTTTTAATTGGTTCACTATTGATCTGAGCACCTTTTAGATGATTACCCTTTTAAAAATGTGTCTTGACACCATGGCAAACAAAGCAAACCCAAATCAGACAGGAAGGAGCTGTCTGATCAGGGTCTCTTCTGTTTGCTCAAACAATACTGTAGCTCAGTTTCAACAAAGTCTTATGAATGAAGATAAATAAATATACTTAATATTCATCACATCATAAATAAGTTCATGAATATTCATGAGGCTGATGTGAAATATATCCAGACTAAATAAAGTATTCTGTCTGATCAGGCTTTTATTGGTTTAACCATAAGTTGTTGTATTATGTAATACAGTGGATACATGAAGATTTAACATAAAAAATAAATTTGAGAGCAATTTTATACAATACCAAGATTTCAAAATGCATGTGTATTTCACATTCACATGCTTTTTTTACCTCTTATATCCAATTCAAAAGGAAAAAAAAATAAAAAAAATAAGAGAAAGTTTTGTCAAATCAGACAATTTTGACAAGTAAATGTTAACATCTAAGCACACTAATTTGTTTTCCTGACATTACAATGTTGTTACCTATACTGTGACAGCTGCAGCTGCATGCAACATTGCGCGTTAATGAGTTGCGCCTACTCATGCAGCATAATCATGATGTTGATATCCTGAGAAACATGCTCTATCGCAGGGATTTTCATGGCAAGGTGAGCATTGTTGATCACTCGTAAACATACCTGTCTCTGGTACCCTAGACTGATTATTAAAGAAACAATGCCATAGACTGTGTACAAATATTTCATACTTTTGAGTTAAGATAATTGAAAATTTTTTCTTCAGATATTGCAATCTTAACAGATATTGCAATCCTTTAGTTGTTTTTTATTTCTTTAGATATTGCAATCCTTTAGATGTGTTTTGTTTTTTTCTTCAGATATTGCAATCTTAACAGATATTGCAATCCTTTAGATTTTTCACAGATATCAATCTCCCTCTGATTCTTTAGGGTTATGTTATAGTCAAAAGTTCATAATATATTATAATATACTTATATACTGCAATCTGACTGCAATCAATTCCCAATACTGTTATATCCATAGCATTCAAGATATGCTATCCAAAAAAAATTATGATGTCGTACAAGCAGGTGAGAGAGAGACAGATTATCTTTTATCTCCATCTTGAGTCTGACATGGCTCAGCTCAATTACAGGAGACAAGAAAACAACTCATGCTTCATTAACAGAATCATCTCATATGTGTTCAGGCTGAGAACAGATCTTGCTTTTTAGCTTGTTTCTGTGTTTTCTTCTTTTTTTTTTGAGTCACAAGCTTGTTAAGCATGTGTAAAGCAGAGTGACACCGTATGATGAGAAAGCAAGAAGACAATTTTGTCCGTAGATAAAGTATCTGCATTTCTATGTATTCATATTCCAATCTAGCCTGAATGTGGGTTTGGTCTTTCTACTTGGGTATTACATTCCTGTGAAGTCTTTCTCTCTCTTGTCTTGCTTTTTTCTTTATTAGCTCCCCAATTTCTTTGACCACATAAACACACACTCATCACACAATTTCAGAAACACCTCTTTCCTCTTCCCTTGAAATGCATTTCACCAAGTAAAATGACCAGCTGGTATCTACATAGAGTGACCGTCATAAATTTAAGGAATGCAGACAATGAAGTATGAAACAACTTTAAGCGGTCAATGTCCGAGCTGTAATGCTGAAATGATACCCACTTATCTGCCTAGATGTATGAAATGAATAATTGTCCAGAAGATACTGTCATTCTGTCAAATAAACTGCTTTCTCCCCATTAGACATGTGAAGGGGGGCTAACATCTGATTACAGTCAGATATTATATGAAAATGAGTGATGGTTACATTGAAAGACATCATATAATATCAAACAATGTCAAGACATCATACAGACCATCAAGTGATAAACAGAGTAGTATATAACATCTTTTATATTATTTTTCACTCAAAAGTTCTTTGACTGGACAAGGACGCTAAAACTTTCAGAATTCATTATATCATATTTAAGCCTTATAATGAAAATGCTCCTTTCAAGATTTTTTTCTTTTTGTGTCAAAAATATGAAACTGAAAAATTCTGACTTTCAATGACTGATTCATCAGAAATTCAGTCAAAGGTTAAGGGAAAGGAGGTTTTAGAGTCTGGCTGCCATAAATCAGAGGCTTATTTAAGGGACTGCGTAACATTTGTTAATGTTTGATGAAATGGCACCCTCCCCCACGCATGGTATATCCAGATAAGACAATCACATTGGGAGATTAGTCACTAGGGCAGGGACCCGCTGGTGCCCACCATCATTATGATAAGGTATGCTGAGGTCTCTCAGATGCTGGTGCCCTGTCACAGGCTTGTATACCACCCTGACATGGAACCACAGCTCTCCAGCAGAGAGGAAGGAAAGCTATATCTGACTGCAGACTACAACGGGTACCGAAGGATTGCAAGTAAAGCTGTTATCCTTTATGAATTTAGGTTTGGGAAATTCCTATCATCAGTTGGAAAGGTATGATTGTGCAATTTACTGCTAATTGTATTAAAATGCATCTATTCTCAAAGGTCCCTGGTAAATTCAGTGAGTCATCCATAGCCCTAAGGCCTCCAAGAGATAGATATGCTTTCCTTATTACTTTAGTAGATACATTTTTGGGAATACAGTTTTACTAATAGTAATACGCATTTTCTTTGCCTTTCCAATCAATTTTCATTAATTAATACCTTAATGAAAAGGTACCATGAGAGTTACACCTCAGGAAGTGTAAAATTGATTTGGTGGCAGCAAGTGCAGAGTTTATGTTGTACTTGACAACTTCAGGGATCCAGTATGTGTTTGTTATGGGGGAGGGGCAATAAATTCCATTGACTGATAAACTCTGGCTGTTAATCTTTTTATAAGGGCGTCCTTGAATAAGCTGACCTAACATGAGGACCTCCAGAGAGGGCAAGCTATTTGTTACAGCCCTCAATCAGTCACAGGAAAAGACTACCAAGTACACCTCCGGCAGTCGGGTCCATAGGTAAACATAAAACATTAGAAAAATTCACAGATAATTACTGTTAATGGGTAGAAAGTCCTAAAAAGTGTGTCAGTTTATGAGGCAATAACCCTGTTGCCAGTGACCCTGGGCTTGACTTGATAATAGATTACAGGTGTTTTATAACTTTAGTGAAATGGCAATTACCATATAAAGTGTTATAGGATAATCAAAGCTATTAAGCCGCAACAAGTTACAACCACCATAAAGAATCAGAAATCCACCTCTCCCGCTTTATTTAATTTTTTTCGTCTGAAAAATATATTACGGCCCATACATTACAGGGTCAAACTGACATAGCAACAGAAAGGTTAGACTTTCGTTGTCAAAACTGAACAGGTTTTACAATAACACTGATACCAGACACCAATTTTAATTACACAAGTCATTCATGACCATGATCATCCGATGTCCATTGCCATCAAACTTTAATTTTCTAAAATAAACAACAACAGACATCTTTAATTATCAAAACTGATTCCATTTTCCAGTCATTAAATCTTAAATCAGAAATGTCTGAAAAGAAGCCCAGAGGGTTTTACAGATTAGAGTAACTTTGGAGTTTCCCCCTAGACTATATATCAGACACAATGAATGTCAATCAGACAGTTACACTATCTTATAAGTAATGGACTGACAAACCATATAACCATCCCTGCCTCCAGGCACGGTGGGCCATCACTTTAGCAAATCAATATCATCATGTAACATAAATCAAAATCAATAACATATCTTCGACAAGAGACATATAAAAATACATACCAAGACCACTGAAGGAGACACATTATGTGCCTCGATAAAATACTTTTACCACATTAAGATATTGATGCAAGATGCAAACGTTGGTTTAATAGGTAATAATTTTGATGTTATGATTACCAGTGACTAGCCAACCATAAAGCAATATATCGCATTAGTTGTATAACGTAATATATAAAATCATAAAACATGCAATCAAATAAAATATTATAAAATACTACCGAAAAATTCTTCCCAGTGGAGCGAATTGCGAAAATGAGCACTGCTGCGATTTCCATTGGTATCAGATTTATTGTCTTGACGCAAGGCGCTGACTTTCCATTTCAACAGAGATCCCCCACAGTATTCATTTGTGTCCGTATCAGATATCCGGATATCTCTCCCTGGATCTCCAGGTTTTCTGAGACTGTCCCCACATATCTGGGGATGTGGGTCACGCATCACTATATCGTTATCAAGCTGTCTGATCACGGGTGTGTCCGAGTCCAGATCCAATCCGCTGTCACGAGAAACATACCCATCCGAGTCCTCACAGATACCCACATCCCCAGCACAGGTAGATTTCAACACTGATGAATAGGGTGCATCCCCACCCCCACACTCCATGTTACCTTGGTAACTTGCATTGCACAAAGTGCCAGAATTGTTCCCTCCTCTCGAGCGAAAATACTCCATAGTGTAACTCATATAAGAATCACAATATAATGGGCAACAATCATCATGTCACTGAACACTTTTCATACTGTCTCTACACAAGTCTGTCTACTTTTATCATCATCAGCAGCAGCATTAGTAGCATCAGCACAAGGTAATTTCCTCAAATCATGTCTAATCTCTTATAATATAATCTCTTATTATATATATTTATAGTTCAATTTAAGTTCTGTGGCTATAGATATTCCTTTTCCTTCAAAATTAATATAAAAACTATTATTATATCATCAAAACACTAATTTGAGCAATATAAACATCTATACTAAAAACCTAGCTCTACATAAATCATTAAAAAAATCTAGAATCAGAAATCTTTTTTTTCAAGGCTCTAAACTCAACACTTTTACAAAAACAGATCTACTCTCTGAATGATAAAACAATCATACACTAGAGAGAGAGCAAGACTACATTGCTAAATACCTAACATGTCACTATACAAATAAAGTGCTTCAATAACTCAGTTTTATTACCCCCTTCCCATCCTATGCTGAGTCTTTTAAATATAACCAGTATAGAAGAGAAATTCCACACCGCCATAATCTATTACCAGTCATAAACTGTGGCAAATTCATAAAATACAAACTTGAATGTGTCAAAACATATCTAATATCCAACACAAAGCAAATCATAACATAAATTACTAATTTAATTAACGAAATCCATTAACCCCTACACATCCAGTTTCAATGTGATCTACCCTGATATTATATACAGTCCATGATGAAATGATAAAGTTAACTTAAAACAGCTTCTGAGATGAAGACCCGCTAATATACAAAACATTCCAGCTACCCTGAACAGCATTAATATTGTTCCTCTTGCTCTGCGGGCAACATTTCGTAAAATGAAATCCATTTCATTCAAATGCAGATGTTCTAAACACTGAATTAATAAGCATCTTGAATGAAAATATTCACACACTGATAGCATATCCTCACAAAGAAAATATTATATAACTGCTGAAGAATTGCTGAAATATAAGACCACCAAAATTTCCAGGCAAAACCGCTTGTCTATGAAGCATGATTTTTATTTCTATTTTTATACCAAGTTGTAAAAATATCATAATAAACCTAGAAGATAAAATCTCCACAGACTAAATCTGCACACTGATACTCTGTATTTTTTTCTCTTTCTGACCAGATATAAAAAAATACCAATAAACAAAGGCCCCCAGTGGGCACTGCTCCAGTAAATTCCAGCCTTGACAAGCTGAATGATAAGTAAACGTCATCTCTAAATCCATGCCAGCCCATCAATCACCGGTTTAGAACGGCCACACTATCACCCATTTTTTTTTTTATCCATACCGCGCACAGCAAATGCACAACTGCACATTTTTGCCCAATATCTGCACAGAGTGTTGTCACCAGATATGTTTGCGACAGTCGGCCGAGGAAAGGTACATTTACTCAACATTAATCGTAATATGTATCAGCGTGGATGCTACGTGTGCCATGTTGTTCTGCGTCGCCGAAGGCAGGACCACAATGTGTGCACGTAATTCACGAGCAACATCAATATTACATCTCCAAAACATTGCCACTAGGCATGTCACTTGGTCATGTGACCACTGTTGACCTATATTACCACAGCTGATCTGTTAGGGTCAGCCATTTCTAGAACAACCCCACAAATTCTCACTGACAGTTCATCAACATTCCATCTATCCCTCTTCCAACCCCTAAGTTTTATCTATCAAATCAAGGGTTGACTGCAAAATTGCTCCATCTCCATCTATATTCCTATGAATTTAAAGCAGTTTTGTGATCAGCCACCAAATAATTTCCTAAGGTAATTGTTTAAAAAAAGAAAGCATTAACATGAATTATTCAGATTTTATCCTTATATCTTTAATGGCATATGCAATTCATTAAAATGCAAACTTTTTCTATAAATTCAAGTACACTTACTATTCCTGACATCATTTTAATGCAATATTTTCATTTAAAATCTGCAGAGGTCATTATAAAAACATAAAACTGCAGGACAGAAATTAAAGCAACATTTAACCTTTTGATATGAAAACAGAACCTAGGAGTTCTATGAAATCTCAAGAAGGACTGCCTCTTAAACCCTAAAGGTTAATAATGAGTTTAATCTTGAATATCATCAATTTCTTCTTCGTGCCAAATTCAATATTTGAAATAAAATAGTTCTAACTTTTCCATTAAACTTGGACTTGCCTTACACAATCAATTTACATGCCGGTAAATATTGTGTCTCACATTTGTACCCATAAATCACTTTGTTATGCACATCTGTCAAGTGGTCAAATGCAGTATTGACTGATGACAGAATTAAACACTGACAGCTTTTGAGGGCTGTTTTGTCTGCAAAGTTGTTTAAAACTGCCTCCAGACAGTAAATAGACAAGTGACAATGCACCAGTATTGAGGTTTTGATGATGACCCTTGAGGCACCTCATAAAATATCTAAATAGGGCCTTTTTCAATTATCTATTTCTGTCCTGAAAAAGCCAATTTATCTGCTCGGACATGTTCAATACACTAATGCACCTAAAATGGGGGAAATGAAGGTAAAGCTGTAAAATGAGGATAAAAAGTGAAACAATTAGTTTGGCTGTGGTAGAATTCTAAGTAACCTGGCAACCATCGTTGCCAGTGATTGAGAAAGTATCAAAGTTCTCTTTTGGCCAGTTTGTATCATTGATGTCTTAAAATTCATACCTTTAACCCTTTCCCTCATATAGACTCATTTTGACGCACTCAATAGGTATCACATAAAGCCTGATCTGCAGAAAACCACAGTTAAACCTTACCAAATTTAATTACAATATCCTCATTTCAAGACCACTGAGGAGCAGCGAACAGCATAAAACCTGATCAGCCTGCGAGTTACTCGCAGGCTGATCTGGTTTTATGCTGTTCACATAGGTCTTTTCATGGTTTCCTCTATGAGGGAAAGGGTTAACATCTGACAACTATGAAATCAGTAACTGTTTCAGTACATGAAATGCAGCCTTGGTAATAAATAAGGTTTCCAAACAAATTATTTCTATACATTTCTTTAAGATATATGTTGCATCTGCACAAAAAAAAAAAAAAAAAAAAAATCAAAAGACTACCATAAGATTCTCTGCATTTTAAAAAGTCAATAAGTTTTGAGAAAATAAAGATCCAGGTAAATATATATATGAACTGCACTCTAACGAAGTTGATATCCATACATCACTTTCCCTAAGCTGTCTGTTGAAATCTTAATTGCATATAAAACAATCACATGTTAATTTATCGGTACACAAGTTAAAAAAACAACAAAAAAACTAGTCAGTGATCTTGATCTTGGGATGTTTCGTTCTGGAGGGAGACATATATGTATCAAGAAACATTCCTACTTCATAAAAGATAATGTATTGCTAAACGAGAAAAAAATATGTTACTGTACGTTATTCATATCCAGAACAAAGCTTTTTCTGAATTAATGAAATATTTTCACATACGCATGTTCACAATATGGTTGACCACGTGACAGATCCACATATATCTTCAAAAGCCCAATAACCTGTAATTTGACAAATTAGTGTGACAGGTATCATGGTTTGTTAGAAAGGACAGTTTCAGAGACCTACTGCCTGGGGCAAGAAAATAACAGATGATCGTATGTTTGTCCAGCGTGTATCAGCTGATTTGGATTTACTCAGCTGTCCTATACTCATGTTACTGTCAAAATTAACCCCCATTCTAAATATACCTGTACATTAATTAATAAAATATCCTATGCAGCATTATCCTGTAAGTAAAACCAAATATGTGTTGTTGTTTTTGTCACAATAGAACATCTGTTTTTCAGTTTTTGAGTGTATTTTTATAATTCAGAATGAAATTTCCCTCCTCTGTTAGAAGCACTGGTATACAAAAAAAAAAAAAAAAAAAAAAAAATTACCAAAATGGGTGACAATAGCCCAAGACCTTCTCCAAAAATTAACCTGACAGAAACAGATATGGGTCTATTACAGCAGCCATAATGTGACACAAACGTCCCAGAAACCTGAGATATCCGCTACAGATATCCAGATATCTGCTGCATTACCAGCTCATTTCATGCAAGGTCGGCACATCCTCACCCTGAAAAGCCCCTCCTTCATCTTGATGAAACCCTACACGTTCACATGGCTTCAGCCGTGAACCCGATAATAGTCACAGATACCTAGATAATATGTCTCCATTACCAAAAATAATCACACATATTCTACAGTCAATTAAAATCCAATTAGAAGCCCTTCATAACTCTCCCTGGCTCCTCCAAACCTATAAACAAAAACATAGTGCTTAATTAATACACCTCGCATTAAACAAAGCACAGATGTAACTTTCACGGTCTTGATCATTTATTATTCACTCCGATTACTGATGCAAAACACAAACCAAAAAATATCTCATCAATTATTTATCTCTTTCTCGTTTCCAATACTTCCCATATGTTGCTGTAGTCAGGTCTTTCTATGTTGTAATTATATAAATCCTGCCACAAGATTATTTGTTTACCAATGAGTTTGTTATAATAAATGAATTCATTTTTACAAATTACAAACCTGTAGAATATCAAGATATTTTTACATTTCCCAAAATCATTTCTTTTTTTCTATCTCAGACAGCTTAACTCAGTGAAAAAAATACTTTTCAAAGACAGACTAAAATTTTCAAACAATTATTTTTCTTTATGCATGGTAACCAATATTATAGAATCAAACTAAAATTTCATTACAGACTATTCAAATTCTTTTGAATGCCATCAGCTGTTTTCTTCTTTGTCCAACCACATGTAGTCAGAAATTTTGTCAGTTCAAACATTTTTTATCAATCATAAAAGGCAGAATGACAATTCCCAAAATCAGAACAGCAGTTACAGTTCAAATCATTAAAAACCTCAGTATATTCCATTTTCTCATTGAAGACTCACTTCAAACACTTTGATACTCACTAATACATTTCAGCATCTTAATAAACCATGTAGCATCCCAAATCTGCCATGCAGACAGTAAACTGATCCCATAGTTTCAATGGCTACAGACACATACATAAAGTTCTATATCATATCTTCATCCTCTCAGACAATGACAAAAACCAGGGCACTGTTAACACCCCAATAAGTGAGCATTACACCGCATTAACTATGGATGTAGTACCCAATTAGAGACTTATCTCTCCCATAAATACCATCCCTCAGTCCTTGTGCATCCCCAGACCTGATAATACTCCATGATGAGGACTTGGGCAGACCAACAGCAGATGGGTGGTAATACTTCAAGCATATTTCTTTTACACCAACTTAGAAAAAAACAAAACAACGCTTTCCTGATTTATACTAATTCCACAGATGATTTCTGGGTAGGACCAGTAATTTTCACCTGGGAAGACCATGAAAGCTCCTGCATGGGGATCAAACCCTAAAGAATAAGTTTTGATGACAGCCATTTTTATGAGTATGATAAACATATAACCACACATTAAAGAAATCAAATTCACTGAAAGATAACTGAGAGGGATTTGAATGTCCTAATCTGAAATGGAAATGCAACCATCTCTGAAAGAAGTATGCATGAATAGAAATGATAAACTGACAACAGATGGACCAACTTTTTTTTTTGTCAGCACAAGAATGAAAATGATTTCTGTTTACTATTTCTCAAGTCTTGCATGCATGTACCTTTCAAATAAGTGCGAGAATCAGCATCCACGGTGAATTACTGAGACATATTTTGACATACTGTCTTCAGGAAAAAAACATAAATGCACAAGAACTACCTAGTTTAAACCAATACTCTGTGTTGTAGTCATACAAGAATTAAAGTATAAAAAATACTGCTAAATTATCTCTATTAGCAATCTACTATATTCCTGTCAGACCCACACTATTCTCAGTTTAAACAATATAAAAATATGGATCTAGTCATTTAAAGTGAACATGTATATAGTAACTACATCTACAAAAACAATCTGATCACTTATTAATCAACTGCACATACACCTACCAATATAAAAAATATCTACACATAAAATAACAACAAATATAATTTATTTACCGTAACTCTAAGAAAGTTTTGTTTTTAAGCTATCTTTTAACTGCTTAAGCTACCATATCAAAATGCAAAAAAAACTCTTTTTACCTTTAAGGTAATCAAATTTAATTATACAAGCACATTTTCTTTCAATCAAACACAATATAGTATCACTCCAATTAAATTAAACCAATGTCGTTATCCATTTAACTCATATCCTACAACAGCAGTCAATCCACTTCAGTGTTAAGGTTTCCTTGCTGCTCCGTCTGTTGCCACTTTAATACTGTTAGTTTACATCCATTTGTCCTCAGTGAAGTGAAGTCACCCAGGAAGATGTAGAGGTGTCACACTGCTGAAGATACTGCAGGCTCTTACCATCTAACTTCACATTTTTTCTTGCAGTTTTGTTTATACGCTCCGTCAGTATCATTTTATGGGTACCTTTTCTTGTTCTCCTTTAATACCTTGACATTGCTATTACAGGTGCGAAACTACCAAATTACCCCTCAAACACTAATAGAGAAACAGTGTCACTTGATATCGTGGTAGCCGATGAATTTTACATGAGGACATCTCAATGTGACAATCCACGATTAATCTCGATCTAAGCAAACACCCCATTAAAACATACTCTCGATGAGAAGTTTTTATCACTTTGATCCACAGACCTGTCTCTATTTAATTCCTGCCTGAGTATATACCAGTACTGAACAACATAAATATATTGATATTATTTTTATCATATGATTTGAAGAAATCATAAAAAAATATTGCAATAAAACTGTGCTCTAATGGCCAATTTTCCGTCTGATAGGAGAAACATGCCAGATAAGATTGAAATATCTTCTTGCAAAATGTTGAAACATGTCTAACATCCTTTCTTATTGCCTAATTTATTTTACTTGCGCATCTGTCAGAAATCTGGTCTCTTAGTGCATGTTAGATGGAAGGATCGAGGTCAGTAAAAAGCAATCACATTCTCTCAAGAAACCGTCTCGTGCCTTCATGAGATGCAGGGAAAAAAGTGCCACTTTTCATTAAGGAAATGAAATGGCACTCAGAAAACAAATTAGAGGTTGACTGGCAAGTAAAGTGTATCCATGATATTTTGATATGAGCTGCCATTAGATTTTATCATTTAATTTGCTCTTTCTTGGTATTTGTAGGTAGTTAACATGTTTTTCAACATTTGACTTTACTGGACATGGACAGCTAGCAACTTAATACTCAATCCAATGCAATTTATTCAAAGCTGGTTAAATATTTAACCCTTTCCCTCATATAGACTCATTTTGACGCACTCAATAGGTACCACATAAAGCCTGATCTGCAGAAAACCACAGTTAAACCTTACCAAATTTAATTATAAAATCCTCATTTCCAGACCACTGAGGAGCAGCGAACAGCATAAAACCTGATCAGCCTGCGAGTAACTCGCAGGCTGATCTGGTTTAACTCGCAGGCTGATCTGATTTTATGCTGTTTGCATAGGTCTTTTCATGGTGTCCTCTATGAGGGAAAGGGTTAAGATCATCATCAAATAATCTACTGAAGGTATGTACTTAAACCATGTGTAGAACTATTTCATCAAAGTTTTTCTTATTCAGGTCCAAAACTTTGGAATTCTATACCTGCAAATATTCGTACGGTTTCCTCTTTTCATCTATTTAAAAATTCTTATATTCATTGGAAATTCCCAGAATTCTATGTGTAATGTTTTTGTAATTAATTATTTTGAGATACAGCTCTATTTTTTATTAAAAGTTCATTTTAATGACAAGTTGTGTTTTAGGATGCTGTTTCTATTATTGTTTACGCATGCTGTAATAATTTTGTTGTAAGTGTATATTGTATATATTTTATTGTTTCCTTTATGTGGACCATATGGAAGACTGGTGTTAACCAAATATGCTATCCACCTTAAATAAAGCTTTTACTTACTTACTTACTTACTAATCAAGTAACGAAACTGTTTCTAGGACAGACCTTCTGAAGGTAAATGACAAAATTAATGTTCCATTTCTTTCACTGGACGTTCAGTGATTTGACCAGGTTACTTCCAACTCAGATTAAAGGTTTCATATCTTTATTCTCATGCTTCCGCAATTAAATCATTAAAAAGACTGTTTTCTTTTCAGCTTTTATTCAGAATCTGTAAGGGCTTCTATGGAAAAAAGATTACATGCATAGACTATTTAATATGAAAGATGATTATTGAATTGTGTTATTTAAAGTCTTTTTTTAGGCAGATTTGAAGTGATACCAACTTTCAAAGGTTTCAAAAAAAGAAATTTTCATGAACCCATTTTTCTTTTTCATAACATTCTGGTGTTTCATCAGGAACTCCGGTAGCAAAAAGGTTTTGCAGATGGAAAAATTGCATCATATTTTACAACTTACAATCTACAAACTGTTTATTCTAAGGTAATCTTGTACCCCACTGTGCAGGTTTATCAGTGCAGACGGAGAAGCGAATTATCAAAAATATTAAAACGATGTCCAATTATCTCTAAACAACATCTGACGGAGTTTATTCTGGAGTAATTCTGTCAAACATGCAATAATGTCGGTGGCAGCTTGCAACTCAATGAGAGTTTGGCTAACATTTTCATCATATTTTGTGTAAAATAATACAAAATGCACCATGAACAAAAAAACTAGCAGTAGATAATTCAGCAAACTATGTCTGAAAATTTGTGCGTTATTATCAGTAATATGCAAGAATATGCACCTATAGATAGATAGACGCTCACGTGCCTTGGAGATCACCACATGGCTGAACCATCTATTACTGGAATCTTGGGGGTCAAACTTTGCCAAGTACCTGGAACCCATATGCCCCAAAGCATTCCTTGATATTGAAAAATATTTTTTGGTATGAAATTGTGAACAGAAATAACCTATACATCATAATGAGGCAAATAAATACAAATTCAAACAGATGATATCTGAGAAATTCTTCAGGGCAATCATGGTATGTAAGGTGCAATACCCTGACTAGATCAGTCATGGGCATGTCGCAAGTCTGGAATCATTAGCATGATTAACAGCAGATCTTAAACACTGGAAAGACTTGAACCTGCAGCCTCTGATTTAGGTTATTATGAGTGTACTTCTATGTATCCCAATATTTCTCAAGAATAAAGCTGCTCATGCTCAAACTCAAAATATGGCCCATAACTTCAATGTAGTTGAAAATAATATTTACATTTGAGTTTGATAGCCCAATTAAGTATTTTTGAGAACCTTGCCCAAAGTTTAAAATAAATACAATCTTAGACTCAAATTCAAATATCATATTTAAATCCCATTTTAATCTAATTGGCAATTTTTTAAGTTTGAGCTAAAAATTCATATTTACAAAAAAGTTTGTTTTTTTTAGGTCAGCAAGCCAGGTGTTAAATCTTGATATACCTTTAAACAATGTGGACAAAAGTGCTTGAGAATATTTTAATTCTGAACAATTTTGAAACCTGCAGACACCTGCAAAAGATTAAGCCAATTATGTTTGTCTTTAATATCTGATAACTGGCATTTAAGAACTTGAGAAGCTGACCATTAATGTCCTTACAAGTAAAATTGATGCAGAAATAAAATCTTATTCAGTTAAACTACAACACTGATAAAATAATCATATATGTCCTAACATATTTAGATAATCAATTTACAAAATATGTCCCCCACTTGATAAAGAGTGTGAACTGACAGGTGACAGATTTAACGCCCCACTTGAGTGTCGTGTCCTCTACTCCCCTTATGTTCCTAATGTTCCTATGAGGCACAGTCAAGGGACTTGTAGTGCCACTCGTTCTGTGGTTTTGTCAAGACTTACGCTTCAAACCTCCTTTAACAGCAAGTTTCCTGTAATGTTAGCTAATAAACAACACTCCCTGCACACGTGTAGGAAGTAAAAATTGTTGTTGGATACCTAGTATGGAATACAAAAGCTTAACAGTGAAACGTAACATTACCAATCCTAAAAACTGTTGTTTTCAAGTTTTATTATTATTTTGTTGTGCAAAAAATATTTATTCATAATTACATGTACTGGTACATACAAAACCCCCATATAAGGCCTCCCCCCCCCCAAAAAAAAAACACCAAAAAGCTCTGCTTCTGACTGACCCTCTTTTTTAACAACCAAGAAGTTGTTTTTTTACCTAAAAATTCTGCCTTTAAAAAATCTTTCCTTTTTTTTAACCTTTCGTTTCATTAGAACAAAAATCCCTACCTACCTACCCTCTTTTTTTTTTTGGCTGGAAACTAGAAATAGAACTATTTTTTGGGGCGCCTAAGTAAAACATTGATATTTATTGTCATTTCTTTTCCCCAAAGCTATGAAGTATTAATGTAGTAATTTACTAAAGAAAAATATACTTTTTTTTTTTCATACCACCATGGATATAAAGAACTAATACTTAATACATTTTCAGCATGTATTTACACAGAAAACTCTTTCAAAGGTCTAGATCTTAAATTTTCTCTGGGTAACAATACAAAAATATAATTTTTAGATTTATTTGGAACAAGAGAAACCATGTGAACCTATAGCCATAACTTTGCTATTTAAGACAAGTTTGAATAGACAGATTTGGACTATTAAACACTAATTGTTAAGTCCCAAGGTGAAATAAAATGCATTCTTTATAATATTTACATAGACAGCATGGCAGAAAGAAGATATGCATATTAAATGGCTCCATGAGGATGAAAAATGCTTACAAAAATAAAATTCCTCCAATGCTAGGGTTATAAAGGACATGGGGTGAACAATTCAATGTGTAGAAAAACATGGAGTTTAATTGGTCCATGAAAGATGAGATGTATGTTTTAGTATTGGATGAACAGACAATAACAAGGTGACAATTCGGGGCACACCCCTGGGGCCTGACTAACTGGGCGCATATAAATATGAGGCTCATCAACCTAGTGAAATAGATGTTATCTTTTTTATTGCGACTGTCAAGAAAAACAGCTTGTGCTACAAACACTCTACAGTCTGGATTGCTTGATTTATGATCTGCTGGTTTGAAATCTGAACCCTTCCTAATGCAGTAAAGCAGGAAGTCTCCAATTTCTGTGACAGGAGTTGTTATACTAAAACTTCTTGACCAAGGGTCAGTGGCTCTGCTAACTAGTTTGTATTAAGTGGACAACAGATGAAGGATTATTACTGCCAGAGATAACATACCATTCTCATTATTGGACAATGTTTGGACTTCCAATGAATCTTTTTCAGGATCACTGCTCCTGAAAACGCTAATCACTTTTGCGATAAGGTAGAATTTATGGACTTTTCTGTGGTAAGGATATCTCAGGAAATAAAAAAAAAAGGAAGATAGAAAATGACATTTTCCATGTTTCAAAACCCATGTGAATACCAGGGTTTTGAGAATCCTTTCCTTCCATTTTTTGATAAACTTGATGTACTTTTTGATAGTAAGTCTAATGAATGGGTAATGTGTATGATAGTTTAAAAGCAATTTGGGAGG
>CM037784.1:45885025-45935025 GCA_021229015.1 Solen grandis | reverse complement strand
ATTAACATTATATATACATCTGATCACGATTGCTTTATAAATGTGAATGCTAGAATGAAAACAATGTTGAATATGACATTTTTTATACTTCAATGGCCATAACTGGAGATAATGGTCCAATACCAAGTCAGTCTTGATCGCAAGATAATAGTCATTAATACTACCATCTTGGTAGAGGGTTTCCCATAGAAAATCTGTGTCAAATTATTTTAAAATCTGGCTAGTAGTTTTAAAAGTTTTCACTATATACATTTAAGGCAAATTAGCCCTGCCCCTGGTTGCCATGTTTTTTAACAGATTGGATTAATTTTAGCAATCTTGGTAGAGGGTTATCTAAGGAACATCTATACTAAAACGTTTTGAAATCTGGCGAGTAGTTTTGAAGGACCAGAGTTCTAAATGGATCAACTTTATTTTAGCAACTTCTGTGAAGATTCACCCAAGGATCATCCCTGCCAAGTTATATTGAATTCTGTTCAGCAGTTTCAGAGGAGTTGTCATTTAAACTAAATTATTGGCTACGCAAGGTGGACAAGACGGACGCAGGGTGATCACAAACGCTCACCTTGAGCACATTATGCTCAGGTGAGCTAAAAATATATGATAGTTATAACTAGAGCTATCAATGAAGGCAATTCACTCCATTACTATGACGCAACCTGTTTATATGAATCTGCTGAATTACCATAGAAACAAGTCATTGATGTTTTCACAACTTACAAGGTCCCCTAGAGATGCGATATCTACATATTGCCATCTAATCACCTACTAATTTTCATTAATCTAGCTCTCTCACTTTTTGAGTTATCAAAAGGATCTTCCTGTTAACACCATTTTTTGTCTACTTGCTTTCGCAAAGCATAACAACCACAATTTGATCTAGGGAAACAAAACAAAATGACGTGCGTAATCTCTATATTGTCATCTATTCACATACTAATTTTATTAACCTAGCTTATAAACTTTTCGATTTATCAAAGAATTCATCTGTTAAAGCCATTTTCTAACTACTTTCATTACTATAGCAACCACAAGTATGATCCAAGAAAAGGTAGCATGCATATTCAATCGCAAAGTAATTTCCTACTATTTCCATTACTATAGCAACAAGAATTTTGATTCCAGGGGAAAAAAAGTGACATGCATCATCTACAGACAGCCAAATTTATATACCAAGTTTAACTAGAGCTATCACTGAAGGTGATTAATACCCCCGCAAAATACTTTAATGCAGGAGAAGCCAGACTTCAGGCAGAGCATAGATAAGAACCTGTATACATAGTATATTGGTTGTGATAGTAATAAGTAAGTAAAGTTTTTATTTAAAGTTGATAGAGAGTCAATAATGGTTGTTTGTCACAGTAGTTTAAAAATATAAGGTTACAGTTCTTGGACACTGCACTTCTCCTAGTCGCCATCTGTTTACATTTTAAGTTTCAAGTATATACCATGTATAATATTCGAGTTATGTTCAGGACAAGAAAAACAAGGAAAAGTAACAAAGGGAAATAACTCTGTAATTACTCAAAAAGAGTTATGGTTCTTGTGCACTGCACTTCCTCATATTGTGGTTGACCATTGTATGAAATTGTTTTGAAATCCAACCAGTAGTTTAAAAGTTATACTCTGGACAAGGAAAAGTAACTAAGGGCAATAACTCTGTAATTCCTATAGTTAGAGTTATGGTTCTTGTGCACTGCACTTCCTCATATTGTGGTTGACCATTGTATGAAATTGTTTTAAAATCCAATCAGTACTTTACAAGTTATGCTCCGGACAAGGAAAAGTAACAAAGGGCAATAACTCTGTAATAAGTCAAGATGGAGTTATGGTTCTTGTGCACTGCACTTCCTCTCCATGTGCTTGATCATTGCATGAAGTTGTATTGAATTCCAACTTGTGGTTTTCAAGTTATGCTCCGGACAAGGAAAATGCAACGGACCGCTGGACCGAACGACCGACCGACCACTGGGTGACTCCTATATACCCCCCCAAACTTTGTTTCAGGGGTATAATTACTTTGAACATATTAAGTCTTAATGCCACCCTGGGATCCAGATATCCAGACAGCTCGACAAACAGATGAGGACAAACCTATAGTCCCTTCCAGTGGAATCAGTAAGGAACTAATAAAATTCCTAACCCATGTAGATCATCCCTTACCTTAATGACAGGTCCTGGTTTTGGTGATTGTTTCTGTAGCCCTTTCTTCTTGCTATCTGGCCTTTCCAGCACTTTGACAATCCTCTCGGGCTTCACCCACTCATCATGGCGGTTATTCCAGCCCTGGTAGTGCACCAAGTAAGTTTTGGGCCCAGAATCTGAGCCAACCTCAAGCACCTGAAAGGAAAGAACCAATACGCTGTGTATATCATAGTAAAACATTGCGTAATAAGCAAATGTATTAAAAAAAAAAAAGAACATTACTGCAATTTTTAGATGAAATCTTCAGGAAGAAAATATCAGGTTCCATATATCAAGACTGGCAGCAATGAAGGCAAATGTCAGATGTCTTGAATTACAACATAACATTAATTTATATACTGATTGGTGGGCATTTTTAATCTGAAAATTCATAGGTCTGAAAGCAATCTGGATTTGCTTTGAAAACCAGTATATAGACAGAAACCCACATATAAATCTGCACATACTTCTCAGTATTTCAAAATTGTATAGACTACATCTATATGCATAGGAGAGAGAGAGATCATTAAACCTTAGATATGTCACTTGATATCTTGGCACTAGGCCAGCCATGTCTGGAACTACCATTATATGCTGAGTATAAAGCAAAGTGACATCTTGAAGTTTATGTTGTTATCAGGGTATGTACCGATGACTTAATGTTCTGTTGTAGAGGTATAAAATGGCACTTGGCAAGCTTTTGTTATGATGTTGTAGAGTGTCTGATATGCACACAGATGGTTCCAAATTTGACTCCAGCTTGGGACAGGGTAATTTTGCTTATTCACAATTCTACAAGGTCATACTTAACTTTTGGCCTTCTTGCTGAAACTACCAAAGTTAAAACAACAGAAATTTATACCTTGGCTTCGTACACACTGGAGTTCCTGCCACGTCCATATCTGATCTTCAGTTTGGAGCCCACGGGGAGATCATGAGTATTAGAAGAAACAACAGGAGGGGGCGGAGTTCCTTCCTCCCTCCCTTCATCATCTCTGGAAACACACCAACAGAAACTGTTATAGATCAAGTTAATACTTATCACAAGGAGTGTTCCTTGGATAACATGCATCACCTGCTGAAAAAAGTGTGATGGAAAAATTGTGACAGATGACGGAACACTGATACCCATGTCACCTCTACTTGCAGGTGACACAAAAATTGTGCAATTTGTATTGACATGTACAGTTACTGCAGCAAGACATACATATATCTTTTTGCCCCATATATTTTAAAAACCTTTTTACATAAATCCCTCCCCGTAAATTTATAAGCTGAATAAAAATTGACTGTGAATTCAATAAAACACAACACACTTTCACAAATTCTTTCTATAACTTTGGCTGACTGAAATCTCAAACCAGGAGAAACTATTTGCAAGTAAAATACATTATTACATAACAAACAAACTTACGATTCTCCTGTTTTCTTTGCAGGGGTCTTCTTTTTCTTTGTTTTCTTATCTACTTTCTCTACTTTTTCTTCAACATCTTCATCCTTCTTTTTATCATCTTCCTTTTCTTCCTTCTTTTTCTCTTTTGATTCCTCCTTCTTATCCTTCTTTGGTTCTTCTTTCTCCTTCTTTGGTTCTTCAGTCTCTTCTTCCTCCATCTTATCATCATTTCTCATGGAACGTCGTCGAACAATCTGTGAGGAACAAATAAAAAAATATATATTAAAAGTAATTTTAACTTTTATCAAAGATAGCTTTTAATCTAAAAGGAGGTTTGACGTTTACTGATATTCTACATTCAAACCTTATTGTTTCAATATCTCTCAAGGAGGAATATAAAACTACTTGCAAAGCAATTATTGACAAAAAGCATTACTGAAATGAATATAATAACCAAGATTCATAGAGAAGCATAAACTATATATCAAAGAAAATTTTAATGCAATTTGCTGGATATGACTGTTTCAAGGTTTAAAATATTCAGATGTCCATTTTCCACCTTCTAAAACCTACAACAGATTTCCAAACTAGACTTCTAAACCTTTTTTTAATTTTTTTCCTTTTTTCCTTTTTTTTTTTTCTTTTTTCCTCACACTTTTCTTCTCTGTTTCTTGCTTAACTTCCTCTTTTTCTTTTTTATCCACTTTCTTCTGACTGCCGTCTGTCTTCTTCTGCACAGGCTCAACCTTCTTTGATGCATTCTTTTTGTTGGCTGCCTCTTCCTTCTTTGTTTCTTTTTTATCTTCCTTCTCTCCCTTTTTCTCATTTTTTGTTCCGTGTCCTATAGTCAATATTTAGGAGTTTTAACATTATCAGCGGTACAACATAACACTTATAATATTTTGCTTAGTAACTTCCACAGACTATAAATTAACAACCTAAACAAGAGCAGTGGCTATTACAAAATATGCCTGTCCTTCATTTTTTATCAATTCTGACTAGTTATCAAACTTAGTCGAGATACTATGCCAATACACTTTGTGACAAAGTTTGGTAAAGATTGGTTCACGTTTGTCAGTGTTAGAGAGCAGAATCTGTTAATTTTGCAATTTTTCGTCACTTCAAAGGTTGTAACTCTTGAGTGTCTGATACATTCTGACAGGTTATCAAACATGTTCAAGATATTGTGCCCATAGACATTGTGACCAAGTTTGATAAAGACTGGTTCACATTTGTTAGAGAGCAGACAACCTCTAATGCATTGCCCGCCGCAGGTGGTATAAAAAGGCGCGTGTGTATAAAAAGGCAATATGATTCAAGTGTCCATCCAACTCCAACATTAAGCATTAATGTATATGCATCTTAAGTGGTCCAATGATAATGAATCCGATTACGGATCCGAAGGTTGGGGGTTTGAACCCCGTTGGAGGCAAGAACTCTTCATGACTTTCCCGGGCGCAATGTACTGGTCCAACCCAGGAACTGTCGAGAGGGATTAGTATAAGTTTTAAGAACTTCTTTCCCAATCAACATAAGAGAAGTAAATAACTGAACTAAAGTGAAAATCTAAGATATTAAATGAACAGAAGCTTGAAATATGGAAATATTCTTTAAAAAAAATACATATATTTTTTACATTTTTTTTTTTTATTATAAGCACAAAACATATTAACCTGGTTTTGGTATTTCAGCATCACTGTCAAACTCTGATTTGGCATCCTCATGAGGTTTCTCCTTCTCCTTTTCAGGTTCAATCTGTTTGGATCACAATAATAAAATCAAAGCATGAAATTAGAAATTGGTTACTTAAAAAAAAATAAACAATCATGAAATAATGGTGGCTAAATAAATATTCTTTTGCCCATGAACAGGGTTTTTTTGTCTTTATTTTCAATACAACATTTTCTGAAAGCCCAGCATTTCAGAAGTATCCAAGACATCATCAACAAATTCATAATAAACTCTCCCTTTCAACAACATGACAGAAATACTCAAGCCATCTCTTATTTATTCCTACCTTTTCAGCTGCCTTGCTTGATTCCCTTCCCCGGAAGCTGAGAATGCTCCTCCCTGAGTCTCCCTGGTTTCTCACAGGTCGACTGATGGTGCCCATTGAGCTACCCAGCTTCCTGTAGAAGTCCTCAAAGGCATGCAAATATCTGGAAACAGAGAATAATGTAAAGATAATTAGAATTATTACAGATATTTGAAACATAAACATACAGAAAAGTAATGTCTTTCTTGGGTATATTAACCTGAAAAGTAAACAACAGCTGAAAATGCCTAAAAAAAATAATAAAAAATAAAAAAAACCTTTACAAAGTGTATCAGAACAGAGTATTACAGAAATATAGAAAGGAAATTGTGCAGAATGAGAACAAATTATCCTATTAAACAAAAGTGCTCTTTGGAACACATGTGTCACCTGCTGAAGCACGACAGAAAAAACGTGAAAGTGTGATGGACAATTGCAACAGAAAAAGTGTGATTGACAGACAGATGGCGAAAAGCTTACAGCAGGTGACACAAAAATATTATTTCTATGAAATGTATTCAAGAGATCTGCAAAAAGTTCTGTTAGTATAAAATATTAATAATCTTAAAAAGGTTGATGGTTACCATATATGGTTTCAATGAAAAGAACTCACTTTTTGTAAGCATTTTTTATCTGTGTAGAGGCTGTGTTTGATGGAGGTAGCGCCATTTTGGAGTAAACAAGTCTCCACTTCATCTGGTTTGTCACCTGCATATTTCAATATAAATCATTTCATTTATTAGATTTTTTTTACACATAATGAGAATTTTGCAAAAGTATGAACATCAATTTTTACTAATTTTCCTCAATTTCTTTGATGGCCCTACAAATATAAATCTCAACTACAGCTTGCTCATCTAGACCTCATGTTTTCTTGAACATGAGTCCATGAAATATGTATCAACAAATTCACTTTATTGTAGATTCCACAAAAGTGATGTCAACTAAATAATTATGGTATTTCAGTATACTTCAATCCAAATATTTTCAACCATATTTCCTACAATTATGGCTGTGCAAGAAACTTGCTACTGTCCCATCGCCAACTTATATATCATCAGAATTGAAAATGATGCATACCCTGTTGTATCCTCCAAGTTTCTGTACAACCTTAAACAATTTGTAGAGGTTCAGGTCTTTTGATCCAATACTAGGGCCTTTGTTGATTGGGGTTCCTGAAATGAAAATACACATTAAATGCTTATCATGAAGTTATTGAATACAAACAAACAAGAAATTCAATAAAACATGAAATTTTCATTAATTGCTATTTTTAAACTTGAAAACATCAACAACAAGATTAATTTTTGTAAATAAAATAAACCCAACACAATTAAATCAGAAGGATTCAACCACTAATAAAACCAGTCAGGGATGTTTAGCCTACCAGCAATTGTCTCACCTTAGCCAAATTCTTTATCAACAAAATTAAAATCTGCCAATTTTAAGAGTTAATATGATTTCCAGATGTATTTACCTCTGTCATCAGAGAATTTGTACAGCTGTGCAACAAATCGATCCTTCTCCTCACTTGGCTCATCATCATCAGATGACTGAAACAAACATCAGTATAAATCCTTCTTTTTTTTTTTTTTTAAACAATTGAACCATTATCATCCCTGTCAATTGTCAGGGTCAATTGTATTTTAACACCACCTTCCCAACTTTGATTATATCTCGTCATATGATTTTGAATACATTCAATCTCTAAAACTATTTTGTATGATATCTAAACATACACACATTTTTTTTACAGGGTAACTTAACATGCATACAACAGAGTATCAGTATGATAAACTTTTAAAACCTGGAATGATTTTCTTTTTTATTTACTTGTGAGAATGAACTGTCAAAAGAGTGTTCAGACCTTACTGTTAATAACATGATCATCAAAATATAATCAATATAACAAAAATCTACCTCAAATATATCATCAAGTAACTTCAAAAGTACCAATCTAACTGGCATTTATATTTAGATTACAATTACAATTTAGATTTTTATATATGTTAAAACAATTTGAATTTAAAAGGTTTGAAAATAAATTAACTGATTACCTCAGCAGTTTCATCCTCATCATCAGATCCAATCAGTTCAACCTTGTTCCAAGATGGAGGCAGCTCACGGTTGTCAATGAATAGTAGGGCTTTTTCCATTGCTGGATCAAACAATAAACACTTAGGATTCAATAAATTTCCTTATAAAGCTATTTCTGCCTTCAGTACGGTTTCAGATATAAAGTGTCTTCATTAAAATCAATATTTGTTTTGACAACAGTTGTTCATAACAGGTTATATGTAAATTATGCAGGCCAAGAACAACATGACATCTGTATTTGCTTTGGGTCCATTTTTTTCTTCAAAATTGTGTACTCTATTACTTTGCCTTACCTGGTTTTAATGATTTGTCTTCATTCTTTATCACAGCTTCCCTTGTAAATGTTGTCAGATCTTTTTTCAATGCAGACAGACTGTAACAGCAATATCAACAATACAATTAGCATCTTGCAGAACAGATAACATAGCCCAGTACACATGTCAACTCAATGACTTATTTTATCATTTTATTCATATTCATTTTCGATTGTTTCAAACACCAGTGACAATTTCATTAAAATGTGAGGGAAACAGATTAAACAAATCACTGGTCAAAGTAGAAATGTGTCACCAATGCAGGATCCATGACTCTGTTGTGACTTTATGAATTTCAAAACAAAACCACAGCTTCACAACTTGCAAATGCTGGAGAACATTCCTGTTTAGTAATATGTCTATGCCTCACATGGTTTTGGAGATATGCACCACACAAGATTTGTGACTGACAGACATGACAAATTTTGTTCCCCATCCTCCACATCAAAGTGAGAGCATAAGAAAGTGTAATTCAAAAACAATACCTGAAAATCTTTTAATGTTTAAGAAAGTATGCGTGACTGGTCCTACTTAGTAATACAAATGTACATTCATTTTCCTACAATGATAAAATTACTGTCTTAAAAAGATAAAATGTGACTCACAATTTACTATCCTTGAAAGACTTAACCAGCAGGTGGTCTTTTGTCTTCAGCTCCATGGGATGAGCATCAGGCAGTATTACAAGTACTGGGATAGACTGGGATTTCTTCCGGTCCCCGCTCTCATAGAACATCACCTTGCCTACCAGGTCCTGGTTCTTGCCACGATACACCTTCCTTCGTGGACTGCCTTCCTCGTCTGTCGTCTCATCGCTCTCCTCTCCACTTCTTATAAAAATATTCAGATTTCATTAAATGGTCTTCAAAATACATTTGTCATAGGTCTGAAAATAAGATTGATAGTTAAAGAGGAAAAGTAATTGAGAGTTATCTTAATTAACTGTATTCCTATGCTGGTCAGCCTTTCATAACTTAATTTGTTTTTAAAACAAAAATCCTTTTTTTATAAAGCATATTTATATGTTTAGGAAACAATAAAAAAATATGTTTTTGCTTGATCTACCAAACTAGTATTACCCTATGTAGCAACAACTGATTATGAAAGAAACAATTTTCAATGATGCCATTATCAAAACAAAAACCCTTTTTTTATAAAGCATATTTATATGTTTAGGAAACAATAAAAAAAATATGTTTTTGCTTGATCTACCAAACTAGTATTACCCTATGAGCAACAACTGATTATGAAAGAAACAATTTTCAGTGATGCCATTATCAAGAGAAAGTGCACTATGGATCCAAAGGTTGTCACTAGGGGGTGAAGGGAGGAGGATAATTCAATACCCAATCAGGCACAAAGTACCAGTCCAACCCAGGAGTTACTAAAAAGAGAAAAATATAACATATTAATTGATTATTTCCTGGCATCATCAGTTAATTCAAATCTATTGGTAGGTTTGCAATTGAGTGGTGGATAGCACAAGGCGGACACTTACTCATCATCTGGATTTGACCTGCCTCTCTTTCCTTTAGCTATCACTGGTGTGCCAAAATGTTCTGGGTTTGACAACGGCAAATTATCCAAAGTCTGAAATGAAAGAACAAAAGATATTAAGCTATATATTGAAACAAGAGCTGTCAGAGGACAGCACGCTCGACTATTCAAAATGCTTGTTGGTAAATCAAATGAAATCTATTTCAATTCTTGCCCTTCACAAACCCTGTACATAATAATAGTCAAAAATGATATACCTTGATAGTCTGATACCCCTTAATAATTTTATGATGTCTAAAATCAATCCCATGCCTAGTTACTGAGACATGAGCACAACAACACTGTGCATGCAACACTTTAACCAAAAATCCAAGTTAGAAAATGGCCATAATTTGCCCCTGAAGACACTCCTTAACTTTCTAGTTAATTCCTTAGTAGCTTGAATGCAACAAAATTAACAAAAATTCTAAGTTAAAAGGAGGTCATAATTTTTAATATATTCTATCAAGTGTTGTCTACCTTGATAGTATGATACCTTAACATATTAAAGAAAAAATTCCGGATACTGAGATATTAGCATGAAAGTAACTTGCATGCAAAATTTTAACCAACGTTTCTAAGTTAAAAAGGACAATAATTTGTAACATATTCCATCAAGAGTTATCTACCTTGGTTGTCTAAACACATTTATAAACTTTCAAGTCAATACCATGAATGGTTATTGAGATACAAACTAGATAGTAGCTTGCACGCAAAACTTTAACCAAATTTTCTATTGCATGCAAAACTTTAAACAAAATTTCTAAGTTAAAAAGGGGCCATAATTCATATTAAATTCAGTCAAGAGTTATCTACCTTGGTTGTCTGATGCCCCTGAACATATTTTTAAACCTTCAAGTCAATACCATAAATGGTTATTGAGATATAAGGTTGATAGTAACTTGCACGCAAAACTTTAACCAAAAGCTGCATCGCCAACGCCAGGGCGACTACAATAGCTCTCATATTCTTCAAATAGTCAAGCTAAATATCTAAAGACGTAGTAAAGTTACCATTGAAAAGATCTATGCAACTACTTATAAAACGTAGACTGATCAGGGTTTATATTAATCATTAAAGCCACACAATATGCAGGTGAAATTGTTACTCAATATGTTCTGACTTTCTTATGCCGGTCTGGAAAACAGTTTTCAACTTTAAATTTAAAAATCTCTCTTTGGTCAAATACAGAGGACCACACTCAAAATTCAGAGTAATCTAAATGGTAATGGTATCTCACCTCACTTTCCATGAAGTGCTTGTCACCTTTCAGACATAGCTGTGTCCTTCTTAATGTCCTCTCATCAGCATCATCAAACACTGAAATGAAAAAAAAGAAGACTTTCTCATTTTCACTTTAACCCTTTCCCTCATATAGACTCATTCTGACGCACTCAATAGGTACCACATAAAGCCTGATCTGCAGAAAACCACAGTTAAACCTTACCAAATTTAATTACAAAATCATCATTTCCAGACCACTGAGGAGCAAACATTAAAACCTGATCAGCCTGCAAGTTACTTGCAGGCTGATCAGGTTTTATGATGTTCGCGTAGGTTGTTTCATGGTGTCCTCTATGAGGGAAAGGGTTAAACTCGTCAGATTTTCTGATATTTATAAATCTGGAAAGTTTTTTTTTTTATCATTCTTCATCCAGAAAGCCACTCTAACCAAAAATCAAATCAAGAATGATACAATCAGTGTACTTGTCTTTAAAATTCATTTCAAACCTCAACAAAATGTTTAATGTCAACATACCAACAGTGTACATGCTGGAATCATTCATCTGCTTAATGACGGCTTCCATGACCCTGCTGGTCTCTGGGTGCTTGACCTCAACTGTGCCACCAAGCTGAAATTGGATTAAAAAAAATATCATAATTACATTAGTCTCTACAAATTCTTTTCTTAAAATATGTCTGCAACATATTTTATTGTTGAAAGGTTAAGAAACAATTACTAACACAAATGGGTTAAGACCATAAGCTAATACTGAAAATAAGAAAACATTTTCATTTTGTTTTTTATTTTGAACAAGAATTTTAGCATTTATTCATGACATACTGTAAGATTCTGACAAATAAACCAAAATAAGACATCTAAGAATCTCATTTGGTTTCAATATCAGTAAATATATCCAAACCTTTCATACCTTAAGAGGGCCAGTAATAAATTCATCTGTGACCAGCAATGATGACTGAGTTTCTTTCAAAAACACCTGAAAAAAAGAAAAAATATACTTCATGAAGTTCTTTTTAATAGCAGGTTGCCACTTTTCCTGAGAATGTTTGGAATGGAGCAAATCAAATGTTTTTTTGTTTTTTTCGTTACTTATTAAATAATGAATAAAAGAATGAAATAAATATTTCATCTGTTCTGTAAATCAAAGAGTGCTGAAATGCTTATGTGTAACTGTTCAATAATGAATAAGTGATGATTCTGAGTATTTTCCCATCTTCTATCACTGAATTGAAGCTGGTATCTAAAATTAATAACTTCTAAAAGATAGTCCTGCAAATGAGCGATATGGAATTGTTCACAATGAAATAAAATGCATTTACAAAAGGAAAAGACATTTAAATAAAACAAATATTTGTTAACTATTACTTTTTGATGATTATATGAAGATAAGTGTTAATAATTAAGATACTTACTCTACATTTTACAGACTTGACAATCTTCTTGACCTTTGCTTCACAAAAAGCCCCTTTATACTTAGCACTTACATCGGTACCTATTGGAATATATGGTGGCTCCGAGCTAGCCTGTAAATATATGGACATTCAGCATAAATAATCATGCATTGAAATGTCCCTGTATTGACTACAAAGTTGTTTAATTCACACAATAAAGGAACAAGATTAAATCATGGCTTTGTAATGTGTTAAGTACTTGTAGGAAGTTTTTCCCAAAAAAAATTTTTTTAAAAGAGGAAAGCGTGCAGACTGACCTGGACCCGAACCTGATACTTTTTGCCTACATGACAAATGCCCAACTAACTCTGCATTTTGGCCACTTACACATGAAATTCCCCTCTGTGAAAACATTTCGCTTACAGGGCGATTGCTCCAATGTCTGAGCTACCCAGCAAATTTATTCACTAAATAAAGCTATTTGAAGTATTTTGGATTTAATAAAGACATGTTGCATCCAATGCATTCCCCCGACCCCACCCACTGAATGTGACATGAGAATTGTCATCAATAACTTCCCAATAAAATTATTGAACTGGGATCTCAGTGGTATACTGAAATATGCTGTAACCCTTCCAATTGACTTCACATTAAATATGATGTATGCTTCTATTTGTGAGGTAAATTCAAAGGCTATATCAGCATATATATGCAGCTCATTTTTTTTTTTTTATTATTATAATAATGATCCTCACATATTTGGACTGACCAATACAATTTTCTTGAGCAGGCACCCCTTATTTTCTACTTTCCTTTGAGGACTATTGACATACAAAAATATCTTAAGGCATACATTAAAAATAATGCTATTGGAACACAATTTCGAGCTGAAACAAGTTGAAATGTTAACGCAACCCAAAAAAATTGTTGATGAAATTGCTCAACAATTTCCATTTGAAATCTAAGTTATTTACTTACTTCTTTTATGCCAAAAATAAAACGATGATACGCATAGCTTTAATTAAACACGAAGCAATGGTCCCAACATACGAAATAAGTGAACTTATGTGTCTAAAAAATAACATGCATTCGGCCTACGTATTACCCCACCCACACACACTAACCAACCACTTTCAATACTGGTGTTATGCCGTTGTTGTGATTTAAATTCTCATAAAGGCTAAATTTAATGAAATCAATGCAAATCCTGCTAAATATCAATCAGATTACAGAAGCAGGATTTAATTAAGCCTTTTTCTCTTTCATCTTAGAAAACAAAAAATGTCAACAACAGTCTGTCTAGGCGCTATTTCTTTGCCTTGTAATTTTCATAAAATGAACTACATACCATCATAAACTTTCGTTGCTGAAAGACCTTATGTATGTCTTTCTCTCCAGTAGCAAAACAATCAAAATCTATTCAACACTTTTCTTTAAATTTAACAAAAATGTCAAATGTAAACCCCATCTAGGATTCCGCTGGCTGGTGAATAACAAACTTGTCATAGGAACTCCGTATTCTGATTGGTTAAAAGTCACGTGAACCGGAAAATTTACCCAAACGGAAAGTAATACGCATGCGCATTAAGCACTAAATGGCGGAAACACATGAAGAGAAAACACAAGGAATCGCTGAGTTCGAAATCGAGTAACTTCAATTGCTATCATTGCCAATGATTCAGTAAGGTAAAATAATGTGTTTTAGTGTTTTTTCTTTATGCTCTAGTTATATTGCTCCACCAATATGCGTATTTTTGAAAATATGACTATGTTAGCAAGCCTTGGTTTATGCCCAAAACACATTTTATGGCAACATACGGGCGTTTAAGTACACATTCCAGGTGGCGCTATATGCAGATGTCAACAAAGTACACGTGTGTAGAACGTTTACCACAGAATCGTAGGATAAGCAGTTTTAGTTAAACAATCGACAATGCATGATTTAAAGCTTTTTTTTTCTTCAACAAAACGAGCTAATTGAATTCTTTTGTTTCAAATTTATATGTTTGTGGCTTAACAACGTATAAACTAATACATTTTAAGATTCGGACTCACCATTGTTCGTACATTTTAACACATTCGGCGTACGATATAAAATGGGCGCAAAGAACTGTAGAGATTTTTTACTTTTTTCTTCTTTTTTTATGCTCACCGAAGGTGACGCATATAGTCGCCGCTTCGTCCGTCCGTCACACTTTCCTTGTCTGGACTATTTCTCAGGAACTAACGGCTTGAATTCAACGAAACTTTATGGGAAGCTTTATTACCAAGAGGAGATGCGCATATCCTCAGCATGACCCGGTTCCTAAATTTTTCAAAGAGTTATGGCCCATTGACTTTTTGGCCTATATAATAGTTCATGTTGCAGGATTCTTGTCCGGGCTATTTCTCAGGAAATAAAAGCCTTAATTCAACGAAACTTTATGGGAAGCTTTATTACCAAGAGAAGATTTGCATATCATGGGGGTAACTTTGTCCCTCAATTTTTCACAGAGTTATGGCCCTTTGACATTTATGCAAATGGTATATCTAGTATGATTCTTGTCCGGGCTATTTCTCAGGAACTAATAGCTTGATTTCAACAAAACTTTATGTGAAGCTTTATTACAAAGAGGAGATGCGCATATCTTCGGCTTGACCCAGTTCCTACATCCTCCCACCCATTGACCAAGGTCTTATTTGTAACAATGACGTTCTTCGGGGAGCATCTGTCAGTTCTACTGACTTTCTTGTTTTTTTTTAATTACAATAATAATTATTCAATAATAATTGTTTTGTGATATATAAGAATATTTGAACATGATCTTAAGTTTGAGCAGTGTGGTTAGAAAATCCCCTGGGGAATCGGGAGACTTTGTGTTTGATCCCCAACTGCAAAATACCAAAGTTAAAAAAAAAGTTATAATATCGTCGGAGGTCCTAACTGTGCCCCTGTCCTAACTCCGCCATCTTCCCTTTTTTCATCGTAGTCTCACTAGATTTTATCACACGCGTAAGCATTTTTACAATGTTTCTATAAATAAACTCAGATGATTTTTGTACGAAATTTTGATTCAAACTGATGAATATTGCAAATTTTATCTCGCACCACTCTTTTTATGTGTTTTTTCTTAATACAAAATTATTTCCACGCAGAATGGTCCTTTTACATTCAAATTTTTAAAATAAAAGTATCTCAGAAATTCCATCTGCTGTGTTTACACATTTATAAATGGAAATCATATGTGTACAATTTGCAACTGCTATGACGTCACCTAGGGGGCGGAGTTAGGACCACACAAAATGATGGCATAATATTTGACTCGTAATGTATTAAATGTTACTTTCGAGTGAATAATTATGTCTAAAATATTTTTTTTGTGGGTACGTATCAATGTGAATTTGATAGAATAAATTGGTACGTGAACAGTTTTTATTCTATGTATTTTATTTTTGTTGCATTACCTAATAAATCTTAGAGGGGCCCAGTTTGGGCGCTCGAGGATACTATAGGTCTAGTCCACATTTGTATATCCGTAATTTGGGTAATTGTTCTACTTTTGATTTGGCGATATCCCCTATGGATACAAAACCGGAAAGGTCAATATCTGTGAGAGTGAAGTGTTTTCCTTCAATCTTTAATCAAAGCCAAATTTAAAAATTAGGCATTAAGATTTCTGCATAAAAACTGGATGACAATTCAGCATACCTGTATTGCCGGGATCCTTGGACAATAGTGTATCCATTCCAATCGGGTTTTAATCCTCGTGATGAAAAAAATGCTTTTAAAACACATTTTAATGCAACATGTGACATTCTTTCCAATACTCATATGAGCTATGTTGGTGTTTAGGTAAAATCTCTCTCTTTAGGAAGACGTTATTCTAATGGTGGCACAGAAGACTGAACATTTTGTTAGCTCACATGAGCACAACGTGCTCAAGGTGAGCTTTTCTGATCGCCTTTTGTCCGGCGTCCGTCGTCGGTCGTCCGTGCGTCCGTGCGTGCGTCCGTGCGTGCGTCCGGCGTCAACAATTGCTTCAAACAACATCTCCTCCTAAACGGCTTGGCCAATTTGAAAAATATTTTGCAGGAATGTTCCTTGGATGAAGCTCTACTAAAGTTGTATAAATGGTTCTGGTCCATTGCATAATTAGGTCACAGGAGCTAAAAATAGATTTTAAAAATGCAAACTTTGAAAATCTTCTTCTGCAAAACTGCAAGGCCTAGAGCTTAGATATTTAAGATTTAAAATCATAGCCCTATGGTGATAAATGACCCCGCACCAGGGGTCACTTGTTTTACATAGAGTTATATAGGAAAATCTTAAAAAATCTTCTTCCATTAATGCATAAGGCCTAGAGCTTAGATATTTGGTATGTAGCATCATCTTATGGGCCACTACCAAGATTGTACAAATCATAGCCCTATGGTGATAAATGACCCCGCACCAGGGGTCACTTGTTTTACACAGAGTTATATAGGAAAAGCTTAAAAAATCTTCTTCTATGAATCCATAAGGCCTAGAGCTTAGATATTTGGTATGTAGCATCATCTTATGGGCCACTACCAAGATTGTACAAATCATAGCCCAATGGTGATAAATGACCCCACACCAGGGGTCACTTGTTTTACATAGAGTTAAATAGGAAAATCTTAAAAAATCTTCTTCTATGAATCAATAAGGCCTAGAGCTAAGATTTTTGGTATGTAGTAGCATCTAATGGATCATTACAAAGATTTTCAAAGTCTTGGCCCTACGGTGATAAATGACCCTGCGCCCAAGTCTTCTCTGAAACCATATGGCCCATTGCTTAGATATTTGGTGTGTAGTATTGTCAGGGGTAAAATGTTTTAGATTAAGTTATATCAGAATCCTTGTCTGTTTAAAAACCTTGACATCAGTTGAAGCAATGGTACTCAGGTGAGCGATTCAGGGCCATCATGGCCCTCTTGTTTTAAATGCCTATAAAAATGTTTTCAAACACTAGAATATGGATTTAATTTAACAGGATTTTTAATATTTTCACTCTGGACCAGACTTACAGTGTCGTTATGCAGGGTGTTTGGTGACAGGATGAGCTATTAGGATAGAAGAATGTCCGTCGTCCACAATTAGTTTGTTTGCACTCTAGCATCTTCATTTCTTAGGCAATTGTCTTCAAACTTCATGACAATTTTTATAACCATAATCTCTCAGCCAAGTTTGATAGTGGCTGATATCTGCCTATTAAGTCCGGAGTTATGCCCTTTTTAGCTCACATGAGCACAACGTGCTCAAGGTGAGCTTTTCTGATCGCCTTTTGTCCGGCGTCCGTCGTGCGTCCGTGCGTCCGGCGTCAACAATTGCTTCAAACAACATCTCCTCCTAAACGGCTTGGCCAATTTGAAAATATTTTGCAGGAATGTTCCTTGGATGAAGCTCTACTAAAGTTGTATAAATGGTTCTGGTCCATCGCATAATTAGGTCACAGGAGCTAAAAATAGATTTTAAAAATGAAAATTTAAAAAATCTTCTTCTCTGAAACCACAAGGCCTAGCCTTTTGATTTTTGGTATGTAGCATGATCTTATGACTCTCTACCAGGATTGTACAAATTATGATCCTGAGGTGATAACTGACCCCGCACCAGGGGTCACTTGTTTTACATAGAGTTATATAGGAAAATCTTAAAAAATCTTCTTCTATGAATCCATAAGGCCTAGAGCTTAGATATTTGGTATGAAGCATCATCTTATGGGCCACTACCAAGATTGTACAAATCATATAGCCCTATGGTGATAAATGACCCCGCACCAGGGGTCACTTGTTTTACATAGAGTTATATAGGAAAATCTTAAAAAATCTTCTTCCATGAATGCATAAGGCCTAGAGCTTAGATATTTGAGCATCATCTTATGGGCCACTACCAAGATTGTACAAATCATATAGCCCTATGGTGATAAATGACCCCGCACCAGGGGTCACTTGTTTTACATAGAGTTATATAGGAAAATCTTAAAAAATCTTCTTCTATGAATCCATAAGGCCTAGAGCTTAGATATTTGGTATGTAGCATCATCTTATGGGCCACTACCAAGATTGTACAAATCATAGCCCTATTGTGATAAATGACCCCACACCAGGGGTCACTTGTTTTACATAGAGTTAAATAGGAAAATCTTAAAAAATCTTCTTCTATGAATCAATAAGGCCTAGAGCTAAGATTTTTGGTATGTATATAAGTAGCATCTAATGGTTCATTACAAAGATTTTCAAAGTCTTGGCCCTACGGTGATAAATGACCCTGCGCCCAAGTCTTCTCTGAAACCATATGGCCCATTGCTTAGGTATTTGGTGTGTAGTATTGTCAGGGGTAAAATGTTTTAGATTAAGTTACATGTATATCAGAATCCTTGTCTGTTTAAAAACCTTGACATCAGTTGAAGCAATGGTACTCAGGTGAGCGATTCAGGGCCATCATGGCCCTCTTGTTAATATTAAATATGCCAGCTTTCACTTTGCACACTAGCGTCTTCATTTCATAAGCAATCATCTTCGAACTTTATGACAATATTTATAGCCATATTCTTTCAACCAAGTTCAATTATAGCTGATATCTGCCTTTTCGGTCATTTGTTATGTCCCTTTTGAAATTTACCAGATTTAACTTTGTTTGCATTCTAGCATCTTTATTTCTTAGGCAAACATTTGTAAACTTAATGATAATGTTAATAGCAATTATCTCTTGGCCAAATTTGACTATGGCAGATATCAGATAATTAGGTCAGGAGTTATCACCCTTTATTTAATAAAATACCATATCACTGTTTACACTTTAGCCTCTTTATTTCTTAAGCAATCATTTTGCAGATTCGTTGAAAATGTTTATAGCCATAATCTCTCAAGCAAGTTTGACTTAAGTTCAAATTTTGACCACATGGACTGTTTGGTTTGTGGAATTATAAATGATCCCATGGATTATGTATTCAGTAGAGCTTTGCAATAATTTAGTTACTTGCACAAGCAATGAAGGCAATTTTTTTCAGGTTGGCGCCTCAGGGCCATCTTGGCCCTCTTGTTATAACTATGAGTTTGTTCAGTGAAACTATATAATAGTTATACATAATAACTATATAATAATATAATACCCCCTCCATATATATATCAACATAAACAATGTAGCACTGGTAACAGAACTAACATGCATGTAATGTTATCAGCGCACAACACAACAATCTTGGCGTTATCTATTTTGTTGACAGATGTAGAACAAAAATCTCCATGTCATTTTATCACATTCTTTAGAAGTGACAGAAAATACATTTGATAAATGAATAAGGTTTATTAAGCACACTGCCTCCTACACTGAGTCGAATAATGTCTGAAAACTACTGCGATGTAAAACATTGATCTTCTTTGAGAGAATCTCTCAACATATCCATTTTTTTATGTCCTCCTTCCGGCCTTGTGGTCATCTTAAAGATTCTGTGTCATTTTACCAATAGAAAAGTTTTTTGCCATTTAAAAACAACTGTACGTGAAACTCATTTTTCTCCTCCCACAGTCTGTATCATTTGGTATTTTTGTGATGAAGTTTTGCATAGATCTGAGTAAAATTTTATCACATTTCACTCTTTTCAGCAGTCGTCATAATTTGAGGTATCTGTCTTCCATTGTTATGAACAATATTTGTTTATAACTGTTTCGAATCTTTAAATGACATCAAATTTTATAAAGATATGACTCGAATATCAATTGACGTTTTCCCACATTTTCATGCTAAAATGGCCATTTTCAATGAATTAACACTGGATTTAGTAATAATTAATACGGTGTGCTTCAATGTCATGTTACCATAGTTATCAAATGACCACCGAGGATAAAATTATTATGACTTACTTCTTTACTTCTAATTCTAAAGTTGCCCATTCGCCCATTTGAACCATATGGAGTGAGTTTATTTTACTTGCTGAATAAGAAACAACAGATTCAGTTTGTAACTTTCTGAACACACCTCATAGTATACAGTACTGCATATTTGCTTTATTTTTTTCAGGGATGCTATGCAAATTTTAGGAAGAGGGATCCTATATGCAAGGGGGCACACATTTTTTTTTTTCAAAAAAAGAAAAAGGAGGGAGGGGGCACCTTCAGGTCTGTTGAGAGAGAGAGAGGGGTGTGTGTGCGGTAATAGGATATTTTTTGACGTCTTGCTTTTTTCATATTTTCAGATTGAGAGAGAATGAATTTTCAGATATTTTACATTATTTTTAAACTTTTCTTTGGAGAGAGAAACCGGGAAAAAAGGGTTTTACTTTAGTTAATGAATAAAAAAAATATTATTAATAACCCATCATCATGCAATAAATCAATGAATTTATTTATTTGTCTCAAATCGTTCTTGATTATTTCAGCACTGTATATCTCTCAAGTAGACACAGTCTCCAAATGACTGAAATATTGTCGGCGGGCCGTTAACCCTTTCCCTCATAGAGGAAACCATGAAAAGACCTATGTGAACAGCATAAAACCAGATCAGCCTGCGAGTAACTCGCAGGCTGATCAGGTTTTATGCTGTTCGCTGTTACTCAGCGGTCTGGAAATGAGGATTTTGTAATTAAATTTGGTAAGGTTTAACTGTGGTTTTCTGCAGATCAGGTTTTATGTGGTACCTATTGAGTGCGTCAAATGAGTCTATATGAGGGAAAGGGTTAAACCCAATAAACAGACAAGCAAGGGTTAGAGCAGATATGAGCTGAAGCTCTGATATGCATGTAACTATGTCACTGTGTCAAGTTCCTTCTTACAAATCCAATAAGGTGAGTTTAATCATACATGATAGCAGGTCATGTATAGTGTGTGTAGTTTGTGAGTGTAATATATGATGATAAGTGTGTAGACTCTAAGCCATATGATATCCTACCATCAGAATTGAATTTGGAGTTTTATCCATATCACAAATTCTGGTAGGGAATGTTTTTTGTTACTTTTTTGTTGATCTGTGTTCAAATGGAAGGCATTAATTTTGGTAATGATGTGTAGTTTCACATCATATTTTGAGAAATAATTATCATGATTTCATCTTTCTGGTCCTGGTGGCCGAGTGGTTAGAGCATCTGCCCAAGAATAAGGAGGTTATGGGTTTAATCCAATCAAAGTAAAAAAAAAAATGGCACTGGTATAGCTTCCTTGCTTGGCACTCAGCGTATAAGGGTATTTCCAGGACGGGTTGGCTCGGTAACCAGGTGTGGTATCATGCTGTATGTCTACAGCTTGGCAGCACTATATCTGTCACAAGTAGACATTGTCTCCAAGTGACTGAAAGGCTGTCGCTGGGACAATAAACAAATATTGCATTTTCTTAGTAAAATAAGAAAATCCCTGATCAATGAGGATTGGTTTTAGCATCTCCTCTAAAACCTCTGGACAGAATTTGACTAAACTTGGCAGGGATGTTCCATGAGTGAACCTTCACAAAAGCTGCTAAACTTGGTCAGGATATTCCTTGGGTGAGCCTTCACAAAAGTTGCTAAAATAAACTTGATCCATGGGACCATGTAGAACTGGTGTCCATGGCAACAGAAAGAAAAAAATCATAAAAAAACTTTTAAGATCTTCAAAACTGTTCTTGCCAGATTTCAAAATTCTTTAGTACAGAATGATGTTTCTTGGGTAACTCTCTACCAAGATTGCTAAAATTATTCTGATCCGTAAGAAAACATGGCTGTCATGGTTGGGGCTAATTTGCCTTATATGTGTATAGTGAAAACTATAGAGACCTGTCCTCTAAAACTGCAGGCCAAATTTCAGAAGTTTTTGGTAAAGGTGTTCCTTCCTATCTACAAATGTTGCTAAAATAAACTTGATCCATGTAGAACTTTGATATATTACCAGGGTTTTTTTTTAATTTTATTTTTTTTTGTTTATTTCTTTTTTTTTAATCACCTGTTAGCTCACCTGAGCAAAGCTCAGGGTGAGCTATTGTGATCCCGCGAGTGTCCATCGTGAACAATTTTTAGTGTTTACACTCTATCACCTTTATTTCTTAAGCAATCATCTTCAAACTTGAAGACAATGTTTATGACCATATGTCTCGATTGAGTTCGATTATGGCTGAGATCCGTCAATTAGGTCAGGAGTTATGCCCCTTTTAATATTCTAAAAATGTGCCAGATTTCACGTTGTTTACACTCTAGCATCTGCATCTTTTGAGGAATCATCTTCAGACTTTATGACAATGTTTATGACCATAAGGTCTCGATTGAGTTCGATTAAAGCTGAGATCTGTTGATTAGGTCAGGAGTTATGCCCCTTTAAATATAAAAAAATGCAAGATTTCACTTTGATTACACTCTAGCATCTTCATTTTTTTAGCAATCTTTTTTAAACTTTAAGACAATGTTAATGTCCATAATCTCGCAATCAGATTCAATTATAACTGATATTGACTAGTTAATTTAGGAGTTATGCCCTTTTCACCATAAAAAAAGCCAGATTTCACTTTTACGTTCTAGCATCTTTATTTCTTAACCCTTTCCCTCATAGAGGACACCATGAAAAGACCTATGCGAACAGCATAAAACCAGATCAGCCTGCGAGGTTTTTATGCTGTTCGCTGCTCCTCAGTGGTCTGGAAATGAGGATTTTGTAAATAAATTTGGTAAGGTTTAACTGTGGTTTTCTGCAGATCATGCTTTATGTGATACCTATTGAGGGCGTCAAAATGAGTATATATGAGGGAAAGGGTTAAGCAATCATCTTTATCAGGTGAGCAATCAAGGGCCATCTTGGCCCTCTTGTTTATAAAATTCTTCTCTAAATATGTTGGTAAGAATTTATTTTCATTTAACAAAAATGATCATTTAATTCCCCTCTACCAAAACTGCTCAAGCAAAGCTCATCTCTTAAAAATTCAGCTTTCTAGGGATTATTTAGAAAGTAAACTTACACAAACTTGATGGTTATATTAAAGACTATTATCTTGCAATCTAGGCTGACTTAGTATTGGACCACTATCTCTAATTATGGCCCTTAAAGTATAAAAAATGTCAAATTTAACTTTGTTCACATTCTAGCATCCACATTTATAAGCAATCTTGATCAGATGTATACATAATGTTTATAATCAAGGATTATTATGCCTTGTATGAGAGTTATGGTCCATAATGCTAAAGGTTGCCTTTAGAACAGGGGTACTCAGGTGAGCAATATAGGGACATCATGACCCTCTTGTTTATTTTGATGACTGAAATAACTATAATACTGACAGGCCGTGTTGTTAGATTTTGTATGGTTTTGAATTCTCTCTTATTGTAAGATAGGATTGATTGAATGAGGCTTTTGATGAAGTATTGATCTGTCAGAGATACCATGATATGAAAAGTAATTGTATTGATTTTGAAAGAAAAGATTTAAAGTGTTTTGGAATTGTAAAGGATAAGACTGAGGCCTGAAACTATTTCTATTTCTTAATTGTGGGCTGATTGCAAAAGTATTCAGAGGGCATATAGAAAAAGAATGGGGTAGTACAGTTTTGCATTCAGCCCTTGATATGCACCTGGAACAATTTAGGGGTCATCCCTCAATATCGGTACATTGTATGAGGTTGTATAGGATTAAAGACATTAAGATTTCAATATAATGATACAAGGTTATAAGAAGTTTCAATCTCTGGTAGTTTATAGGTACATTTCATGGACAATAACTGGCCATACACACAATCAGGTTGTGTTTTGACTGTTTCTGAAGCACAGCTGTAAGTACTGTTTGATTTATTATCTGAATCAGGAATAAACAATTAAACTTATTTCTGATTTAATTAGCACATGGAACAATTTATAGATTAATTGATTAAAGCACTAATATAGGTGCTTTCCATAACGATCAGTAATTGAAGAATACAATGATGGGTGCCTTGAGTCAGTGGTAGCTTGTATGACAGATAATCAGATGGTTGTGGGTTGGAACTCTCTTGGAAGCAAAACTCTTTCATGACCTTCCTATGTGCAAAGTACTGGTCCAACCCAGGAATTGTCAAGGAGGGTCATTATATGTTGTTTCCCAATTGATATAAAAAGTAGTAAGTGTATATGATACAGAGAAGTCATATATTAAGCTGCATTTTGCTCACCATTGCTATTTTTAGCCTAATAATGACCTGTTAACAAAGAAAATGTCTTAATAGTGGAGATTTTACTTTTAACTTTCACCTCAATGTTTGTTAATACTACATGATGATTGTAATCTTATATCTTATCATATGTGGATGAGTTGATTAGTTGTGCTATGCTGAGTTAGAGGTAGAGTTGGTATTTATATGGCTCTTATTGCACACTTTTGACAGAGTTATGGCCCTTGAAAGATTTCCACAGCAACATTTATTTCAGGGAGGGGTGATTCTGTATCATCATATCTAGTTGCTGTCAGTATACATGTATATACTCTAAGTCTTACAGAACAAAGTTGTTTGAAAATTGAGTAGCTTTAAAAGCACTATACTATAGATGTGTTAATATTGGACATGTTTTCATACATGTATTTTATTCATTAATGTACCCGGTATATTAATGAATAAAATACATGTATGAAAATTGACAGTTGCACAGTTAAGGTTACTTTAACCCTTTCCCTCATAGAGGAAACCATGAAAAGACCTATGCGAACAGCATAAAACAAGATCAGCCTGCGAGTAACTCGCAGGCTGATCAGGTTTTATGCTGTTCGCTGTTACTCAGCGGTCTGGAAATGAGGATTTTGTAATTAAATTTGGTAAGGTTTAACTGTGGTTTTCTGCAGATCAGGCTTTATGTGGTACCTACTGAGTGCGTCAAAATGAGTCTATATGAGGGAAAGGGTTAAATATGTTTTGTTCACATTGAATTGGATTTCCATCATTGGTTCAAAATCGGATTAATCTTCACAATATCTTTAAGCAACCAATGAAATAGCTGTATCAAGAGATCACCGATAACAACAAAATTTTAATGAATTATGCTACATTTGATTAGCATTTTTAGCTCGACTATTCGAAGAATATGAGAGCTACTGCAGTCACCCTTGTGTCGGCGTTGGCGTTGCAGCTTTTGGTTAAAGTTACTATCAACCTCATATCTCAATAACCATTTATGGTATTGACTTGAAAGTTTATGAATATGTTCAGAGGCACCAGACAACCATGGTAAATAACTCTTTACTGAATTTAAAATAAACAAGAAATATCTTTAAAAAAGATATTCGGCGTAGGATGAAAGAAAAACGAGATTTCCAGTCTTCTAGAACATTCCCAGGAAAAGCTAGAAATAGTTCAGTATTTTTTCTATGAAATATACTTATTTATAGACGGTAATATAAAAAATTGTATCTGTAAATAGGCTTGTTTGATATTTGTTCATATCATTATTGCATATGACAATTATGATATAAAAGCGTTATTAGTTGTTTTGGCGAATTAATTTTCAATGAGAGCATCTCGGCATGCTGGAAGAATTCAATATACATAGTAATCAAGGGGTTTCATGTCATAACACGGTGGATTTTTTTTTGTTGTTTTAAATCATTTTCACAAAGTAGCATTCCTCAATTGATGGAAAAGGATTGTATTTAACTTACTGAATTCACTTCCATGTTTACATCAAAAAGAAAAGTAATAACACCAAGCTGAATGATATATACAAGCTGCACCCCTTATTTACAGTAATTTTATAGTCCATGACGATGCATTAACCAATAACAGGAGTCATTTTATTCAGCTTAGAATTATTTACCGCTGTTAGCGTACATTTGATTGGTTTAAGATGCGAGTTGAAATCGAAATTATACAGCTACGCCGAATTATGGCCCCGTTTTAACTTAGAAATTTTGGTTAAAGTTTTGCATGCAATAGAAAATTTGGTTAAAGTTTTGCATGCAAGCTATTATCCAGCTTGTATCTCAATAACCATTCATGGTATTGACATGAAAGTCAATGAATATGTTTAGGGACATCAGACAACAAAGGTAGATAACTCTTGATGGAATATATTATAAATTATGGCCCTTTTTTAACTTAAGAAATTTTGGTTAAAGTTTTGCATGCAAGGTACTTTCATGCTTATATCTCAATACCCAGGCATTTGATTGATTTGAAACATCTTTAATACATTTAGGGGTATTATATTAGCATAGTAGATAACTCTTGATGGAGTATATTGCAAGTTATGGCCCCTTTTTAACTTAGAAATTTTTTTTGAAATTTTGCATGCAAGGTACTTTGATGCTTATATCTCAGAGTCCAGGCATGGGATTGATTTGAAACATTTATATTTAGGGGTATATATTCAGGAGATAACTTTTGATGGATATATTCCAAATTATGGCCCTTTTTTAACTTAGAAAATTTAGTTTAAGTTTTGCATGCAAGGAATTTTATGCTTTTGTTTCAGTTACCAGGTATGGGTTTGATTTGAAACTTCTTTAATATGTTCAATGGTATCATACTATAGTGGCAGATAGTTTTTGACTGAATATAATGCAGATTAGGGCCACTTATTTTATTAAGTTATTTACTTACTCTTTTTGGTTAAAGTTTTGCATGTAAGCTACTATCCAGCTTATATCTCAGAAATTGTTTATGGTATTGACTAAAAAGTTTAGGAGTGTATTCAGGAGCATCTGAAAATCAGGGAGGATAACTCTTTGACTGAATTTAATACAAAATATGGCCCTTTTCTAACTTGGATACTTTGTTAAAGTTTTGCTTGGTTAAAGTGTTATTATGCTTATGTCTCAGTAACTAGGCATGGAATTGGTTTTAGACTTAATAAACATATTTAGGGGTATCAGACTATCAAGATATATAATTTTTGACAATTATTATATACAGTGTATGTGAAGGGCAAGAATTGAAATAGATTTCATTTGATTTACCTACAAACATTTTGAATAGTTGAGCGTTCTGTCCTCTGACAGCTCTTGTTTATGCAATGCAATGGAATCAGGCAAATTTCTGATGATGGTTAGCTCTACTTCCAATGGTAATGTAATGAACTATTTGCATGCTTTTACAGGGTGAAGATCCAAAAGTGCTAGTTACAGTGTTGTGATCCTGTTGTAGTGTTCATTGACCATAGATTGGAAAGTTAGAAATTTGGACCACTCATGGGGACTTGAAATTTCATCAAAGTACTGGTGCAGTCCCATGAGATTAGTTGATGTTAAGACATGTTTGAATTAAGATTTGTTCTCATTAGTAATATAGCATGTGCCTTCATTTTCAGGATGCTGACAGCTGGTTCTGGTAGTAGGGTCCAACATGGTCAACAAGCAGGTGGCTCTGGACTTCGTGGCGGGGCTTGTCTCGGGTATGTACTTATCATATCTGCACTTCCTTTTACCCCCTCCACAAAGTGAAGAAGTGCTATATAGGATTAGGAATCACCCTCTCCTGTCCCTCTTCCCAAAAGTTCAGTATCTTCATATTGTTTACTCAGAGTGGAGAGCGGGGTATTCATTTCCTTCAGTGATAGCTTTAATTTCCCTGTTTTTTTAACAGTTTAAGGACAGAGCTCAGACTTATATCATTATTTAAAAACAGATGAAAGCAAATGACTCATTTTATTTACAATATGAATGCAAACATTGAAGCACCCCCTTTTTGAGTTTTTCTGAACAAGATGTCTCTTTCAGTTGTAAGGAAGGATTCAGGTAAGTAGTTGTGGTACAATACAGTTTTGTAATTACTTTATCAGTTGCCAGTATTTTGTGGCTTTATATGAACAAATTGAAGGTCATGATTTTTAGCTTGACTTTTTGAAGAATAGTGAGAGCTTTCCTACTCACCTTGGTGTTGGCTTAACCCTTTCCCTCATATAGACTCATTTTGACGCACTCAATAGGTACCACATAAAACCTGATCTGCAAACCTTACCAAATTTAATTACAAAATCCTCATTTCCAGACCACTGAGGAGCAGCGAACAGCATAAAACCTGATCAGCTTACTCGCAGGCTGATCTTGTTTTATGCTGTTCGCATAGGTCTTTTCATGGTGTCCTCTATGAGGGAAAGGGTTAGCCGTAAAGGTTAAGGTTTTATGTGAAAGTTTTTCTATCTTCTTATATCTCCACAACCACTTAAGGTATTCACTTGAAAATTTACAAATGTATTTGGAATCATAATTGTAGCTCACTGACCAAGACCCATGACTTTAGCATGAATTTTAACAGAATTATACCCCTTTGTGACCATATAAAAATACACCCATATATATTTCAAAGTCATGTTACTGCTATGATACTTTGTATACTTGTTCAGCAACACAAATGCAATGAGTAGAAAAGAGCAGACACTATCATGTATTTTGACAGATATATGGCCCTTGAAAGATTCAGCATAGCTGTTTTTTTAGCTCACCTGAGCACTTGTGCTCGGGTGAGCTTTTGTGATCGCCTTTTGTCCGTCGTGCGTCGTGCGTCGTGCGTCGTCCGTCGTCCGTCGTCCGTCGTCAACAATTGCTTGTGAACACTCTAGAGGCCACAGTTTTGGCCCAATCTTCATGAAACTTGGTCAGGATGTTTGTCTACATGATATCTCGGATGAGTTCGAAATTGGGTCATGTGGGGTCAAAAACTAGGTCACTAGGTCAAATCTTAGAAAAACCTTGTGAACACTCTAGAGGCCACAAATTTGGCCCAATCTTCATCAAACTTAATCAGGATGTTTGTCTACATGATATCTCGGATGAGTTCGAAAATGGGTCACATGGGGTCAAAAAGTAGGTCACTAGGTCAAATCCTTGAAAAACCTTGTGAACACTCTAGAGGCCACAGTTTTAGCCCAATCTTCATAAAATTTGGTCAGGATATTTGTCTACATGATATCTTGGATGAGTTCGAATTGGGTCATGGGGTCAAAAACTAGGTCACCAGGTCAAATCTTAGAAAAACCTTGTGAACACTATACAGGCCACAGTTTTGGCCCAATGTTCACGAAACTTGGTCAGGATGTTTGTCTACATGATATCTCGGATGAGTTTGAAATTGGGTCATGTGGGGTCAAAAACTAGGTCACTAGTTCAAATCTTAGAAAAACCTTGTGAACACTCTAGAGGCCACAAATTTGGCCCAATCTTCATCAAACTTAATCAGGATGTTTGTCTACATGATATCTCGGATGAGTTCGAAATTGGGTCACATGGGGTCAAAAACTAGGTCACCAGGGAAATCTTAGAAAAACCTTGTGAACCTCTAAGGCCACAAATTTGGCCCAATCTTCATGAAACTTAGTCAGGATGTTTGTCTACATGATATCTCGGATGAGTTCGAAATTGGGTCACATGGGGTCAAAAACTAGGTCACCAGGGAAAATCTTAGAAAAACCTTGTGAACGCTCTATAGGCCACAGATTTGGCCCAATCTTCATGAAACTTAGTCAGGATATTTGTCTACATGATATCTCGGATGAGTTCGAAATTGGGTCATGTGGGGTCAAAAACTAGGTCACCAGGTCAAATCTTAGAAAAACCTTGTGAACACTATACAGGCCACAGATGGAGGTCAAAGTTCAAAAACATGTACTTTTTAGCTCACCTGAGCACTTGTGCTCGGGTGAGCTTTTGTGATCGCCTTTTGTCCGTCGTGCGTCGTGCGTCGTCCGTCGTCCGTCGTCAACAATTGCTTGTGAACACTCTAGAGGCCACAGTTTTGGCCCAATCTTCATGAAACTTGGTCAGGATGTTTGTCTACATGATATCTCGGATGAGTTCGAAATTGGGTCATGTGGGGTCAAAAACTAGGTCACTAGGTCAAATCTTAGAAAAACCTTGTGAACACTCTAGAGGCCACAAATTTGGCCCAATCTTCATCAAACTTAATCAGGATGTTTGTCTACATGATATCTCGGATGAGTTCGAAAATGGGTCACATGGGGTCAAAAAGTAGGTCACTAGGTCAAATCCTTGAAAAACCTTGTGAACACTCTAGAGGCCACAGTTTTGGCCCAATGTTCACGAAACTTAATCAGGATGTTTGTCTACATGATATCTCGGATGAGTTCGAAATTGGGTCACATGGGGTCAAAAACTAGGTCACCAGGGAAAATCTTAGAAAAGAAATTGGGTCATGGGGTCAAAAACTAGGTCACAGGAAATCTTAGAAAAACCTTGTGAACCTATACAGGCCACAAATTTGGCCCAATCTTCATAAACTTATCAGGATGTTTGTCTACATGATATCTCGGATGAGTTCGAAATTGGGTCACATGGGGTCAAAAACTAGGTCACCAGGGAAAATCTTAGAAAAACCTTGTGAACGCTCTATAGGCCACAGATTTGGCCCAATCTTCATGAAACTTAGTCAGGATATTTGTCTACATGATATCTCGGATGAGTTCGAAATTGGGTCATGTGGGGTCAAAAACTAGGTCACCAGGTCAAATCTTAGAAAAACCTTGTGAACCTATAGGCCACAGTTATGGCCCAATGTTCACGAAACTTGGTCAGGATGTTTGTCTACATGATATCTCGGATGAGTTCGAAATTGGGTCATGTGGGGTCAAAAACTAGGTCACTAGGTCAAATCTTAGAAAAACCTTGTGAACACTCTAGAGGCCACAAATTTGGCCCAATCTTCATCAAACTTAATCAGGATGTTTGTCTACATGATATCTCGGATGAGTTCGAAATTGGGTCACATGGGGTCAAAAACTAGGTCACCAGGGAAAATCTTAGAAAAACCATGCGAACACTCTAGAGGCCACAGTTTTAGCCCAATCTGCATGAAAAATGGTCAGGGTGTTTGTCTACATGATATCTTGGATGAGTTCGAAAATGGGTAATGTGGGGTCAAAAACTAGGTCACCAGGTCAAATCTTAGAAAAACCTTGTGAACACCCTACAGGCCACAGTTTTGGCCTAAGCTTCATAAATTTTGGTCAGGATGTTTGTCTACATGATATCTTGCATGAGTTTGAAATTGGGTCATGTGGGATCAAAAACTAGGTCACCAGGTCAAATCTAAGAAAAACCTTGTGAACTCTCTAGAGGCCACAGTTTTAGCCCAATCTTCAATAGATTTGGTCAGGATGTTTGTCTAATTGATATATTGGATGAGTTTGAAAATGAGTCACATGAGGTCAAAAACTAGGTCACCAGGTCAAATCTAAGAAAAACCTTGTGAACACTCTAGAGGCCTACATTTTTGTCCCAGTCTTCATAAAATTTCCTTAAATTCAGGTAGGATCAATATGTAGGTCACTTAGTCAAATGTTAGAAAAACACTTTTAGATGCCAGATTTTTTGTCATTATGCCTAACACAGCCATCTTACTCAGGTGAGCGACACAGGGCCATCTTGGCCCTCTTGTTATATTAAAAATTGGTGCAAACTGATACTGTGACCACACTCTAAGTCTTGGTAATGGGAATGATTTGAATTTAGACCAGGCTATTCATAATGCATATTTGTTGTAGACATTTTAGGTTGTGCTTAAATGTCATTACATGTATTATAAGTGTTGTTTTTTTTTTATATACCTAATTTGAAAATAACACAGCATGCAATACATTTTAAGGTGTCGATTTAATTTTGAAACATTATGAAAACTTTAAAGCTAATTTTTATGACCTTAGAAAGCTTTAATATATATTTTTACTGACATGTATAACTTTCCTTTAGAGTGGTACAGAAAAGATGAATTGTTCCTTTAAAATGTAAGTTCCACTTATATTTTATTTTCATTTTCATTTAACTTGAAATTTTCTCAAACTGAAGTTTGTTCATTTACTTTAAAAAGTGTACTTTGCATGTCATGCTTTTGACTATGATTTTCAATGTCCGATATATGTTTATTGGTCAAATAGAAGACTTTAGGAACTTCACTGTTTTGAGACTAAGGTGAGAGTTTTGACGATTGATCAGGGTCCTCACTAACTCCTAATTTAGAGTCCTAGACCCCAATATTTGGGGAAAAGGGACTCCAGAATTTCTGAGCATAATCTATGCTAATACATGGGGGGGTGAGGGGGGGGGACTCCCAACTTTTCAGAGAATATTTGAAAAGACTTCAGTTTCTAGGATCCTAGTAATAACCCTGTTAATGTGGGGAAAGTCTACATGTTTAGGTTTTGATTTGAACTTCTGTGACGTTTTTATCATGACTTGTACAATTATTTTGTATGGGCTTTAATGCTCTCGGGATTCCATATATTGAGCAATGTTTGCATACAGCTTTAGTTATTCCTAGCTCCATGTAGAGCCAGTTAGTCACTGATTTCATATCACTTTAACAGCCCTCCACCGCAGTAGTTTTGTGTCCCAGCCTAGTCACTGAAATTATTCATATGAGGGATGGAAAGTACTGCTCCAGCTGGCTTTCAATTTGTCAGTGGCTCTACCTGGGTGCCCCTATTTCTCTACCTATTATTTATCTCTTACCTTATTAATATTAATGTACAAATTTATGAAGTGATGAAAATTAATTTTGAATGATATATGAAACAGTTGATGTTTTTAGCTCACCTGAGCACAAAGTGCTCAAGGTGAGCTTTTGTGATCGCCCTTCGTCCGTCGTCGTGCGTCGTCCGTCGTCAACAATTTGCTTTAAACGACATCTCCTCTGAAACCGCTGGACAGAATTTAATGAAACTTGGCAGGAATGTTCCTTGGGTAAGGCTCTACAAAAGTTGCTAAAATAAAGTTGATCCATGAAGAACTCTGGTTGCCATGGCAACAAAAAGAAAAATAATTTGAAAACTTTAAAAATCATCTCCTTCAAAACTACTGGCCAGATTTCAAAATAATTTGGTACAGATGTTCCTTGGGTCAACCTCTACCAAAGTTGCTAAAATTATTCCGATCCGTAAAAAAACATGGCCGCCAGGGGCGGGGCTTATTTGCCTTATATGTATATAGAGAAACCTTTAAACAACATCTCCTCTGAAACCACTGGACAGATTTAGATTAAACTTGGCAGGGATGATCCTTGGGTCAACCTTCACAAAAGTTGCTAAAATAAACTTGATCCATGTAGAACTCTGGTTGCCATGGCAACAAAAAGGAAAAAAAAATGAAAACTTTAAAAATCATCTTCTTCAAAACTACTGGCCAGATTTTAAAATAAATTGGTACAGATGTTTCTTGGGTCAACCTCTACCAAAGTTGCTGAAATTATTCCGATCCGTAAAAAAACATGGCCGCCAGGGGCGGGGCTTATTTGCCTTATATGTATATAGAGAAACCTTTAAACAACATTTCCTCTGAAACCACTGGACAGAATTTGATTAAATTTGGCAGGAATGATCCTTGGGTCAACCTTCACAAAAGTTACTAAAATAAACTTGATCCATATAGAACTCTGGTTGCCATGGCAACAAAAAGAAAAAAAATATGAAAACTTTAAAAATCATCTTCTTCAAAACTACTGGCCAGATTTTAAAATAAATTGGTACAGATGTTCCTTGGGTCAACCTATTTATCTCAGGTGAGTGATTTAGGGCCATCATGGGCCTCTTGTTATACTATAAAGCACTGAGAATTTTGAAGCACGGTGTCTCCCTGACAACTCTTATGCTTTCCTGTGGGTAACATTTTACTCTACAGCTCCATTTAAATGTCACAGTGATGGCTCATCACAAAAGCCAGTATTCACAAACTGCAATTTTAAAAGGTTGTGGCATACATTGTGAATTGATGATTTAAAGTGTGGTACCAAAACATTTGAATGCAGTGTTGCAGTATGTATGATAGTTAATGTCTGTGTTTTGTATCAGTATCTACAGTACCTGATTGCTGTGAATGTTGCAGGTTCAGCCGGAGTCCTGTTTGGTCACCCGCTGGACACGGTGAAATGCCAGATGCAGGTGCAGCAGTCTGAGAACCGGTACAGAGGATTATGGGATTGCTGCAGGACTGTACACAAACAGGGCCTGGTATGAATCTCTGTTTCTCAAAGTAAATATACTAAAGAATTTACTAAGTGTCTTTTTAGTGATTTTTGTTCATTAAATTATTTCCCTAGCCTTTTCATTTTTATGATGCCACGTATAGGGTCAATCGGCAAGGTGAAGTGATAAACATAGAATCATTGTCCTGGGGTGGTTTCAGAATTCTCAAGCAAAATATGAAATGGTGTGAGATTTAGAGATTGAATCTTAAGTTAAAGTCCCTGTAATGGTTCCACTACATTTTGGACCTCATGACCTTTCACAGAGATAACCAAGGTTTCCTAATGTTTCATTAGGGTACTTTGGTTATCTTGATAGAGGTTAAGTGGTCCAAGACATAGCAGAACCTATACAGGGACTTAACCTTAAAGTAGAAAAATGGTAAAATAAAATTAGAACTCAAAAATTTTGCCAAATTTGAAAAGTTGTATTTTGGTGTTACCTGAATTTGATATGACATAATTCTTAAAGCTTATACGTTCCTTTATTGAATTCTTTCTTTTTTACTTTAAGTGTTGATAATGTTTGGCTACACACACCACCTTTATTATTTTGGCTATAATCTCCTAAAGCAATGTCCCTTTGAATTTTGGCCACACTGTTCTAAAGCAGTTTCCTCTACACACTCTTAAATGTCCACTCTACTTGTGACAGTCGCATGGATTCTTCAGGGGACTCTCCTGGCCCTTGTTCTCTTATGGCCTTGTCAACTCTTTCTTCTTCGGGACGTACGCCAGCACCCTGAAACTGCTGGGCAGTGACAACACCCCAGGGACGAAGCCCAACTTGATTTACGTGTCTGTGGCCGGAGCAGTGGGTGGGGTCGCCCAACTGTCAGTTGCAGTACCTGTAGAGGTCATCAAGGTCGTCCTGCAATCCCAGATACCTCACCAGGTCAGCAAACAAGCAGGTGAAGCTTCCAAATCAATGTCATCCTTCTGAGCTATTGGGATCACCGTCCGTCCATTGTCTGTCTATTCTCTTTATAGAAATTTTCAAAAATCATCTTCTCTGAAACCAATGGTCAGAATTAAATTTCATATGGCACAAGTGGTCACCTAATTGTTCTCTATTATATTTGCTTAATTGAGGTTGACCCCTCATTATTGTATGAGGAAAACAAGAGAAAACTCATGTGTCTTGATGGGCGACCACTGTACCCTCTCACATGTGTGAACAGGAATCAAACTCAGGACACATTGGTGAGAAGCGAAGTGCATAACACTGTCCAGGCACTGTCTATCCTCCTTATTGCTACATGTGAAGACTTACTACTATGAGCAATATGAAATCTGCAGGATATTGAACTTAAACTTGTTTTGAATCAAGAATCATCGGATTGATTCTTTCAACCTAACTTAGGGGCGTCAGTGGCCGAGAGGGTAAAGTCGCTGACTTTTACACTCACTCGGCCCCTCATCGCGTGGGTTCGAATCCTGACAGGGTAATTTGGATTTTCATGTGAGGAAGCCATTCAGCTGGCTTGCGGTAGGTCGATGGTTTTACCCGGATGCCTCTGTGCATTCGGGGTCTTCCTCCACCTGTAATTAGCTGGATGTTGCTATATGACTGAAATACTGTTGAGGCAAAGGTAAACTCAAATAGTCAAGTCAGCCTAACTTAATGTAAGCAATACTTTACCCTTAACATCATACAGACTTGTTTTCACAAATTGGCAAACAGAGCACATCCTTTCAGGAGCTGTCTGGTCTTCCCTGTTTGCTCATACAATATTATAGGTCAGATTTTACACATTTTGTATGGCAAGTTTCATATACCATTTCAAGTTTAGTAAATAAATTTCATCAAGTCATAAATTTGTACATGAATATTCAAGGGATAGAGGGTTAATACAATACATGAGATAGTGGGTTGAATACTTATTTTATCATGCTTGTTTCCCCCCACCCGAAAAACAAAAACAAAAAAAAAACGTGTCTCCAGTAGGAATATTTCATTGTTAGAAAGGAACTGTTTATATAGTATGTGTAACAGCAACGACGGAATGTGTTCAATTTTGAGTATGAGTTAGCAAGTTATTGGTGGAATTTGATCCAGGAGTCCAGGTGCAAAAAGTGGAGAAAAAAATTATTTCTCCCTGTGTATGGTGTCATCATTCTGTCTTTATCTCAGTATGTTAGCACCTTGTTAAACCACTTTCAGTATATTGTCTCTTGATTATTAGGAATGTTTACATTTTTCAGCAATCAACAGAGACTACTACAAGGGTCCACGTGAAGGAGTGCTGGACATCATCCGAGCCAAGGGCCTGAGAGGGATGTACCGTGGCACCGTCACTCAGTTCTACCGGGACATTCCAGCATCCGCGTCTTACTTCGCCATCTTTGAATATTCCTCCTACTACAGTCACCAGCATTTCCCATCAGTCAACAGCCAGCTTTTGAACTTTGTTGCAGGCGGGATGGCCGGTGTGTTGAGCTGGACGCTCATCATGCCCTTCGATGTCATCAAGAGTCGAATGCAGGCAGATGTGAAAGGGGAGATGTACAAGGGATTATGGGATTGTGTGCTGAAGAGTGTGCGGGAGGAAGGACTGTCTGTGATATTCAGGGGGTATACAGCAGTGGCAACCAGGGCTTTCTTAGTGAATTCAGTAACATTACTGACATATGTAGAGGTACTGAAGCTGTTTGCTAAATACTCCAAAGATTAACCATTTACATCTGATAATATGCCATTTTACATTGTAAAAGCATTGAAATATGTTAGTTCCCATGTTTTAAAAATGAAAATTGTAATTAAATATGATTTTATGATGGTCAAATGTAAATTATGGCCTATGAATTCCATGTAGAATTGAGTGTTGTATTTAACCCTTTCCCTAATAGAGGATACCATGAAAAGACCTATGCGAACAGCATAAAACCAGCAGGCTGATCAGGTTTTATGCTGTTCGCTGCTCCTCAGTGGTCTGGAAATGAGGATTTTATAATTAAATTTGGTAAGGTCTAACTGTGGTTTTCTGCAGATCAGGCTTTATGTGGTACCTATTGAGTGCGTCAAAATGAGGGAAAGGGTTAATCAGTATAAACATGCAGATATTTGGATATTTTCTGGTCACATAGGTCATTTTCATAAAAGCTTGAATGGTTAAGGGATAAGAATGTAATTCATTATTGACATTAAGTATGCTGCTGATTTTTTAAAAAATTAAAGTTTCTGTTATATACATATGATGTGAAGAACTTTATTAATAATTTTTTAAAGCAAAATATTTTTTTCAAACAATGGTTGTGTTCAGAAATGGTGCTGAATGTTTCTCATTTAAAAATGTCAGGTATATACAGTAGGACTTCTATGTGCCAAACTTTGATAAACCAAATTTCTTGCTTTGAAGAAGTTAAAAGAAAGTCCTGACATTTCCCCCTATATAGTTGTAAGAAAAACCCATGTATGAGTACTGAATTTTTAGTGTGTCAATTTTTTTAAATTTTTGTTTTTGGTCTTTACATAATAATTCAAGTATACTCGGGTAGGGTATTACCGGTGGTCGTATATTACCGTGGTATTCACAAATAAGAAGAATATTGGTTTCATGAATTCTGCCTCAATATCACCTGTATACTAAAAGTAAACACATACTGTGTGCTATCTGTCAAAACTTTAAAACCTTAGGTATGAGCTATTTCCAAGTGAGAATTTGCATTTCTTCTAAAATGCCCTTTTAACAACCAAAATTCTATGGAAATTTAACATATTTTCTACCCGACTTATTTCGAAACAATAATTAAAAAGTAAATATATACGACATAATTAAAAATCCTTCTAAATGTTGCAGGACAGCATAATGAACGTCACAGAAAATTTATCATGATTATATTTGATCTAAAAAGATTACTAGAGGTGAAGTTTATATATGCATTGGTAATACCCTACCAAGAAATTTCTGAAATATATTACGTAGTGTTTACATTGTCAATATTTTTATCAAAGAGAAATTGTTCTAGAGAAGTGACAATCATTTACTTTATCAATGAAATGTTGAGGATTACTGAAAGATAAATTTTTCATGTGTTTGCTTCTTCTTCTATTTGTAACTTATTTCTGAAAGCTAAATACCACGGTAATACAACCCACCAGGATACATTTTACCATAAATATGCTGAAGTCTATTGGCTGTTTTCAGAGTTGTGATTATTGGATATTTTTCACACTGTTACGGCTTCCTTTGCCATGACAATGATCGAGACGGGTGCTATTATTACAAAAAACTGCATCAAGGGGTGAGAGCAAAACTAGGCTAAGTGCATATATTAATATAAGCACTGAGCCTAGTTTCGCTGTACCTCTCGACATGTCTTTACAGCCTTCTTAGGCTTTACTGTGTGGGGAAAACAATGATTGAAGTCATCCTAGGTGCTATTACATTTTAATTGTTAACTCTTGTGAAATCATTTGAATTTGTTTCCATCATGGATACTTCCACTGATCATGTTGGTAAATGAAGGACATAGTGCCTTACCTGGGCATCTGCACAATAATGACCAAAGAATCTAGTGAAGGACCCGGTAAAAACCTTGGGGATAGCTAGAGCGGTCATATAAGACCAAGGAGTTAAATGTATTTATGATTTTTATGCCCTCACCAAAAATGGGGGGGGGAGGGGGGCATATAGATTTGCATTTGTCCATCTGTCCTTCCGTCCGTCCCAAAACTTTGTGACACGCAAAACTCCGAAAGTATTTGTACTACAGACTTGGAACTATTATTCAGGGCATGGACATGCGCTCCTGGATATTTTCATCAGACCATCATTGAAGTTGACAGAGTTATGGGTGTTTGTTTTTGAAAAATATGGAATTTTATGCTTGTGACGCACATAACTCTGATAGTATTTGTGCTACAGACTTGAAACATCATAGATATATTATTCAGGACATGAACTTGTGCACTAGGTATTTGTATCGAACCTTCGTTGATGTTGACAGTGTTACAGGCCTTTGTTTTTGAAAAAGGAATTTTTTAATCTGAAAATTTGAATTACAGACTTGAAACTTCATGGATATATTACTCAGGACATGACTTGCGCACTTTGGTGTTGGTCTTTGGTTTTGAAAATGCAACAGGTGGGGGCATCTGTGTCCTCTGGACACATTTTTAGTTTTTTCATGTTTTGTTTTGAACACAACTGAAAAATAGGGAATATCCATTTCAGATACATGTACATTTGTATAAGACTACCATTACTGCAATGAAGCCATAGACTCAGCAGGTTAACAATTCATATAGCCCCATACATAAGTCATTATTATACTGCAATGTAAAATTCTCTCTTCTGATTGGCCAATAAGCTATGTACATAACGTCATGTACACTGGGTATATGTTTATGACGTGTTATAAGTAATTCTTAAAGCAGACTAAACTTTGCGGTATAATAAATCCCTTATACAGTTTCCTGACAGGGTACACGACTATTTATTCCCGACTGAGAAATATCATGTGACCCTCACCTAGCGACTCTGGTGACAGGACTTTCCTCAGCCGTGAATAAATAGTCATGTACCCTGTCAAGAAACTGTATAACTAATAAAGTAACGATTACTCAAACTTTTTATGTCCCTTCAACTTACCAAAAGATCAGCTGTTTTATCACATGATGATCATTGTTCATATGCAAGGTTTATTCAAGATATGAAATTTTGGCTATGTTGTTAAGTTGATTTATTTTGAAAAATAATCTTGATTTATTGATCTTAATTTTGTAACAAGATATTTAATGTAAGCATGTGTATAACATACACGGTGGCAACATGTCGAGCCCACAACGTAAAATCACCTTGGAGATATAAACCCTTTTGTGTGCAACACTTAGCCCCATTAAGGCAAATGTTACTGCAAAATTATTAGAGAATCCTTTGATACAGGGATCAGTTACAGCCTGGACAGGCAAATCTAAGGCCATGACCTTTCACCTTTAAGTGTAATTGACCTTGGAGCTAGAGACCCAACTCTTCTGTGCTACACACTATCTCATTGAGACAAATCTTACTGCAAATTATTCAAGTATCCTTTGATCCAGGGTTCAGTTACAGCCTGGACGAGCAAATCCAGCATCATGACCTTTCACCTCTAAGTGTGACCTTAACCTTAAAGCTAAAGAACTCTTGTTTGCATCTGTCTCATTGAGTCATATCTTACCGCCAAGTTATTTTGACATTGAATTAGAAATCCTACAATCCATGTCTTAGTTAAAGGTCAGACAAGCAAATCTGGACAGTGAGACATAGCAACACATGCATGCCCATATTGGTACACTGAACTTCTATTTTGGCAACTATATATTGAGCTCTTCAAGCAGGCGCAATACAACAATATATGACTGTTTCCTTTCAGGGGTGGTTTTCTGTTGCTGTTGTTGATGTTTAACATATTTGCCGCAAGTTCCAATTTTAGTGAGAAAGCAGCTGCCATTGTTTTCAGATGCTTCAACTTCATTTAATCCTTGAAATAAGGGAGATGAATGACTAGTAAATACCAAAGATGATGAGGACAGCATTAAATCCTGTTATTTTTATGCCCCCACAAAGTGGGGTGCATATAGCGTTGCACTTGTCCGTCCGTCCGTCAGTCCGTCCGTACGTCCCGAAATCTTGTGAACGCAACTCCTCTTAAACCGGATGGCAGATTTTGCTTAAACTTCCAGGGATGAACAACCTTAATGTGTAGATGGTAGTAAAGAAAGGAATTTTCGCGGCGACCAAATTTAACAGAATTATGGCCCTTTGTTGATTTGTTCACTATATACCATATAGAAATTTTGTGAACGCAACTCCTCTTCAACCGGATGGCAGATTTTGCTTAAACTTCCAGGGATGAACAACCTTAATGTGTAGATGGTAGTAAAGAAAGGAATTTTCGCGGCGACCAAATTTAACAGAATTATGGCCCTTTGTTGATTTGTTCACTATATACCATATAGAAATTTTGTGAACGCAACTCCTCTTCAACCGGATGGCAGATTTTGCTTAAACTTCCAGGGATGAACAACCTTAATGTGTAGATGGAAGTAAAGGAAGGAATTTTCGCGGCGACCAAATTTAACAGAAATATGGCCCTTTGTTGATTTTTTCACTATATACCATATAGAAATTTTGTGAACGCAACTCCTCTTCAACCGGATGGCAGATTTTGCTTAAACTTCCAGGGATGAACAACCTTAATGTGTAGATGGAAGTAAAGGAAGGAATTTTTCGTGGCGACCAAATTTAACAGAATTATGGCCCTTTGTTGATTTTTTCACTATATACCATATAGAAATTTTGTGAAAGCAACTCCTCTTAAACCAGATGGCAGATTTTGCTTAAACTTCCAGTGATGAATAACCTTAATGTGTAGATGGACAATGTACAGATCTTACCAGCACAGTATACAATACGCAACCTGACATAATCCTAGGTGATTTCAACATCAACGTTGATTCAGTTTGGTACAGAAGACTATCTGAATCTCTGCTTAATTATCGCCAGTGTGTGACATTACCAACACACTTAAGTGGATCTATTATTGATCTTGTCTATGTAAAAGATGAGTTGCCACAGCCAAAAGTAACTGTATACCCAACATATTTCTCTGATCACAGCATTGTGTTCCTGCAGTTTTAGGAGACCAGACATGTGTTTCAAAGTTTTGTTTTATTCAGACACTAATATTGTATTCCATCTGTAAAGAAACCAAATATGATGCCTCAAGAGTTAGGTAACTTTTTTATCATTAATACATAATTGAGGAAATTTCAACTGAAACGCTATAATAAGAACAGAATTTTGTAGACATTAAATGAAGCTGCTCTTGTTTACGAGCACATCTGCACAGTGGGGGCATCCGTGTCCTTTGGACACAGTTCTAGTTAATATTAATTTATTTATAATCAGTCTCTATGTTCATTTTCTTTTAAGGACTGAAAAGGAAGTGAAGATGTTACATTTTATTAATCACACTAAGTCTTGTAAAATGTTAACATGTTAAATAGCCATTGAAATGTAAGCACTTTTTCTCTTGTTTTTCACCAAAACATGATGCGTAAAGACTTTTACATTTAATTAGCAACTTTTCTTATATGGAAGGTTTGTTATGTCTGTCTACTTAAACATTTATTCAACAGAAAATATCCCAGATTTGATTAAGGTAATCCTTCCATAATCAAATTATTATCATGGTCCTTCAATGCTTGGAGTTATTGGTTCTTTTGTTCAAAGTCTATAAAGGCTTGCATTTACTAAAAAATTCCATGTTCACTTGATGGACCTTGATCACAGTTTAATGATGTATTATTATTTTGCATGTATTACAGTGACTTATAATTTTCTTCAATATCTAAGTGTGAAAACTAAGGCATTATCAGTAAATTAGGATGGTATCATCTACCTTTTGAAAATAAACTGTGTTGATTAAAAGATAATGATGTTGATTCAAAGAACTGTGAGAGAAAGAACTTGAAAGACTTGACTTGACTATATGACTTGACTTATACTGCAATATGGGGATAAGCTCTCATGAATGTTGTTCAGAGAATATTCCCCTCCTATGATTTATTTTTTTTTACAGTATTATTGACAGATTTCTTCGCACAATCAAAATGTATTTATCCAGATATATATTAATAAATGATTATTTAACTAGTTCTGTTTCTTTTCTTATCTGGTTGTATCCATCACTTTAGATGATAAGTATAATACCCAGGTAACCCCCACTACACAAAGTGAAATGACTGGTGGATAGGAAACAAGAGTTTTGTCCCATCATGTTGAATACTATATCTTACAAAATGTTCAGTAACTTCAGGAGCCTTTTGTAGAATTTCATACATATTCATTTGCAGAAAGTCCATTTCCTGTGACAAGACATCTCTCTCACTCAAACATTCTTTTTCAGAGGTTGTGGAAAATACAGAAGTACAATCACCGATCTCAAATTTGAGTAGGTGTATGAAAATGGTACTCAAGTACCATTTTATACAATAAAAAGGGACCTGGTGACTTTTTACTGAAGAAATTTAGCAGTATGTTTAATATTACTGCCGTGTTGGCGAGTCAAGGCAGTATAAAGATGTCTTGTTTGGAGACATTGTTTTTACTCCATTTCTTCATATTATTACATGTATTATTATTCTTTCTCAAGCTGGCAACTTTGTACGGGCCATATCTCAGAGGCCGCTCGACCTATACTTACAAAAATTCACACCCTAATAGTCCTCAATGAGTATTGGGGCCTCCCTGATTTTTGTGAATGGGGGGTCCCTGGGGGTCAGGCTCCACCCCCTCAATTTCACTTATGACCTTAAATCTCAAAACATGTTCAACACCTCTAAACCATATATATTCTTATTCCTCATGATGAGTTGGATTGAATGGTACTTTTTTTAAGTTCACATGGGACACCAAGGGGTCAGGCCCCACCCCCTCAATTTTACTTATGACCTTATATCTTGAAAAATGTTCAGATCCCCACCCCTTAACCATATATATTCTTGTTCTATATTTTTTTCCGATGAACAGATTGAATGGCACTACTTTGATATCCCCCAATGTCACTCGGGGGCAGTCCCCGCCCCCTCAAATTTACTTGTGGCCTTACATCTCAAAAATTGTTCAGATCCCCACCCCTTAATTACATGTATATATATTCCTATTCCTCATGATGAGTTGGATTGAATGGTACCTGTACTTCTTTTAAGTTCACATGGGTCACCAATCGGTCAGGCCCCATCCCCTCACTTTTACTTATCACTGGGTTATTTCTTAAAACTTCGTTTAGGAGACTTAGTAACAGTTCACTGTTACAATTATCACTTGTTAAAGTTCAGTCCGGCATGTTCTTTCCTCGTCTTAAACTCTGATCACCATAGAGGTATGCTGAAGAAAGCTGTTTGACTTTCAGTAATAGTGCGTTTGAGCTCGGCTGTTTTTTAAAGTCATCACTCTGTGTTGTTGGCATTGAGACAGCGTGTAAAACTTCTTTTACATTGGCCATACTTTTTAAACTATCATTCTTTCTGTCATCAAACATCACATACTTGTTTCAAGGGCCATAATCCTGTCCATTTTAACCAAATTTATTTCCCCCTTTTTAAAAAAACCCAAAAAACCTATCACCGGTGATGGACCCTGTCAATGAAAATTGCAATTGTGCGTAAAACATCTCTGTACCTAAAAGCCTTCCCAAGATTGATTTTTAAAAAAAACAAAAACAGATGAGACAAGACAAGGTTAATTACTTGTACATATAGTACTTCTAGTATAATAAAATTAAGTTCTCTCTCTCTCTCACACACACAGACAAACACATTTAAAGTGTCATCTTTTCTAAATCACAATAAATGTGACTTGTGCAAGATGTTCCAGAAATGCAGATTTAAGAATTAGGCCAGATTTTTAAGCTGGAATTGAAATGATAAAAAAAATCTTCAATTTTATATCAATAAATTTATTTTCAAAAATATTTTCTCTTGAATTATCATGAGAGGACATGATCAGAAGAAGGAATAGCTATACATCATAACTTAATAGAACATTACAAACAATTAATTGGTGGATTCCATAACTACGAATTGTATTGTATTTTCTTAGTAAATGAAAGTGCTGTTACAATACACAAAAGTAAATAAAAAAAATCTTGCATATACATTTAACAACAAAAACACTTAACTTAAATTGTTTGTTCTACAAACAATAGCACAAATATCAGGCTAAAACAAACACATGTTAAAACTATTATAAACTATATAAAATAATTTATTCATTTTTTTTTCTTCAAATATTGCTTTCTATCAATACTTGTATGAATTATTTTCTTTTTTTATCTTTTTTAACTACCATAGCAGATAATAAAAAAAATATTGCAACTTCAAAATTCATCAATTCAATACTTTCAGGTGTCTTTATATGATCAGACATAGCATTCTGAATATCAAAATACTTTGTATGTAGGAAAACAATTCATTCAATACAGCTCCTAGTTTTGTCATATAGATCATGTACCAGAGTCTAAAGAAAACAAAATGATTCTAATGCATGCAGCTGTATTTTGAGTTTGAATTAGTTTGATTTATTTGATCAAAACTCTGGTACATCTTGAATTGCAAGCATCACCAAAACTATATCCTGGTTATATGTGTGGTACAAGCACTGAAGTAAATCAAACAAAACAAAATCATACAATGGTAACATAACAACAGAATATTACAATGGTGAATGCATAGCTAATGAGACATGACTTTAATGTAGCAAGTATAAAAGTAAAAACGGACTTAAAAATTGCACTTGAATCAGAGAATGAACATGAACCAAATAAAAATGAGAATATATTAAAGGATGAATAATAGTATGTAGTTGTGTTTTATCACAATGCTTTTTCAAGTTTCAGTTGGACACTATTTCATCTCAGCAGTGTATATAATGACCAGATGAACCGGATGTATGATGTATTTCACCCTTTACCTCATGAATATTCATAAATATATGACTTAATGAATATTAATTTTCTGAACTTTAAATTGTGTATGAAAAAAAAAAATCTTTGCTTTGCAGAATCTGAGCTACAACACTGAAAGAGCAAATAAAAGACACCCTGATCAGACAGCTCCTTCCAGGATCTGCCTAATCAGAGTCTCCTCTGTTTGCCAATGCATCAAAATGAGTCTTTATGCGGTTTAACACTGTTTGCAGCAAAGCATCCAACAGAATGTCCATGGCCTCAATTTTGAATGGAAAAAATCAATATATAAACTATTTTACAAACTTAATTGAAATATACAAGATATAAAAGTACACATAATAGTACTGAAAGAATGTAAAGTAAAAGTAATAAATAACAATAATTTGGTCAAGTGTGAAGCATTAAACAAAGAAAAGTTATACAAAAAAAATCAAAAAGAAGGAAAAGTTTTCCTTAATTAATCATAATTCTTAACAAAAGATGATTCTTAATTATATGAAACAATGGAAACCCAGTCTTGTGTATTTTTTTCATTCTTGATTTTTACTAACCTATCATCCAAACTCCAAGCAGAAGTTGTCTCCCTTACATCATAGTAATCACTGCCACCACAGATATCCCATGGTCAACATGAAGTCCAAATAATGAAATGGTCAAAATGACAAAAACAATCATTCCTCTTCATTTTGCTTTGAATGTTTTGCTGTTTTAATATTTGCAATGCATTGCAAATTTGTCTTTATATACCATTTTTTCCCACATACATATCTGTTACATAAATTTCTGATGTAGTGGCAGACATAGTCTCATACATAAGTGGAGATCACTGCATGAAAGATTGCTCTTTTTCTAACATATATTACAATGCAGATACATTGCAAACTTAGTGCCCTTCTCTAAAATTTGAAGCCAATCTATTTATCTGTCTGGAACTTATCAATTAAGTCCTTTACCCAACCCTTCATAATCACCAAATTATCCACATCTGAATTAAGCTGATCAAGCCGCGTCAGAGAAAATGCATTTTTTATTCTTTCATGTCCAGAAACTGGAGTTGGACTTCGAAATCCCTGTCTGTCTTCCTGCCTACCTTCCATGGGAAATTTGGAATCAATGTATTCTTTCAGAGCAACTGATGGCACCTGCTTCTCTTCGCTGGATGCTCGACTGGAAGACTGGCTATGTGTTCGACTTGTTGCAGAACTCATGCTTCTACTGGTGCTACAACTTTTGTTCCGATCAAAATTTGCTGCAAGACTTTCCATTCGTTGTTTGATCCCTGCACTTGGCTCTTTAGCTTTTGCCTTCATAGGCAATGGGGGTTTGGATTTGTTTTTCTCCTCTAGCTGCTGGACATAGGCCTTTATTGGAACTTTCAATGGTGCAATGTCTTCTGAGGGGCTAACAACAGGTGTTGGAGAATCAATATCATCACAGTAAACAGCTGAATCTCTGAATGCATCGTCATTACTGAACACAGCAGACAGCCGCCTTTCATAATATGTATCAAAACCACCTGAATCCTTTGTACTAGTAGCTGAACCAGCAGCTTCCTTTGCAACACCAGAAGCACCTCTAGGGGAATCTTCCGGAGAACTGCTGTCTACCTCTTCACTCTGTATGGAAAATGCGGAGTCTGACTGTTGAATATTGAGGTTCTTCAGGGAGGTGACAGGTGACGCCAGTTGTGTGTTGGACTGTGACTGAAGCTTGGAACCAGACTCTGTCATCTTGCTGGTACTCGGACTGATCAGACTGGAATTAGAGTACCTGCCATACAATGGTTTTTTATTAGTGTCTCTCTCTTTTTGTTTCACCACCTCACTCTGAGGTGCAGTCTCTATGTCAATGTTGCTGGACTCGGCCAAAGATAGCTGTTGGTGAGTTCTTGGTAATGAAAATGTTGCATAGTCATCCAGGTCAGTGTTTGCCATGCGAGAACCGATTGCTTCACTTCCTGGCTCAAGATCTCTTAACAGATTTGGCAGATTAAGTTCAGCAGGTTTCTGACTTCCAGGCTTCACTCTTAAACTTAAACTGTGACTAATTTTAACTGGATGATCCTCTTGTTTGAGTTTGGTAGGGCTACCAGATGGGCTAAAATCGGACTGCAACTGAGATTCTGTCTTCTTCCCGGTGAACTTAGCAGTGATGTTGTGAAATTTATTCATGATTGAATCGACAATCCCCTCATCAGAATTGCTGAAGTCATTACTGGCACTTTCATAGGAAGATGCTGATCCTGATGAAAGGCAGGAATCTCTGTTAGTGTTTCTTTGCTCATTTTTCTTTTCAAATGTTGGGATGCAGGTTGGAAACTTGTTATTGGTTGAGCTCAGGCTTCCACTAGAGGAAGTTGAGCGCTTCATGTAATGTTCCATTTCCGCTACGAGTCTTTCGCTGTCATTTAAGGAATTCACATCTCCCAAAATATCCGCAGAAGCAGGCCTATCCTCCTGCAGCTGCTTTCGAAACTTCTGAGAACGTTTGGTCTCTGGAGATGAGAAAGATCGCGAAATTTGCATTCTTGTTCTATCTCTTGGAAAGAATTTGTCTGGAGAGCCAGTCTCATCAAATACGCCATCTTTCAGGATGTCAGGACTGCTGCAAGTGTCGCTACTTGTTGTTGTAGCAGACAGAGACACGCTACTATCTGCAGCACTCATTTCAAGATCCTTGTTGCGGTAATCTGACTGACTGTACCGGAGCGGTGTGCTCGTTACGGCAATGTTGGGATGAAACATCTCTCTCCCCATATTTCCAGAAGAGTCGCGGATGTGAGGGGGTGGTTCCATTGAGCCTCGAGGTGGGGTCCAATATTTGCTTCTTTGATTCAGCTCTTCAACTGATGTACCAGATACTGGTATCGAATTACGATTAGCATACACTAGCCAGTCCAGATTGTCTCTAGAGAATGTCCTGTCATCCCCTGTGAAGGAATGCGTCCTCTCATGTCTTTTGGCAGAGTCCATACTCAGTCTTCCAATGTGCTTGTTGACAATTCTTTCACTTCCTGAAAGCTCTGTCTTAGTCTCTCGGACACTGTTGTTCCTGGTGACAGGACGTGATACTTTTGACTCAGTAAACGACCTCTGCTTATTGCGAATCCAGGGGTCCTCTTTCAAGTGAGAAAGATCGGTGAGAGATCCCTTGGTGAACCTCTCCATTTTGTTCAGCTTGTTCAGCCTTGCCTGTGAGTTCATCATACTCACAGAATTCTTCAGTGTGGAGGTGAAGGGTTTGGGCTGGGTCAAGGTCAATGATGGCTTCTGGTTATTCAAATTCTCCTGTGACTTTCTCAAGTTAGCAAAAGCATCGTGAAAGGCACCGACTGGCCTTCCGTCTCTACTCAAATTACTACCACTGTTATCTTGCCCAATGTCCTGCCTAAGTTTTTCACGTGAGTAAGAGAAGTAAGGCTTAATATCAATCTGTTTAGAATGTTGAAGAAGAGATGCACGGGTTATACTTGTATGGTTAATGGTAGGACTCTGTGAAGTGCGGTCAGAATTGATTCGCGAAGCCTTTGGTGAATTATAAGGATCACTATTCAAGACAGGCATACTTGAGTAACGCCCCCTCTTCCCAAGACTTAACTCATCTAAATAACTCTCATTTAAGTTTTCTTGATTGTCTGTTATTATCACATCTCTAGCTGTTAACGACATGTCTTTACCATCCAGATTTTCAATACTCTTTCTCACTGATGGAGGAATATTGTCAACATTAAGTTGTTCAGTTAGCACACTTTTTCTTAAGTCATTTACATTTACATTTCCATCAGTGCAGTCTGTCGAATCCAGCCGAATGGGAGAAATTTTCGTTGCGATGCGGAAGCTTGGAGTTCTTAGTGGAGGTCCATCAGACTGAGACAGAAGATTGTCCACAGACATCGACTCAGTGTTACTCTGGTCCTTCAGTATGTGGTCAAAATTTCCCGAGTCCCTCGTCGCCTGCTGAAAGCTGTGGCTCCGCTGAACTGATGTGCGATGTTTCCGCGGTGACGGGGTTGGGGAAGGCTCAGTACTCTTGTTGAAGTAATCTGTGTCCTTGACCCTTGACTTGAACTTCCTGGGAAGTGTATTGATTCCTGTCGGTGTATTAGACCTGAACCCATATGCTTCCTGAAACACACATGTACAAACATACATTAGTGCTGCAGATGAGTGATTACAGCCTTAACCCTTTCCCTCATAGATACTCATTTTGACGCCCTCAGTAGGTATCACATAAAGCCTGATCTGCAGAAAACCACAGTTAAACCTTACCAAATTTAATTACAAAATCCTCATCACTGAGGAGCAGCGAACAGCATAAAACCTGATCAGCCTGCGAGTTACTCGCAGGCTGATCTGGTTTTATGCTGTTCGCATAAGTCTTTTCATGGCGTCCACTATGAGGGAAAGGGTTAAATTCAAATGCTTAACAAAATTAATAAAAATTCATCAAAATAAGAGATGAACAAGATTAAAGTTT
>CM037784.1:45834925-45884925 GCA_021229015.1 Solen grandis | reverse complement strand
TCTTAATATCTCGTTTTATATTTTCGTGGCCACGAGTTACTGAGAGAAAAAAATCTTGCTAACTCGTGGTCACGGGATACTAACTGAGAAAATAAAAAAAAAATAATAATAAAAATATCGCTCACGAGATAATCTTACGATTTGATTGGTCAGTTAACTCGTGGTCACGAGTTAGCTTTCTCGTAGATACGAGTTAACGGACCAATGAAATCGTTAGATTACTTGTGGCCACGAGATAGCGATATTTTTTTTTCTTACATATATTTTGTGGCCACGACTCAGGAAAATTTGTTTTTGTTTTATTTCTTAGCTTTTAACTCGTGGACACGACTTAGCGAGATCTTTTTTTCTTACTTAGTAACTCGTGACCACGAGATATTGAAAAGGAAAAACACCATGTCCCCTCTGTGTTTCCGTAGAAATCCGCCAGGTCACACTCATTATGCTATTTAGTATGTTGTCATCGATTGTTTTAATCTTGCAATATTTGATTTTTTTTAAATATTTGTTTGACAAATACATTATATGAATTATGTGTTTTCATTTCTTACCATATGAAATTGGATATAATGCTATTCGGTATTCATCAAGAATATTTACTGTCATCGTTTGAATATGCAAATAACAATGAGGTCTTATGTTATACTTCAAGATTTTATTCGTTCATGGATATGCTATTTGTAATACTAAAACAAATAAGAAATGGCATAATGCAATATAAACGTCACTTCAAAATAACGACAAGGCGTCTTCTTTATAATAATCTATCTATCTCTTGATACTGCCAACTCCTCTGTCGAGTGGTATAGGCAGGGCTACGCGCCGGATTGTTAGTAAGAGGTGAAATATAAAAGGGCCAGAGCTAGAATATAGCATCTGGGATAGTGAGACTTGATGTAAAAGATTCAGTCGTTGTTAAGCCTTGTTGGTAACTGGTGAGGTGCATTAAGAATGGAAATAAAAACAAGATAGTAAAACACTATGTTGATAAGTCACTGCATCGCATACACAATAATATTCCTGTATATTACTTACGAAAAATATTGAATAGTGTATATATGTAAGATATGATCTGCATGTACAATGTGGAAAAGACTTGCACACAGACTTGTTCAACTTAGATGATTTCAATATAAAAAGTGGTTGTGCAAAATAAAAGATAAAAACCGGTGTCAAGTTTAGTACTTGACTGTAATAACGCCTGCCTTGAACTGATCTAGCGTAGGCAGGGTGACACTGTAGCGTGACTGTGTGGGGGAAGAAAGATTATTTCTGATAATCGGATGTAACTTGTCTGAAGCTTAGGGGATGCATGTGTCTGGTAGGTCTTGCTGGTTTTTGGATATATGATGGAAAGTCGATTGCTACGGGATTATGGTATATCTTATAGAACATAATTAATCTGGAATCATATCTACGGTATTCAAGGGAGCGCCAGCCAAGATTTTCCAGCAAAGTGGAGACACTAGCATGAGGAGAATAATTCATATCAACCCACCGAGCAATTTTATTTATATTTATACAAATAAAACAACTACTGCTCTCTCTCCTTTCTAACATTCTTTCTCTCTACCATCCTTTTCTCTATCTTAACTTCACTAATCAATGGTTTCATTTCTTTTCCTCATTTACTCTGTCATATTTCATTCATAAAACATTGTACATTCTATCTTTCTGTAACTATGTCTATTTCAAAAGTAAGTTCACCATACATATCGAGGGTTGAGAGCGAAACCAGGCTAAGTGCCTATATACATATAAACACTTAGCCTAGTTTCGCTCTCACCCCTCGATATGTATATAATACAAACTGGACATTCTAGTTATTTTATTTTATTTCTAGTTCTAATTTGTTGGCTATGACTGACTTTGTTTGACATCATTTTATGCGTTGAGCAATCAATTAGGAAAATATTTCCTAGCGTGGATTTCGTATTTATCTTTGATTATTGCTATTTTTCCTTCTATTTTAACTTTCTTTTTCAGATATTCATTAAATAAGTTGAACGAGGGTTTGATTTAATTTACTTTAGATAATAAATAGATACATGTATATTATTTCATAACCATTACAAGGGTATCGCAATCATTAGAGTACTGGCTATTTAAGTATTTCGTTTTTCCATATAACAAGATAAGTGGTGTATTTAATGCAGTCAATAGAGGTTGTACAGTGTTACATTCCCAGAATAAATGTTCAATAGACACAATTGACTCATTACAGAAGATGAAGAGTAACTTCTTTCAGAAGCTTGTATTCGAAGTTACGTAATGTTGTGCCTATTGTCGACATGTAAATGTTGTATATTCGTTTCCATGGGAAAGTGTAAGAGTTCAAAGAAAGCTCACTTGATCATTTATTTAACTGGATGGAACCTCCTGACTATTTGAAATAATACCATACAAATATTTATTAATTTGTTTCACATTTGTATTCTTTTTATTAAGAGATGTGCTTATGTTCGTATCGATTCCTTCGTTTTGAAGTTTGTTTTTAATATTAGGCGTTATTGAATTTTTCAGTGTCATATATCTTATTGAATCTTATCAATATCTTTGTTCAGATGTGTATATTATGTTATTTCTGTCGTCAAACACAAAGTCATGTTCAAATAAGAAGTAAAGTTCACCGAGCAGACCAAGTTTCATGGAAACTAAGGTTTCAAATACAGAACAAAACTTCTGCAAGTGATTCACATATTTCAAACTGATACGGAAAATGCATAGTGCAATGAAACAATTACTCTCTTCTTTCTTTTTTTCAAAAAAATTATGTTCATCTCCTAGTATTTGTTTATCATTTAGTTTGGATGAACTGATGAGTCTGATATGTAAGTAATATTATATATGAGAATGATATAAACACAGTTGAAACTTAGAAAAGCAACATCTGCTTTAGCCATTTCACCTTTTCTCAATATCCTGTGATGCTCTGGCATTACCGATTTTACTTATCTTTGTATTTGTCTTTGGGTTGACTCTATTTATCTGTACTTTTTGCAGCTTTCTCTGGCAAATCACATAAATTTTGACAGTTGGATTGACTTATTTGTCAGCTCAACTAGCCAAATTAATGCATTACGCCAGGAACTCTCTGTACACCTCCGTGTCACACAAGCACTCTGTCTTGATGTAAACAAGCCATGTAATCCATTCATGTAATGTCTGTATTTAATTATCCAGCTTGGTTCACTTCTGTAAGTTATTGTCAATGTTTATGTTATGTGGATCCTTTTAATTTTAGGTGAAACAGTGTATTTCTAGAAGTTTAAGTCTGTATACGCCTATCTGTTTACACGTGGGCAGCCATTTTGAATTTACTATTTCCGGTTGTTGCTATGGGCAACTTAACCGATGCTGGTGCACTGTGTACTGTACTATACTTAAAAAACATTATATAAAGTTTAAACAATATGGCCCAATTTATTAACCCTAGAAAACGGTCGTACCAGGTACCTAGTTAATAAAGAAACATTTTTATTGTATTTTAGTGTATGATCGTCGTGATTTAAATATTTAAACTTGTTTGCGCACTTACTGCAGCAATGTATGCACTCTTGTGGCATTTTGGAAACAGTTTTAAAGATGCGATGTCAACGTCGCATTTAAGGGGCTGGTTAATCGCAAATGCATCATAAATGCAACACAAGTGCAATGTTTTGCTGCATGCTACCACGGTAGCACTGATTTTAGTATGAATACCCTGCGTCCGTTGTGCACGGGGACTTCAGACTTTAGGCTCAGGCTTCAGGTTTCGAGCTTTTGAATTTAGGCAAGGTTACTGATAATTAACTCAGGTAATTTATTTATTTAGTCCCGTGGTTAACGATTATTCACTTTAGTTTTTTTAATAGTAACTGAGACTTTTTAAAAACTACGATGCATTTTTGTTTAGTATTAGAGTATACTTGATTTTAACTCTGCACTTTAACAAGTTTACGAGATAAAGTAGAACTCCGGTTTATGCTTATTGGTAAATGTGTGTATGCATATATTGTGCTAAAGACTTGTTTAGTGCATTGGTAAATTAGGGCTTTCCACTTGATGGTTTAAACGTATTTTTGTATACTTTCAAGGATCTCTAGGTGTATATTTAAGTGGAGATAGAATCGTTAATTTATTGAAGTTATTTTATCACATCGTTTAATGTTAAGTAGACACAGGATCCACCTGTGAAGAATTAAGTTTAATATTGTTTAACGTCTTATTTTTTCTTTGAGTAAAAAGTAGTTTTAGGCGAGTCCTAAACAAATTCTATATACGAGATAACCCCTTTAAACTTGAAGTCCACTATACAAAATATCACCTCCCTATTAAACGTGAAGTCCACTCTCAGCATAGTAGCATCTAGTGACCGCTGTGATATCCACATGCTGACAGAGTCTACATGCACACGCATATGTAAGTGCAAGTACCCAAGGCATTTACCTGTGGCCAGATCTGTGGAACTTGATAGCCTACGCCAAAGACAAGACCACCCCAAGACAATCGACTATACTAGAGCCCGACAACTCAACATAAGCACGCACTCACACCGAAGCCCTAGCGCGTAACAATATTTCCTGATTCTGCAAAATTAGTGCTTGTGCATTTATAATGATTGTTCATAATTTTACCAAAATGTTTAAAAATCGTTTACTTCAAACCCGTCTGTGTTCCTTGAAGGGTTGAAGAGCAGTGAAAAGTGGAGGAAGGACTGGTTCAGCACTTACAGTATAGAAAGTAAATATAATGCATACATGTATATACTAAAGACCTGACACACTTCATATTTAAAGAAGTAGTTCCTTGTGCGAACAATATCTTCTTTTATGTGAATGTTTTACAGACTGAACTTAAATGGCAAAACAGGTTGCTTTCCTGACTTTTATTTCTAAATCAGACATATTTGCACAATATCAGTTTTCAAAAGTAAAAAAATAAGCTATTTAACATTAAAACTCTGCAATTCTTATTTACACAATTAAGCTCACAATTTTAATCTGATTCTTTTGAAACTTGCACAGATTGTTTGAACCATGAAGGGCTTGAACGCTTTTTTAAATGGACTTATTTTGGTTATTAATATACGAGAAATAAGCTTTGTTAGATTTATCTTGTTTACACGATAGTCCACAATTATTATCCGATTGGTTTAAAACTTACATGTGTGTATCATCAAGGGCCCGAACGCTATTTGAAATGAAGATGATCCGATTATAAATATGTGATAAAAATAAGTTTCAATATTAAAATTCCCCTTTTTTGTGGGATCAAGTCCAACATTTGTAGCTGTACTGAACAAATGGTTTATCAGTTAGTGAATTATATTTAACAAAACAGTCACTGGTATTTTGATAACATTTGGATCAACTGTATTATTAGCAGTGAAGCTTAAGATAACATTCACCGGTGAATAGGGTATATGTGATAGTTTTCAATATTAGATAAAGAAGGAAAAATTAACTGTTCAATAGATTTTTTAAAACTTTGCATGATTATATATTTTATATTTACATCTACAAAGATCCAAGTCATAAGGTAAATAAAAATGAAAATTGGAAAACACATGTATCATCATTTCCACAAGCAAGCACAAACAATGTATTTTTTCTTCTTTTTTTATTGCAAATTTTAGGTTGAAAAGGCGCCATAACTGTGTCAAACATTTATGGATTTTGCTAAAAAGCGTACGTGACCTTCATTTTATTAGAGTGAATATGTGGACCAAACACTATTTAAATATGTTAACCCGTAAGGGAGTTTTCGCCAAGACAATGCGTTTTTGTTTTGTTTTTCTTTGCAAACTCTAAGTCGAAAAGGGAACACATTTTTGTCCATATTGCATGGAGTTTGTCCAATGTCAAACTTGACCATCATTCTTTTAAGATAAATATGCGTGCCAAATATGTTTTCAATTTGTCAACCCGTTTGTGTTTATCGCACAGACAATGCGTTTTTGAAAATTTTAAGTAGAAAAGGTGCCATAACTGTGTCGAAAATTTACGGATTTTGCCTTAACTTGAAACCTTCATTTTACTAGGATAAACATGTGTACCAAAAATTATTTAAATCTGTCAACCAGTTCCTGAGTTATCGACCGGAAACTAAAGTTTTACGCCGCCCATCCATCAAACGACATACCCCAATCTAATAGCTTTCCGAGGACTTCGTCTCGGCAAGCTCAAAAATTGTCAGTGGGATTTGAAACCAAAGCAGTAAAGTAAGTAAATCATGATTTGAGATTCTTACTCTTACTCTTCTTTTTCCTTGATAACTGGAGAAGAAAAGAAGCAACAACAACATAAACGATCATTATTATATAGGGTCGTGTATCTTATGCTCATACTCAAGCAAAGCATGTCTCTCTGTATGTTCGAACCCCTATTCGAATTTGCCTTCGCTGGATAACCATTTCTTTAGATTTTATACTTAGTCCCCTAGACGTTAGACCGCTTGTTTTCCACATGGGATCACATGATACAATTCCTCCCAAACGGGGCTTGAACCCACGTCCTCCAGACCAAGAATTCGCGTACCACTGGGCCACGGCGACAGCTACAGTAAATCTATTCAAGTTCAAGGAAGTTTCAGCGGTTATCTACAGGGAAAGAAAAACAATTTCCTCTCCAAGTATTTTTCAACTTAGCGGTGATTGTTGCATCGCTCTATCGAGTCAGACCCCAGTAATGGCGCACCTTTCCGTTTAGTAGCGTTAGGCATCAATAATGCAAGCCTCCTTGGTTGGATACACCTGCCTTCCGATTGATTCGTCTCAGCGAGAGCCGACATCCCCAAAGGACATCTCATCAATAATATATGTAAGCCCATATTGGTACTGATATATACAAGAAAGTACATCATGTGTTAACCTGCAACTTAGATAATCAGGAGTTTAAATGGATATCAGTGCTGAAAATCGATTTATTCTTTGCGGATTTATGACGTTATTGTGCCTGTGAAAGACCTATTTCACACAAGGTACCGGGAACACGCCCAATTTATACACGTAATTGAGGAATCGAGGGGCGTTATATTACGGTAAAAGAATATTGTATTTATTAATTTAGTTGTTCGTACGGTATTAAATTGATATACTACAATAGATAGAATAAATACGAATACCTGTTGGCAACACATATTAAAAAATTGATTCTTTCATTCTTTCCACTTCATCATTTAAGTCAAATATCGATGCTTATAACGAGAGAATGTACTTTTAGCTAGATTGGGGTGGGTGGGGGTACGAAATGGCATACGGATTGATATTTACATTCAAGAAATCAAATAAATCGGACAGATCAGGCGGAAATATCATAAATATAGATTACAGAAGCTAAGAGAAGGAATGGCTATTGATTTTCTTATTCCTGGTTTCAGTTATGTAAATATATTTCCTCCATTTTGTTAACCAGTTTCCTTCCTCTTGTCCTGTCTCCTCTATAGTTAGTCATCTACATGAAACAATGATGAAGATGAGTTTTATCGATACCATTTGATTTTATTATGTTTGGGAGCGTCTGTACTGCATGTCGCGGTGTGAATCATGCAACATCTGTCACCAAGTATATTGATCTCATTACATGTAAATGGGATTGCACGTAAAACAATATGTGGATAAAAACATTGCTCGAATATTGACGTATGTACTTATGTTTACTTGTATATGTATTATTGGTCAATACGTTGTGCCTTTGGCAACGGTATGATGTATTAACATCTCTCTCTCTCTCTCTCTCTCTCTCTCTCTCTCTGTATTTGCATTAAACTCCTTTGTTAAGACATCGTGTTTCTGTATTGAAGCAAATGTCATATTTATATTTATAGATATGTGATTATGAATCATTGCACAATTGTTTTCCCTTATAGTCAATGTCCTTTCATTGTTAATGTTTTATTAGGTCATTCCCCGCCCATGATTAAATGGGATTTATTGCAAAGATAAATTTTACCATGTTATTGTTTCCTTATACAATTATTTCCTGATATGAATTAATAATAGTTTCTGTTGAATTCACGCAAGATCTTTTAACTTGTCTTGAAATTTTAGGTTAGGCAATAGAAATATATAAATTAAAATGAGACATTTGAAAAAAAGAGAGGAAAAAATGCATTTCAAGAGACAGGAGTAGTTTCAATGATATAAACGTTTACATACGAGTGGGACACAAAACAAAGTGATTTGAATGGATCAGACCATTTTTTTCATTGTTGAATGCGTTAGCTTAGCCACTATGCTACGAAATACTGTGTAACAGAAATCAATCTGGGCTTAATTCCCTAATGCATGAATTTTGAAAATTGGTTTTCTTTGGTGTTTTTGAATGGTGTGCATTTAAAGAAAGTATTTTGTGCGATATAATAAATTTCTAACGACCGATTCTAAGAATTTAGTGATTTTAGTCTATCTAACCTTGTATTGAAATGCATGCGCAAATTGTGTGGGGGTATACGTATGCAAACTGCTAAAATATCATCAAATTCCCCAATTTTCTTTTCATAAATTGATTTATCATATAATTATATCAAATAGAAAACAGATAAAAGCATAAGAGAAAACTTGTTAAAATGTATATTCAAACATTTAAGAAGAAATTCTTCATATTACAAATATCAAATAATAACAGTATGTATTACCTGACCCCCTATTTTATAAGCTCAGTAAAACCACCGAATAAAAATTATTGACTGCTTTCTTAGTTCTGTTCAGTTACAATATGATCACAATCTTGAAATAATAATGATAATTATCCTATTTATTCTTTCCTTTTCATTGCATGATTAATGTAATATCATTGTTAAATGACATTTTTTCGAAGAAAAATCCCACAATTTTTATATGAAATTTCCCCAGAGACAAAACTATCATTTTGTACTGTACATAAACAAATGTACAACTACAGATCTATTTTCTTTATAGAGCATTTCATTTCCAACTTACTTCAGGGGAAACTCATTAAAATAGTATATTATAATTATTAGTTTATTTTATTTCTTGGGATAATTTTTTACACTTTTATACTGTCTGTAATTTATGTGTGTCATAATACTTACATTTGGTTTTACTCAATAGCAAGAGCTGTCAGAGGACAGCACGCTCAACTATTCGAAATGCTTGTTTGTAAATCAAATGAAATTTATTTCAATTCTTGCTCTACACATACCATAGATATAATTATAGTCAAAAATGATATACCTTGATAGTCTGATACCCTTAAATATGTTAACGAATCTTAAATCAATCCCGTGCTTAGTTACTGAGACATTAGCATAACCATACTGTGCATGCAAAACTTTTACCAATTTTAATAATTAAGTTAGATAAGGACAATAATATGAATTAAATTTAGACCGGGTTTGCCCCCCCCCCCCCCCCCCCCTGAGATATAAGCATGAAGATACCTTGCATTCAAAGCTTTAACCGAAATTTCTAAGTTAAAAAAGGTGCCAAAACTTGTAATATATTCCACTACGAATTATCCACCTTGAGCGTTTGGTAACCATGAACGTGTTAAAGATGTTTCAAATCAATCCCATGCCTTGATACTGAGTTATAAGCATGAAAGTATCTTGCATGCAAAACTTTAAGAAAAAAACAGGTTAAAAGGTGCTCTAAATTGTATTAGATACTTCCAAGAGTTATCTACCTTGGTTGTCTGATGCACCTGAACATATTCCATAACGCTCAAGTCAATACCATGAACAGTTATTGAAATAAAAGCTGGACAGTAGCTTTCATGGAAAAGTTTAACCAAATTTTCCATGAAAGCTACTATCCAGCAAATTTTCTAAGTTAAAATGGGGCCATAATTTTTATCAAATTCAGTCAAGAGTTATCTACCTTGGCTGCCTTGGTTATTTAGATAAAAGCTTGATAGTAGCTCGCATGCATATTAAGCTGCAACGCCGTCGCCAACGCAAGTATGACTTCAGTAGCTCATATTCTTCGAATAGTCGAACTAAATGTATGGTAAATGTTTTTAATTATTATTTTTATAATTATTTTATTTATTTTATTTATTTATTTAACCGTCACCGGTGGCCGAGTTGTTAGAGCGTCCGCCTCGGGAACGGGAGGTCATGGTTTTGATCCCCGGCCGCGACATACCAAAGTCGTAAAAAATGGTACTGTTATAGCTCCCTTGCTTGACGCTCAAGATATAAGGGTAGTTGCAGGACCGGTGTCAGGATAATGTGACTGGTATCATGCCACATGTCTACGGCGTGATACTGCAGTGTGGCAGCACTATATCTGTCTCAAGTAGACATCGTCTCCAAATGACTGAAATACTGTCGGTGGGACGTAAAACCCAAACGAATTAACAAACAAACAAGCAAAATTATTTATTTATTTTTTGATATTTGATATTACGTTTATCAACCTCCATAAACACACTCCTGTTGCGGTTTATATATTGATACCAATATGCAATGTAAATTGCTGAAATGTTTTCTGTATTGAATATTGTATATATTGTATTTTTCAGGTAAACGACACAATGAGAGGTTGGATTTCTTAGATATGCGTTATCGATCCTTGTGTGTCTTAGTGCAGAAATCCATGTAACATAAAGCTATGAATCCAAGCATCAAATGTGTGTCTTTCTTGACAGAGAACTTCCTCTACAGTGCACCGTGCCCGCCACCATTTCTCAGCATCGGGGAATTCATCAGAATTGCAAAGAGGCAAAACCTATCGCCATGTGAAATTGAAACAATATGGCGATCATGCACGCGGAGACCGTTTGTGATACAGGAGAGCAAGGAAAGGACCGTCCGCTGTGACTCACAATGCCTTATGATTGTGTTTCTCTGTCTATTTATTTTCGTCATCGTCCTGACTTTAACCATGGTTTTATACCTGTAAGTATCATTTTTATGGTGGGAAAACCGGACCCGGTGACCGTGTCGTTTGACCTTAACTCACCCACTCCTCGGCACAAGGAGGTGGTGGGTTTTATACCCTGTCGCAACCTTACAACGTAAAAGAAAGTGGTTCAGTAACTGAAATAATAACCTTGATTGAAGCTCAGCATATTATAGTAGTTCCATGACCTGATGGTCAAGCGTCAGGATAACGTTGACTGAGTGTATCATGCAACAAGTCGTAGTCAAGTCTAGGGTAGATAAAATCTCCAAATTACTTAAATATTGTCAGTTTAACGTTAAATGCAAAAAAAAAGGTGGAAGAGCAACTTTGATTCCCGTTCTTAGGTAGAACAAGAGTGTTTGTCTATTTCTAATTTCAATAATTTCAATACAAATATATGTACAATTACTGAATGTAAACCATATTGCATGAATGGAAAGGATTGAAGTTTTCTTTTTCGTACTCATAGGAAAGAAATTATATTATATCATGCCCATTTTTAAGTTCTATTTCTGGTAAATGTTCCTTCCCTCCTAGAAGATGACGTTAATTCTTCACTGTTGAAGTTTCTGTTTTTCCTGCTGTATCTGCCAGTCTTTTCACCGAAATAATTGAATAGATAATTTCCATAGCTACAAGTCCTTGATCCACTGCTGGTGTAAACTCCTTCATGCACTGTCTAGACGCAAAGTACTGGTCCAACCAGGAATCGCAGAGACAACACTTTGAACGAGATTGTTTTCGGCGTTTGATTGTTGGATTTAATGTCCCGCTAACGGTATTTCTGTCATTTGGAGACTATGTCTAATTAAAACAGATATCGTGTTGCGTAGACATGTGGCATGAAACCACACTCAGTCACATAACCCGCCCAGTCCTGGAACTATCCTTATATGCTGAGTTCCAAGCAAAGGAACTACATAGCAGTACCATTTTTACAACGTTGGTACGTCGCGTCCGGGGATCGAACCCACAACCTCCTGATTCAGTGGCGAATGCTGCGTGGCAAGTTGATTTAAGACAAATTGATGTAAGCACAATTACTAGAACAAGGGTATTTTAACTCTTCGACAAACCTAAAATCATGTAAAAGGTGAAGTTTTGCAAACATAATCAAGCAGATTTTGTTTTCTTCTAGCAGTAAATCTATAAACTATACAATATTCTTTATCTACGAGATACTTAGAAGGATTTGGTGCCAAATGTCATTTCTACATCACATAAATTGTTACACATGTTGTATTGTCATTCGTTTTATTTATTTATTTATTTTTCTGATGGATGAAATTTTATATGTTGGGAGTTAACAAATAAAGCAAATATTGTTTTTTAATTTTAGAAGAAGAAGAAGAAGACGGCGAAATGAAAGTACTCCAAAAAAGGATACAATTGTCTATGGTGAACAAAATTATGGCTACACAACGCAGACAAATCTCTGAATGTTTTCATCATCAATATCATCATCATCGTCGTCGTCGTAGTCGAATATCATTAGCAACATCATCATTGATTTATCTGTTACTTCGCTGGTTATTTTTTGTGATATTTTAGATGTTGCCTTTGAAGGTTTGAGCTTAATGTGATATTAGTAGCATGATGTGTAACCATAGCAACGGGAAAAGTGCAATGGTGTCATAGTGTGACTGTTGTGGGTTTGATTTCTGGTGCCTGCTGAAAGAATATTTGTTTTGCTGGTATTTACCGTCGTTTTGACAGTGCGAGTATTTCAGTCATGGAATGACGTCACGCTCATTACAGGGGGAAGGTTATAGCGGCACTCGGTTAGAACTACGAACCTACCACAAACTTTGAAGGACTACATACTTTAGTTGAACATTAAATTATATCACTCTCAAAAGTGAGCTTGATTTTATCAAAGGTTTGCTTTATAATGAAGAGATGCGTATCTGATGCGTAAATCTACATTTATTTATTTATTTATTTATTTATTTATTTATTTATTTATTTATTTATTTTGCAATTTGCAATCATTATATGCACATACAAATTAAAAGCTCAAAACGCAGACAGAAAACAAAAGAAAGCCGTTCAAACCTATACATTGTTCCCGTGTGGTGACATGGGCACTGATAAGACACTTTTTGGCAGCCATTTTGTTTTGCTGATGTTAATGCGGGTCAAAATTTGAGAATACTTGCTGCTTTTAAACCACCTCTACTCTTTTATTTCTCAGCCCATCTTTCTGAAATATATATCTTAATGAACCCAAACAGTATTAATGAATCATTTTAAATAAACATGAAAATAATCTTTTGATAAATCTAAAGATAAAATTTTTATACCCAAAAAGTTAAACTGTTTATTTTGTTTAATGATAAACCCATACTTTTTCCTTTGTTGAGCGTTCATTTTTTTTGTGCATGTATCCATATAAGAAATATTTTATCATTTAAATATTAATTTCAAGAGCCGTTTAATGATGTTTAGCAGGAATAAAGAAATTATGAAAAAATGAAAATTCTGCTTCTATGTATTTCATGTAAAAACTTTTGAATATACCATTCAAAATGGCCGCCAAAAGTAGGAATATTCACTGATAATGCCTCTATTAAAGTAAATATATTGTATATCAAAAACTTTACGTATCGCTACTTCTTTGATGCCCCAAATTATTTAGAATACATGTATTTGACTCGATGTGGTATCATACCACGTGTCTACGGTGATATACCACAGTATGATACCACTGTATCTATCTCATGTAGACAAAAAGTCGTCAAATGCAAATGTCTACTGCTGATGCGAGTCGTAAAACCTGTTGAACCAAAGCGTAAATGTATAACATTGCAGAAGCTCTATATGCCACCGTGGTGTTACAAGAGTGACGCCCCTTGTGCATTTGTTCATGTACATAACTATTAACAAATAGAAAAAAAAGCTCTTTTGCAGTAGTCTTACAATCTTCTCTCAGTGGCAAAACAATAATAAAAACATATATTTTTTGTTTTAATATGGATGAACAGTTAAGAAATAAATAATTTAAAAAAAATTACCATTAGGTTATGTTCTTACAATACAAACTTATATACAAATGTACTCCAGATTGCAACTTTTCACAGTTTCGTTATATGAGGAGCTTTTTTTTAGGTCTGAGAAATACTATTTCTGTAAGACAAGTTCGATTAAAGATTATAATTCCTCTCTAGACGAAATATTCCTTATACATGCTCAATATTGGATTTTGGTAGGTTTTTACCAAACAGTTTGCATAATTAATTATAATCTTACTTGATTAGTTAAACCAACAGAAACATTATTTAATAATTCAAAGAGTTGCAGCATTGATGTATTCACTGCATCAAGACTCGCGGGTGAAGTCACGTGATATGTTATCATGCTCTGAAGAATGCCTCTGTCGTAAATGATTGTTACTGATAAATGAATTAATCATTCAATTTGATAAAACAGATAAAATGGATATGTAAGAACATATCTAAACTCTACATTTCAAACAAAATCAGGCGAGTAAAAATTATATACAGGCAACCCTCGAAATAGCGGCCCTCGATACATTGGCATACTCGGATTTCGGCACTAAAAGACATGTGACGGAGTTATTAATCTGTTAACAACAGCATTTTTTGGCTTCCGGTATTAGCAGCAATTCTCGATACATCTGCGAAATCGAGATTTACTTACACTGCCGGTTTTAACAATGGTTGACTGTATCGCCAAAAGGAACTAACCAAAAGAGTTCACTACTATAATGCCCATGTTGCATTAATAGTCAATGTGAGAGTACGAGTTTTTCCAAAAAAAGATGATATATAACTTTAAAGGTTTGGTTGTCCACCCTTTTCTAACTATTGCTGTGAATATTACGAAATCTACAATTATTATGAAATATCACTAACATAGGTTTTTAAATATAGCGGGTAGAACTTTCAAACGGTCAAATCAGTTCATTAATATTTTCAAAAATTCCCTAATTTTCCCGAAATACTATTTATATATAAGCAGGGGAAATATGCAGATAAACAAATGACAATGGTTTGGGTATAAGACTTAGAAAACAAATAGCCAGAACTACAAATATATGAATTAATAAATTGACAAAAACCTGTTAAATTTCAAAGTTAATTGGCATGTCGGCAAAATCATCTATTGTCGAAAATTGCTTGAAGGCAAAGCCCCACGGCAAATAAAAGTTGACAACTTCCGGTTATGTTCGGCCTTCGATTTGTCGTACTTACAGGAAACGTGAACGAGAGGGAAATATTTTTTACAGAGGTAAATTAAGTTTTCCAATTATATTGTTAATATATTAATTATATTTATAGAGTGTAAGTATATGAGCAAAATAATTAGATAAAACATTATGTATACGATATAATTTTCTCGCATACCTATATTTTTTTTTACAATCGTTTATACTTATATATTGTTTACATATACAATTAAAGTTTGCTAAGCTAAACAATATACTTAACCAAACAAAAATCTTTCCATCTATTTAAAAAGTATTATTTTTTACTAGAGTTGAAAATTATATTATTTTAAGGTAATTAATCTATAAATCGTGTATTTTAAGGTGTGTGTGTGTGTGTGTGTGTTTTAATAATTAGGTAATTCAATTGATAAGACCATGGTGTTCAAAATCGAAATTCACAAATAACAAATCACAATTTCTCACTAACATTTCAAATTGGACATGCAACTCCATATTTTACAAGACACTATTGAATTTCCAATCAGTGAATGTAATTTGCCTTGATTTTTTAAAAACTCATAATTGAGATTTTAGATTATGAGATTTTTATATTTAATCACAGGTTGATTTTTGTCAAGGATGGTTGTAAAATTCAAGCCGTTTGAACAAGTATTACAAAGGTTGTGACCATTTCAATTTCGAGACATTTTTGGTGCCATCAATTTCACATTGATACGAGATATGCGTTGCTTAGCAAAAGCTGAGTAGTATATTTGTCGATACATATGCTGGTGTTTATAGCGATGGAATGAGCACCTAAATCTATGATAAAATTATGTTTTTTACTGTGTTAAAGAATAGTTATTGCTTGCTGTTGTGCTAAGATCTTATGACCTTATGACCCCTTTCTTTCATAAATACAACTTATGTTTATATAGGGAATAATTGTTGGTTTTAGTAGAATATCATTTTTAATTCATAAAGTGAGGAGGAAAATCAGTATTTTCTCGAGTTGTGCAGCCACGAGTGAGAATATCAATTTTCCTCCTCAAGAGAAACCGCCGAAAACCAGTATTTCTACTTTTGCTTTTCTGTCACGCTTTCCATTTTGTAACTGAGTTCATCATAAATTTTACCCTATGGGGAGCTCCAATTTCCTGAAGTCGTACTAATAAACGTTATTCTGTTTGAAAAATAGTCCATAGCAGGAATCAGCTGAAATACGAAAAAAAGACAGTGACTATTAAAAAAAAGAGTCCTATTACGAAACAGTGAAAAAAAAAGACAGTGTATATTAAAAAAAGGCCTATAACGAAACAATGAAAATTAAACAAATGGTAATATTCAGTGTTTGAAACAATGAATATATTCATTTCTCATTCACTTATATTTCACTTTAATCCACCGAAAAGCATTAAATAATAAATATATATTAAATCTTTATAGTCATGTACTTTTTTTAATATATTATTATATTATGGTTCACAATGAAATCTCTTATCAGACATAAAGTCAAACAAAATACAAAATTTAATTGGAATAATAGTTGCCTACCGTTTTAAAAGGATAAACTGTTTTGAAAAGTAAAAGGAAAAATAAATAAATAAATGACAACGAATTAGCTAAAATGTTACATAGTTCAAGTTTTCTTAATTCCTCTTCATTTTATTTTTGTTCAATTCAAACTTCTCCTTTAAACTAGGCCACAAAAATATCAACAAACATAGAATTATATAAATGGTTTATTAAAAGGAGAAGTTGTTTTTAACTGCTTGAATTCAATTCAATTACTGTAATCATCTTATTTCGAAAGTTATTACTAAATGGCCCTTTTACCACAATTAATCGCACAATATATGGATAACCATAGAGAACATCCAGTTCACTAGTAATATGTTGCACAATATTATCTGAATCGACCGTATGCGCGGATCCAGAGGGCGGGGCGGTAAAAGGGATCATGACCCCCTAACCATGAGATTTGGCTGTTTTACTGAGTAGAAAGAAGAAAAGGGCCCCCTAACCCCACCCCCTCTGGAAAAACCGTTAGACCCACTCGGTAAAAATATGAAAAGTGGCTCGAAGCTCCTCCCCTCCCCCCACCCCACCCATACGTCATTTCATTGTTGGCTATGCATGGCAATTTCCGTATTTGGTCAGCATATCTCTGTTTGACCCCACCCCTTCCCCGCTTTGAGGTAAATAATGTAATGGACCGAGTAAATAATCATGTCCGCCTCTCTTTTTATGAAAGGAAATGTACATGTTATGCTCGTTCCCGATGGTCGAGTGGTTAAAGCGTCCGCCCTGGGATCGGAAGGTCGTGGGTTCGAAGCCCAGCCTCGACATATCTAAGACGATAAAGAATGGAACTGGTATAGCTCCTTTGTTTGGCACTCGTCATATAAGGGTAGTTCCAGGACTGGTTGACCCAGTGTCAGGATAATGAGACAGAGTGTGGCATCGTGCCACATGTCTAACGGCGTGACGCGCTGTATCTGTCCCAAAATGACTTGAATAGTGTCGGCGGGACGTTACATCAAAACAAACAAAAAAGTTTGCGAGAAAGTCTAATTGTAGATAATCCTCATCAAAATAATTCGTAGTCTTCTCAGATTTCATGTAAATATGTTGTAGCTTGAAATACACTGATCCGCACAGGATTCGTGCTGTAGAGCTTACTTGCAAGATTAGCATGATAATTAAGTATTAAACGAATAGTGATAATGCAAGAGGTTAAGTGTAAGTATACTGACAGGGTAACCTTTATTATTGATATGGACCTATATATTTGATAAAGTTTACATAATGTTTAAAAGGGTATAAAACAAAACTTATGCTTTAAGTAAAATGACATTTTAAGGTAATCCATCCATCATTAAAATGATATCATTGTCCATCAAGTGATCGTGGGAATTTTATGGTAAATGTAAGCCTTTATAGACTTAGAGAAAAATAGGCTATAGCTCCAAATCAATGGATGTTTGCATCTGCACTGAAGTATTTTAAGCATTTGAAGGACAAAGATTGTAATTTAATAATGGATGGATTTCCTTAAAAATGTGATGGTCATATATGTTTCAAAACTAAATCGCGTGGTCAAATATATCTATTGAAGTAATTATAACATGATATGTTACCCTGCGTTTCTGTTCCCTGTCAATATTTATGTATGAATTGCTTAATTCACTTTCAGGCAGAAATGTTTCGGAAGCGGACGTTCATTTGCATCATTGGTGTACTGAACTTCGCAACATCGACGACGGTAACATGCGAGCAATTGTCCACAAAATATACATATAATAAAAACGAATGCACTGCTTTCAACAATACGCTAGCTCGGGGAGAAGATGACCTAGAAATATTTGCTGACTTTAAAAATCCCCCAAATCTTAAGAGACAAACTGACGATTTATTTAACGATATGCTAAAGGAAACTAAGAACTTAGCCAAAGCATTAGCCGATGGCTCAAAAATAGACCTGGCAAATTTCATGAATGCATTTTCAACATGGGAAGACAATTTAAAAATTGAATCCCCGCTTGAGACGTTAAGTGCATACGAATACCCTCCATTACAAAGGCTCGAACCAAAGCAAGTCGGAGATGTAGAGGACCTCGTGGTACCCGGCGGGAGGATAGTGACCATCAAAACACTGGCAAAGAACCCTCCCTTGTTTGAAATTCAGAATTTTCTAACAAGCGATGAATGTGAAACTATGATCATGAAAAGCAAAGAAAGGGGCATGGTAAAAAGTTCGTTGTTTGAAAGCAAGGAAAATGTAAAAGCGGGGAAGAATTTTGGTGTTGACAGAATTAGCAAATCCGGTTTCTTGACAAAAAAAGACGTTGGCAACACCTTTATTCAAGCCTTACATGTGAGACTGAATCACGTTTTAGGTTTACCTATAGATATTATAAATCAAAGCGAAGCCTTAACCATAGGAAGCTACGAAGAAGGTGGCCATTATAATGCTCATTTAGATTCGTTCGATAATTCACGTCAACTGCCATGTTGCTTCCAGACCATTTGTTTGGACGAAGAAGGTCAAGGTCACGATGATGAAGATTGCTGTAGGCTGTGTCGCTATGCCACTGTTCTTTACTATCTCAACGACGTTGACGAGGGTGGGGAAACAGCTTTTCCATTCGCAGATAGAGAGATTTCAGGCACTTTAGACGAGAACAAAAACGCACTGAATCTTACAGCAAATTGTTATAATTCCTCGGTCGTGGTAAAGCCAGAAAAGGGCAAAGCCATAGTTTGGTATAATCATTTTCGGGATGATCAGGGTTCGGTGAAGTGGACAAGCACAGTTACCATGGTGGGTGTGACGTCATAAAGGGAACAAAGTGGATCGCAACAAACTGGATTTCAAGTCCACCATACGCATCGAGAAGTAAGCCAAGCAAATACAGACTTGCATCTTATTAAACAGTTTAGTGAAGACAATGTTTTTATTGTTTACAGATTTAAACATTTTGAAGATAAAAACGGAACCAATTTATATTTGCATTGTAGCCTGTATTCTTTATTCAACAGAACACTTTAGAATCTATCTATCTATCTATCTATCTATCTATCTATCTATCTATCTATCTCATCTATCTATGTCCATCTGTCTGTCTGTCTGTCCTCTACTCCCCCCCCCCCCACCCCCACCCCTCCGTTTTTACTTAATATCATTATATGTGTGTATATGTCTCATGATTTTTATCAATATGTAGTTATATATGTATTAGTTTTCTTTCTTTCCCTTTTATTTTTCCCGATATTTTTAATGGCGTATAAAAAACACAGTTTTATGTGTTGTTTGATAATTAAAGTTCAACATAGATAATATGATAAATAATAAGTATACACTATTCTGTATAAATAAAATACAATATTTGAAGATTCCCTGACAGGCGAAGGATGAAACGCGAGTATTCTTCCTGTTATTATCAAAGTAAACAAATATTTTAACAAAATACGGAATAAACGGATATCATGTCAATCACGTCACAGTGGCCGAAGTCACTTGCTAATCATTAAACTGACAAAAAGAAAGGCGGATTAACCCTGTATCTCATGAATATTCATGTACAAATCTATGACTTCATGAATATTAATTGACTGAACTTAAAAATGTATAGGAAACAATTAAATTTTCTTTACCATGCATACGGTGTAAAATTTAAGCTACAAGATTGTTTGAGTAAACAGAGGAAACCCTGATCAGACAGCTCCTGTAGGAGCAGTCTGATCTGGGTCTGTTTTGTTTGCAAGTGTGTCAAAATGTGTCTGTATGAGGTAAGGGGTAAAACAAGTGATCATGACATCAGATGACTATATCTATAATCGTACAAGTTATTAAAGGTGTCAGAAATCAATAATGGCATGGACCTGAAGCATATACAAGTTATGAAGAGAATTTTCATATAGATCGAGATATTATACATATTCAAGAAAAAAAATACAACATTAATTACAGAGATACAAATAAAACTTAACTCACACATTTTGTATAAACAAAATAGTATCAATTATGGAAATATGTAATGATTTAATTATGCAAATGACACATTTCTGGATAATTTCCCGCTACAACTTATATATTCTCGACCCCCCCCCCCCCCCCACACACACACACACGTGTACAGTTTGTACATACGAGTACTTCCCGCACCCGTTACGTCACGTTACGTCTCGCTACGTTTCTTTATCCACTGCCACTGACTAACTCACGTGGAGATTAGTGGCAATAAATACTAAATAATGAGTATGAAATATTCTTATTTGATTTAATTATTTACATTTTTTCATTACTATGAATGTTATCAAAATGAAATAAGAATAAACTGATACGAAATACTTGAATCTATAATCAAAAGTGATATTTGCCAAACTAAACAAGGGAAATAACTGCTGCGGGGGGGTTGTGAAGTCGCTACATAAATAAAGTTGTACCTCGAGGGCTTTCTAGAGAAATTTATGGACAATTTCCGGCTTTCAAGTTTCCCGTCATTAAAGCGGGATATTGTTACACTCTCACAGCTTGAAACGGACCGAGACAGGTGTGTATCGTTAGATTCATTTACATGAATTTATCTTTATTATAATTCAAAATTTATTGTAAAAATAAAACTAAAACCGCATTTCATTATCTATTTATTTATTTACTTATTTATTTATTTCCAATTTATTTATCTATGTAACATGTGTTGCTGATAATAGTTATTTAGTGTAATTATTGCTGTTTTAGTTTCGATAATAAAGCAAAATATATAATGTTTTAATATAAACTAATTAGACATTTTTCTTTATATTAGACATCATCATTGCTTAACACAGCACTGCAACATACATCAAGTCCCAGTTCGTTTTAATCTAAGACTCACAAGAAAAAAAAATCGTGGACTTGTGTTATTACTTGAGCAAATTTTGATATATAAAAGAAAATATATATGACAAAGTCCATTAACTTCTGAAATACCCCTCGTATGTTAAATGTATGACGTTGTTGTGAGCTAAATATAGAACGAGAAAAGCTACATTATCGTATGGTGTGGATACATTTGGATTTATCTCAAACATTTATTTACAATTATTTAGATACTGAGACTTTAAGCATTCTGTAGCTCTATGTCTTATCTTGTCTTTTATATCATTTTAAAGTATGATGATGAAGATGATGATGATGATGATGATGATGATGATGATGATATTCATGGTAATTTCAGAGTATCATGGCAAATGGTAAGGGCGCTGTGATCTTCCTGTTCTTGATGGGCATTCACAATGTACATTGTTCACAAAAATGTGCAAGAGACGACTTGGAATGCATACATGGCATTGCGTTTTCTCATAGTGGGTATCGCAAAAGTGACTCAAATTGGTTAAGAAACCTCGAGGAGCGTCTGTACGATTCATGGGTACCTACCTATTTCAAAGTTCCATTTGATGAAAATTTTAGTGAGGATGAAGATTATGATAAAGAGGTTGAATGTTATGATGACTTTGATGATGGTGTTGAGGATCTTGTAGGTGAAAATCATGGATGTGAAGTTGATATTAGCGCAGATACTGTAGGTCTTCCGGAACATGAAGACTCCAGAGAAGGTGGAAAAGTACTGATAACGACTCTAACGATATGGAAGATGACTCCTACATCATGGCTGATTCATTGGCGGCTTCCATTCTACGTGATGCGAAAATGATGGGAATAGATACTGATCAAGTATCGGAGATATACAACAATGTTATGTCACATATAATGGATGATGAACAAGATGTACCTTCACCTCCTGAGGATGTCAATTACGAATATCCACCTCTTACAAGGAGAGAAGTCAAACGGGTCGGTGACAGGACAGAACTACGATTAGAAGACGGAAGGACGCTGAATGTAGTATCACTGGCTTATAATCCTCCATTGTTTGAGATAGAAAACTTCCTGACAGACGAAGAATGTGATACAATTATAGACAAAACTTCTAAGAAGGGCACAATTAAAAGCAAAGTTTTCCAAACTAAAGAAAAAATTGGAAAAGGTCTGGACAAAGTGGCCTCTCGAAATAGCGAATCTTCGTATATTGATGAAAAGGATGTTGGAGCAGAATTCCTAGATAAAATTTATCGAAGAGTCGAAACAGTTCTAGATATGCCCCAAGAAGTTATAAGAAGCAATGGTGGTATGGTTATTGGTAAATACGAAGTAGGTGGACATTACAATGCTCATTTAGATTCAAATGAAGACTCCAAGAAGAAACCATGTTGTTTCCAGACCGTCTGCAGTGACGACAAAGTGAAAGGTGTTGAGTTTATAGATTGCTGTAGGTATTGTCGGTACGCGACTGTTTTGTATTATCTTAATGATGTTGATGAAGGCGGAGAGACAGCCTTTCCTATGGCAGACACTAAACTGTCTTATATTAACAGTTTAAAGTATGATTGGGTAGATTTAACAGAATATTGCTACAATGCATCCGTCGTGGTGAAGCCGAAGAAAGGTAAAGCAGTTCTTTGGTATAATAATTTTATTGCTAAAGACGGGTATTTGGGAGCAGTTGATAAACGTAGCATTCATGGCGGATGTGACGTCATAAAAGGAACGAAATGGATTGCCACAAACTGGATTTCAACACCTCCGTACAGACACAGATTTCTCCCCAGTAAACATTTTAAAAATCGTGAGAGTACAAGATAAGGTATCTCGTATTAAATGCATGTATTTTTTTTATGAAGAGAATTGGTATAACACAGCCTTTAACATCTCTGTATAAACCTGCCGAGGAAGATTTTCCAAAACGAACGGGTGAATAAAAACAATGTCATATTTTTTTACCATCATTGTAAGGTCTGTGGTGGCACTGGTTTTACTAAATTTACTAAAAATGAGCTCGTTACGCTAATTACGTACTTTAGGCTAAATAAACCACTACAGTTAAACATTACTTCCATTGATTTATGAGTAGTGTCCCCTGGATATATGAGTATTGTGTGCTAGCTGTATTAGTAGTGTCTCCTAGTCCCCTCCCCTGGCTATATGTGAAGTGTTTCCTGGCTAAATAGTATTCACCAATATGGGGCGATTAACAGAAAAACGATATGGATGATACACGGTGGGTGACGTCAGCCGGGGCTGTCTTCACGATTTTTCTTTTAAAATAAACTTTACTTTAGTGAAATGCATAACTTCTTTATTTCCTTAATTACTTTACTCTCGAACTAAAGAGCTGATTTGTCAGATGATGGGGACACATTTAGGAACGCTAAAGCAGAATTACTGTCCATGTCTATCTAAAATATTGATTTTCGACTTATGTGACTTTTTTGTGAGTAACAATTTCTTAAATGTACATGTAAATATCATTGTTTTATTATAACTAAGGAGCAGTAATATTGCAATTTTTTTAATATGTTTAATTTTGTGTGGTTTTGTTTTTTGGCATGGTATGAGCATCACAGCTAATTTTGTGTGGTTTTGTTTTTTGGCATGGTATGAGCATCACAGCTAATTTTGTGTGGTTTTGTTTTTTGGCATGGTATGAGCATCACAGCTAATTTTGTGTGGTTTTGTTTTTTGGCATGGTATGAGCATCACAGCTAATTTTGTGTGGTTTTGTTTTTTGGCATGGTATGAGCATCACAGCTAATTTTGTGTGGTTTTGTTTTTTGGCATGGTATGAGCATCACAGCTAATTTTGTGTGGTTTTGTTTTTTTGGCATGGTATGAGCATCACAGCTAATTTTGTGTGGTTTTGTTTTTTGGCATGGTATGAGCATCACAGCTAATTTTGTGTGGTTTTGTTTTTTGGCATGGTATGAGCATCACAGCTAATTTTTGTTCTGCATATAGACATGAATTGTTTTGTTCATTCACAAATAAGTGGATGAAACAAAATATATAAAGACATCAATATTTCATTTATTTATTATCATTGTTATTGTTTTCAAATAAAGCTGATTTCAGTTTTGTCTTTTTTTTTCTTTTAAATTGTAATTTTGAGAAAAAAATGTGTGTTTGCGCGCGCGCGCGTTACAAGAACGAATTGTCTGATTTGCCACCTTTATTGATCAATATAGCGATAGACTTTTCTTAAATCGTTGCACCTTACATGCTAATGTGTTTTATATCATTTTCCGCAACGTGTCGCTACGACAGTATTTCATCCATATAACCACTGGCGAGAAGGCTTCCTCATATGTAAAGCCTAGATTCGAATCAACAGCAAACAGTGACTTAATTTTCCCGGTTGGCCAAAATAAAAGAGGAAAATCCGCTAAATCCGGCAAATTTAAAATTAGAAGAAAAAAAACCATTGAAATTTAATCATTTGAAACACCCTTAAGTTTGAAACGGGTATTGCCGAACCTACATTCAATTAGAATTAGCCAAATAAATAAGTCGAAACGATCCCATTTCAAACCAATACATCGACCTTATGTGAACAAAATATATTATTCATACTTCTCAAGATAATGAAATTTGAATAGCATTGACAGAAATATACAGACAACGCATACGCACTCTTATAATCACATATGCCGAACTAATTTCTTTGCAAGATTCAAACAAAGAACCAAAATAAGATATATTAGCCAGGTGTCAAACTTATGTATAAAAGGAAATGTAATATCTTAACCCCTCTGAACTAATCCAACTACCACAGGCAATATATTGTAAAGGATTTGTTCGATTAACCTGCAATAATCTTAACACTAATCAGACACAGTTGCTGAAAAATTCTATAACCTATCTGCCTCTAAGAACATGTTTTTTGGGTTTAACGACCCACAGACAATATTTCAGTCATTTGGAGACAGATAAACGTAGTGCTTAACACTGCAGTATCACGCCATAGACATTTGACATGTTACATTATCCTGACACCGGGCACCGGGCCAACCAGTCCTGGAACTACACTTACATGATAAGCGCCGCTGCTAAGAGAACTCCGGGCAACGATGAGAACAAAAATACATGTTTTTATTTTTGTAATGTTTTTTTTTTTTTTTTTTTTTTTTTAATTTTTATTTATAACAAAGACCTAAACCAAGAGATAAGCAACTCATATAAGCGTGTGAAGGAAATCTCGTGTACCCTGGGCGCCACCGCGATATTGTGTAAAAACAGACTGTGTCCTTGTTTTAAAGTAATTATTGCACGGAGTTGTGTTCCGACGCCATTCGAAAGCCTACGATGATCATCTAAGCATAAGTTGCACGTGAAGAACATGGTAAACTTCAGCTGACTGTAACTGGTTGCATATGTCGGATACATTAAGTAAAATAATGACTGTTTAAATCCGAGAGTAATCAATATAAGGTCTTAATGATTGATTAAGGACTGGAAGGGAATATTTCATGAAGGAAATAGTTCAATCAATGAAAAAAGATAATATTTGCTAATATTTCGGCAAATATTTCCTTTATGGCGAAAAAGTGAAAATAATGCTCCAGCGTTTATGTTTGTACTGACACAATACTTTTTAAACGAGTTTTCCTCTTCAAAAAGGCAATAATTATTGTAGGGAGTTACTTTGTTTATTTACAAGTATTTAAAAGGATAGAGCGCCCGCCCTGGAATCGAAAAGTCGTGGGTCCGATCCCCGGCCGCGACATACCAAAGTCGTAAAAAATTGGATCCTTTGCTTGACGCTCATCATATATTTAGGTATTTCCAGGAATGGTTTACCCAGTGTCAGAATAATGTGACTAGGTGTCTACGGCGTGATGCTGCAGTGTGACAGCACTGCGTCTGTCTCAAGCAGACATAGTCTCGAAATGACTTAAATACCATCGGTGGGGCGTTAGGTCCAACAATCAAACAAACTAGCATATATTTACTTTATGGGATTATTTTCTATAACAAAACAAATGTGCTCTAAGTCATTAAAAATTATCGCATAAACGGGACAATGCCCGCAACGCTAGTACATGTATATCTAATACACAATTTGGCATTATGTGGATTATTTTGTGTAACAAACGCTACGTTCGAATGAATCTCTCTCATCCCCTTTTTTAAATTTTTCTATAACAATGGTTATCTTTATATTTTGAACAAGCGCTATGTTCGAATGCTCCGCAAGGGCCTTAAACCTTTGGGTTCAAGGTTAATTGATGAAGGTCAGGGTATCTGACTGGTAGAGCTTATCAAGGTGCATGCACCTGTAAAGTTTGAAGGCTGTTTGAAGGTGGAAGGATTTCCGTGATATGGTCATGGTTAAATTTTGTGACAGACAGACGTCAGACAAACAGACAGACAGACCAAAACAATATGCACCAATCCATCGATACGTTGGCATAAAATAAATGTTAAAAGGACCAAGAGATAGGACAAAAACACCATAGTATTTTAAATATTATACACCCAGACAAAAATGACGAATCGTTGCATTGTTTTGCTATCGCTAAGTAACACAGAACTGGATTTTCCGCGGAATACACTTGTCCCTCTTTCGTTCTGGCACGAGGATATATGGTATTTCGCCGAATTTCTTATCTTTGGGTTTAGGTCTTTGTTTATAACATTTTGTTAGTCTTCTTTCTTCAGTCAGTAAGTTAAAGTCATATCATCGTTTTTTTTGTGTTTTTTTTTTTTTTTTTTAAGTTCTTATTCATCTAAATCAAGCTAAATTAAATCAAATAAATTATAAGAAATATATAATTGTCATTATAAAATATTATTGCGACGTTTGCATTTTATTTAAAACTGTTATTATAATAAGAAAAATAAATAAAAATAAATTATAAATGTTAAAATTACCCTGACATTATCATTTCATCAAAGTATTTCGGCGTAACAATTAGTTTTACAGTCTTTATCCAGGTTTACTTTATTCAAATGAATTTAATTTCAATAGCAATTTGTATTTCATCCTTCTATTTTATATACGTTTTTACCAAAGCCGAAAAAAATCACATTATTACCCCTATTTTGACGGTGGCATATTTTATATATTCAGTCTACTAGTGACTACTCTGTGAGATGCGATTAACCTACAATGACCTAGTCAAAAAAAGGTTAATCGTTTTGAACTGCTACCCGATTTGACAGAGAGGCTTAAATATAAGACGTCTTTTCGATGTTACTATAACTATACTTCTGCTTGCTTGCAGCAAAATTAGTGAAGAAGTAGAAGTTGATAAAACTTATGACAAAAAGATTATACTGTCGAACAAAAAAATAATTATATGATGGCGTTGACTCTATTCAAATTTATATCAATTATTAACGGCTGTTTTCCGTGTCATTGTTTGATTAGAAAATCTTTATAGCTCATCTTTTGCCATAAATTGAATTTAATTATGATATACATCGACTGGTATTTCATCTCAATAACAGACTGAAAAAGATATCCTTATTCTTGCAAGGTGATTATTCAAATTAAATATCAAGGTTACACGCGCAATTCAGTAGTTAATTAAACTGTCGCGAGCTGATAATCGAGTTATTAATATGTTTAAATCTTGTCCGGACATGACTCATTGTGAAAATGTAGGTCAAGAATTCATTTGCTGGTGAGATTTCAACATTTATGCGATAAACTGCATTAAGAAATAAAGGTGTATCTTACAGGATACACAGTTTATGCATGGACTGATTTAATAACATGACCAGATTTCAATTTGATATTGATATAATGATACATGTACTTGATACATCTGAAAAAAGTATCCATTTGTCAATTTAATATTAGATTAACACAGATGTAACTTAAAAACAATGAACATGTAATCGTTGGATTACCTCTTGGCCTAAATTTAATTTGTGTAAACCATGCGGTTAAAGACCAAATTGAGTGGTTTTGCACGTGCGTCTTGTGCAGCACAGGTCGATATCCGGTGGTAGTATCTGGCTGCATTGATTGACCGGAAATAAACCACAAGTGGACAAAATCACGCAAAATTAAATCAAACAAGTATGCCAAGACTGAATGATGATCAACGAAACCAAACCAGCTAAATGTAAGCACATTAGTAAATGCCGTATAACCGAGTCTTATATCGAAGCAAGTGTCATTTATTTTAAATCGACCTCTAGGTCATATTGTTCAAATTTTTTCAATGAGAGGAATATCGAAGCGACTTCAAATTTTCACGAAATGTCAGAAAGGAATGATTCTTTACTCCAGATAGAACAAATTCTCAGAATAAATGCTAATTCTAAGTTTGAAGATAGAAATATATGGTTGGTACTTTTATTTTGCTAAATATACCGGTATGTAGTAAGTAAGAATATGTAACAAATGAAAAACGGTACAGTGAAAGACACTGGCAAAACGTCAAGGTGTAACAAACGATTGTTTAGAAAACAATAAAATATATCAAGTTATAATTTTAAACTATAACAATACAGTTGAATTATAAAAACAATATTATAAATACTCATTATGAACAGCACATTTTTATATTATTATTTAAAAACCCTTATCCGATAAAAGCTGTGTTTAATATAGCATTCTCGTAATTGATAGTAATTCTGTTAGAACAGATGTTGTCCACAAAATTGTATAGCAGGATTCATTTTTCCATGAAGTCATTTTGCTTCCGACTTCTATATGTACATTTATATCCTTCAATAAATGAAAGTGAATATTCCAAATATTTCGAGTATAATTGGATAAACAATAAAAGTAAAAGTGAATGAGTGCAGAAACACTGTGGGATGAACACAGTCAATGAACACATTGTGTGAAAATAGAGTTTGCACCACAAAGAAGTAAAAACGCAATCCTTACATGTTCTACCACGGTAAATCGGACATCCGGCTATGAAAATTAATTATTTCGAAGTGAAACGTCCAAGAAATATTTCAAAGACACATTCAAATCCATTCTTCAAGAAAACGCAGCACTTCTCGAGGACATTGAAGTCGATGATCGTTTGACAAGATTAGAACGTGCAGAATTCCTCGAATGTATCGCTTCTGTAAAACCCACCGATGTTCGAGGCCGTCCGTCTGGTGATGAGGTTAAAATTCTATTTTCTGCAACTAAGTCATCTTTGTTTACACCAAGGGTTTTCCCAGTTGAACAAATGCCAACCCTGGTTTCTGGTCGTTTGAGACCAGTGCGTAATTTATTTCTCGGCACGTGTGACGCAGTTTTCGGACGTCGAACCATGCTCCCATTAGTCCGGAATTCAATCGTTGTCTCAATCGGATGTCGCGGGGAGTCAGGTAAACGTATGGCTGCTATGCTATCCGATAGAGTTTTACACTGTTCCAAACGACGTAGAACCCTGGGGTTTAAATCCACCTTTCTTCCGCGTTTGGCTTCCTTACTAGGGTAACACACAGCATCAGTGCCTTCAACACTAATAACTGGCTCCACCCTACCGGGTCCTTGTTTCCCTCTTTGAAGAGAAATCGGTCGATTGCTTAGCAACTTCGAATCTATGTTCATCGGTCCTAAATTGTAAGAATGATCATTTGCTGACCCTGGTCGTCCGGTATTCTCCGTTGACCCAGGGTCTTCAACGTATGTTGGTGTCCGCACATTTAATCGAATCATATCATCGAATATATTTATTTTATCCCTCCAATATTTCGTCAACATTCGCTTTTGAAGATCATCAATTTTTGATTCGGTATTCTTTAATTCCAGTTCTTTCCTTTTGTTTTCTGTAATTGCTTCAAAATACTTTAACCGAGCATCCGACATCTTTCCGTGCATGCTTACCCGCAGGTCAGTGAGCAATGGCGCCGAAGAAGCAATGGGGGAAATAGATACCAACGAATGAATCAATCACTTCTAATACTATTTCTTGCCATAACAATCGAGTAATACTGCGTGTCTTTGTATTCCGTTTGATCGGATTGCATTGAAATTCTCCCCAATTGCTATTGCCCCCAGGTCTCTATCCTTCTCGAGTGACAGTCTGCCAATTATACTCGTAATCCGATTTAAAGTTTGAACGAGCACATTACAGGTTATACATAAATATTTTGCTAATGTTACGAGCAGAGATTATTTAAGTGACCCTTTAATGTACTTCAGATCAAGTGTTCGCCATTAGACTTAAGCGTCAGCGATAAAGCTCATGATTTAAATTCACATAATACTAACGTTTCACGGGATGTTCAAGTCTGAGGACATAAAAGTTATCTACGGTTTCCTTTTATCAAAGATTAAAACATAGTAACGGCATAACAATATGTTATTTATCATTCATTGCTATCCGAACTACAATAAAGAGATATGGGATGTCGTTGTTTACCATCGATTCAACAGAGGCTAAGACAAATTTTCATAGTTTATTCATCTAACAAATTGTTCGTTGTGTTGGAAAAGAAAGTATTGATACTTAGTAGATTTTAAATCTTTAAAAATCAACCCGGTTTGACTCATTATAAAAATTGAAAAGACAGATCATGAATCTATTGTCAACCGAATGAAAAACAAATATATGAAATATGTAACCATGGGAACCCAATTACAGACCATGCGAATGGTTGGTTTATCGGGATGTTAGGAGAAAAGCTTATCTTAACTAAATTGAAAGATATTTATCTTTAAAAAAAATTAAATTTTTTTTTTTTAATACGGCAAGTTCATAGCAGAAAATTAGTAGCATATAACTGTTCATAGTTTAGGACGTTTATAAAAATTAAAAAAGAATAGTTCATAATATAGAACAGTTCGTAACAAAGAACAGTTCATGATATAGAAACGTTCCTATAAAGAATAGTTCGTAATAGAAAACAGTTCATAGTAAAGATTTGTTCATAATATAGACCAATTCATAGTAAAGAAAAGCTCGTAATATAGAACAGTTCGTAGAAAAGGACAGCTCATAGTGTATAACAGTTCTTGTAAAGAACAGTTCGTAGTATAGAACAGTTCATAGTGAAGAATTGTTCATAATATAGAACAACTCATAAGGTAAGAAAAGTTCGTTTTATTGAACAGTTCATAGTAAAGAAAAGTTCGTAATACAGAACAGCTCGTAGAAAAGGACAGCTCATAGTATATAGTGAAGATAAGTTCGTTTTATAGAACAGTTTTGTTAAGAATAGATCGTTATATAGAACAATCATAGTAAAGAACAGATCATAAGAAGAAGGAGCGTCAAAACACGTTAAGATGAGGTGAAGGTTAAATCTTGAGACATGTTTGTAATACGAGTATGTACTTGTTCCTTTATTAGTGTTGGGAAAATGTGTCAGATACTCTGTAAACTAGGCAGCTCGCAAATATATTTCCAAACCTATCAGAGGAACACATAATAAAATAATAGACTACCCTAGTCTCAAATAACGAAATAGTTATTAAGACTCTATCAGGTCAAAGCTTATGTTCGGGAAATAATGCTTAACAACTTCGTATAGTTTGAAAAACGCAAATAAAAACCATCATGTTTTCAAGCTTCCAAGTATTCGTGATATGAACAGAAGTAACCTGTTATGAGAGAGAGAGAGAGAGAGAGAGAGAGTTCATTTCACAATACACTGAGCATCCGTACCTCAGGGACCTGGTAATTAGATTCTCGTGTATATGGGGCTTACTTCTGTCACTTCTTATGTGGCGTACTTGGAAATCGATGGCGACAGACGATTACAATTCTTGTGTGTTCACCTAAGCTGAATATCGAAGGTCGAGATACCAGGATGAAAATTATTTCCTATTAGCATGAAGTATATGTCAAAACAACAAAAAACACTCGAAATATCTTGCTCACTATGATATTGTTCTCATCTTACACGGACAAATCGTTTATTTACATTGCGTACTTACTCCTACTTAAGTATATTTAATTCGAAATATATGTACAACATATTTTGATGGCTTAAATAATCATTTTTACAGTTTTTTGTAAACTAGTATTCGTATTATGTTTACGTACACATATATTGGTAACAACTTCTTGTATTACCTACATCATGCATATACTTTCTCATTTGTGCCTTATTTTGATTAGTTCTTTCATATTTTATTGCCAATACATACTAACAAACATGCATGAAACAAAACCATACATTAACTTACAAATGGGTCAAGTCATAAGATCCAAAACTTTGTAACGTATCTCCTCCCCCTTCTGTTAATTATCAACCAATTTTACCACATACTGTCAGCCAAATTACCATATAAGAACGCTATGAAATGATAAATTTTTAAGTGTATCAAAATGGTTATTAATTGTAGAGATCTAATATATATACAAACAGAATTATTCAGCTCATTGTTGTTGATGTTTTAATCATACTCATATATCAATTTGTCATGCATTGAAAGGTATTCAGGCAATTATGTAAATTGTAAACACGATCCAAAATGTCTAATGTACTCTACTTATCCATGTGACCTAGGAACTAATCGAATCGGGAAGTAAATGATCGGTTATAAGAAGTATGAATGGTTTTAATTATAAATATCGAATGGCACTCGATTATTTAATTCCCGTTATATACTTGAATGCAAATTACTTTACATCTCCCAAGACTTGTGACTTTCTGCTACAGAGGCTTAGCACTCCTAGTGACATTTTGATGTCTAATTATGATAATTAAAGTAAAATTATTGATATTATCATGTAGATGTTTTTATCATGCATGTAGATTGATACACAAATATCACAAATACGATGCGTGTATGAATAAATAGATGATATTTGTTTGTTTTGATTGGATATGGAATATTTCTCATCAAAGAGTAATACAATTCCAATATTGAAAAATGTGATAATTGTATATTCATTTCGAGATGAGATAAATTCCATATTCACCAAAACAAATATTCTTTTTATTTTATGCTAACTGCTGGTATAATCCATTATAAGTAAATACAATAGTTCCGGCAAATCTATATCACCCTCCATTTGAGATATGGATTTTATTTTACAGACAGAACACGGTATTTCATCAGTACGCATACAATATAATTATCCCTTTCCCTCATATAGACTCATTTTGACGCACTCAATAGGTACCACATAACGCCTGATCTGCAGAAAACCACAGTTAAACCTTACCAAATTTAATTACAAAATCCTCATTTCCAGACCACTGAGGAGCAGCGAACAGCATAAAACCTGATCAGCCTGCGAGTTACTCGCAGGCTGATCTGGTTTTATGTTGTTCGCATAGGTCTTTTCATGGATTCCTCTATGAGGGAAAGGGTTAAGGGCATCTTTAATGTAATGCATGCGTATTCAAACAATTTTAAAAATTTTTCTATTATAAATACATGACTGCAAACTCATTGTGTATACATTGGATAAGTTTTTATTTTTTAAAATAAGATTAAAAAATTACTAGGCACAGCATTTGTGTGCTACCCTGTATATTAAAGCAGCTTGTTCATAGATGGTCATGGACTAAGAATTTGATTGTACGAGTATTACTGTGTATCTATACAATACTATATCTATGTGCATTACTTCTATCAATACCCATTTGACCGTCCCCGGTGGCCGAGTGGTTAGAACGTCCGCCTCAGGAGGTCGTGGGTTCGAACCCCGGCCGCGACATACCAAATTCGTAAAAAATGATACTGTTATAGCTCCCTTGCTTGGCGCTCACCATATAAGGGTAGTTGCAGTACTGGTTGACACGGTGTCAGGATATTGTGACTGGGTGTGGTATCATACCACATGTCTACGGGGTGATACTGCAGTGTAGCAGCACTATATCTGTCTAAGTAGACATCGTCTCCAAATGACTGAAATACTTATCGGTTGGACGTTAAACAACCAATCATCAATACCCATTTACAAACGCTTGGTCACCCAAAGTAACATTCCGTGACTTTAGAAAAACGGATGATTTCTCTCTATCACAGGTTATAGCGATACGAACGGTATAAAACCTTTTCTACAATTATAAATCTATATTTAGAATTCCTATTTCCGTGTGCCGTAATATGAAGCACAGGATACCGATATTCAATAAAAAAAATCGACCTCTCTATATATAAATAAACACCAGGAACGCAATGCCTTCCATACCCCACCCACCTCTCCGATACAGGAATAATTGTTGGGACAGCTTTACAAAGAATTTTTCTGGTCTGGACAATTAAAGGGATTAATTATCTTTCAAAATATATCCTTACCGGTAATGTTTCGTGTTTTATACCACTGAAAAACACAACTCTACAGCTAATTTCTCATGTCGTAGCAGCCATTTTTTTCCTGTATCGGAGAGGTGGGTGGGGTATGGAAGGCATTGCATTCCTGGTGTTTATTTATATATAAGAGAGTGACTGAATATCAGGTTCCTGTGTATGAAGGAACATATTTAATCTTTGCGCATGCGATCAATACCATGCAGGCTGAACATTTTAATTAACACTTACAAAGTCGCTACTCGGGACGGGTGAAAACTCCATGGTACATGTATCACGTAGGTACAGTAAGCACCTGCTTCGGGGATACCGTATTCTTTATTTAACAAAGTTTATGTTTATGATAATTATCTAAATTCCCGCCTATGAGTGCGTTTCTTGAAAAGTACGTGCTAATGTTACCTTTACTCAATGATTAATCCCAGTTTAAACCCTTTGCCATATCATAGAGGAAAACCATGTAGAAAAGTCCTTACTACTGAGTGTGTCAAAACAGGCTTTAGGAATGAGGATTTTAAATTAAATTGGTAGGTTTGAGTTTGGCTTTCTGCAGAACAGGCTTTATGTGGTACCTACTGAGTGTGTCAAAATGAGTCTATGTGAGGGAAATGGTTAAAAACATTTGGAGAGTTGATTTTTTTTTTATAGTCCACCGATCAATTGTGAACGAGCTGCCTGATGATATTCATTGAGAACATAAAGCCGGAAGGAAAGCAACGAGGACGATTACAGCTCACTTTAAGGAAGTAAACAAGATTTGATTCAATACTGGACTATTTTTACGCTGGGCAAAACTTGAATTGGATGTTTATCGGGGTTTGCATGCAATATGTGCCTGCATAGACCCATGCGTATCTAACTTTCGAACGCAATTCAAATAATATGAAGTCAATCGCGTAACCAAATTTAACATGTATGGAATGATTTATTTTCCTATTTCCTTAATTAAATCTTGTGTTTTGTTGGAAATCGGCCATAATTCAGAATGTCGCAGTACGTGAAACTAGACCAATTTAGACTTTCGACACAACAATCTATATGCAAATAGGCTATATATACATGTAATTCATTGTGAAAACGATTTGTAAGAAAACTGATTAAGATTAATTAGCTGTGGAAGCGATGATAAGTATCAAAATTTGATACAAGATGCTGTATTTAATTGTTACATTCATAAAGTGTTCATTATATATAGGCCCCGGATCCAGCGGAGGGGGCCTTGCCCACCCCCACCAGCTGCCCTGGTCATACATTTTCTAGGCTACAAAATCCACATCTTATGCTGAAATCCCATGTGGTCCAACACCGATACAACTGACCCGCAACTCCTATGCTTATGCCTGCTGTTAACGTGTGGGTAATCCGAATCGGCAGTCGTCCATGACTGTGTGATAAGCGTGTGTTTAGGGTACTGCGGACACATTCACTGATTGAGAGAAATTTACATGTCGTCTGTCGAGCGATCTAACAATTGGTAAAAATAGGCAAGTACCAAAAGTTTGTATCAGTTACAACTATAAACTATTCTAGACAAACGCAGTTAAAGAAATAGCATAAAATAAGCCGCTAAAAATAGCAACAGAGCTGGAAATTAAAATGTAATTAGCATCGAAACAATTTCATGAGAGCCCAAAGGAATAAATAAAAAAAAAAAAAGAAACTACTTTGACTAAATCTACTCAACGAAATCTTTAATTCACATTTCTCTACATATATAAAGTTTTAAATCTTGCATTAAAAGCGGGACAATTAGCTGTCCGGCAGGTTGATGAACTTTCAGGTATGAACAATTGCCGATTTCGTTTTTGAAAAAGTTAAAAAGGTAATGATTTTTTTTTTCTACTGTAGCAAAAAAAAAAAATCTTAGTATTCTGCAGAGTAGATGCCTACCTACCGCTAGCCACTGCAAATTAAACTTAATCAGAAATGGGTTGTGTTTCTAAATGTCACCAGCTTTACTATTTTACATAACTTTTTAAATATTATTTTTATAAAACTAACTCCTCTATATATTTTTCCTGAAAAGAATATATACAAACAGTAGGCCGATACATCATGTTCACTTTTTTTTTATATTTACGAATATAATAATCTACATGTATGTGTATTCACGGTCTCTTAATACAGAAAAAGAAATGAAAGAATTTGAAAATTTCTATCTGCCACAGTTAAGGACAATCCATATTTTGGAACAATGTATATGTAGATTATGCCTGATCACTAATTCAAATCAAATCCAGGTAATCAGTCATTGAACAATGTTACCGATAAGTCGATGAATACGAAATACTAATGAACTGAAAACACAATTTATATGCGATATAAAACGGATATTAAAGATTTTATATTAAATATCAACATCTTTTATTACTGAATATTGTTTGTTTTGTCACTGATTTAACATTTAGAAAAAAATGTACAAAAATCAACCCTTCTGCAACCATCCAAACAATTAGACAGTCAAGATTACCAAGTTCGAACCTAATACAGAATATACCCGATATTCCCTTCCACATATTTGACAAAACAGGTTTAAAGTGTTTTTTTCCTCAGACATAAACAAAAATGTCTTTTACACTGTTGAGTCTAAAAATGATGATTATTCAAAGCATTCACTAATAAATAGTCACTTTTTTTTTGGGGGGGGGGGGGGTGTAAAAACACATATTATTTTTTTTATACCAATTTGCGGTTGAAAATGCACGAGGCACCTATATTTTTACCCTATCCCCCATTACCGGAGTAAATGTCCTTTCAGGAATATCAGTGTCCCAGTCTGCCCCCCCCCCAAACCCCTTACAACCGTCGTTTTTTTTGTTTGTTTTTTTTGGGTTTTTTTAATACAACTGTAGTCAAATACTATTGCACAGTAGTTATTCAAAAGTATGGCTTTGCGAAGGTAAAATATAAAATATAAAATTATATCACTCAAGGCTCAGTCCCATTTGACATTTTTTGCCTTGGGGATGTACTCCCACGAGAGAACTTCATTTCTTGCATTGAAAATTTTCCCTATATGTCCGCGAAATTTTATCGGGGATAACAGGCCGGGGAAACATACGCATAGCCTCCCGGAAGCTCATGGTTAACATTCACGGAGCTTCTGCGATTTTTTTTTCCTCAGAGGAATCCCCTAGGATTCAGTGATGTCTCGAAGGTTCGACGACCTTTCTGTGACACATTCCAGATCTTGTGATAGAATCTCAGAATATTCGCAAAAATTCGGGAAGCGCACTCTAAAATTTGTTGCTTTTTTGTCAACCTTAGACTGAGACGGTCAAAAAGACCGTGGGACATTGCTGTGGGCATCCTCATAAACCCCCAAAATACCTGATTTTTCTCTAAGCATGCCCGGACCCTAGCACTCACATCACATTCAATGTTGCCCAGCGAAATTCTGACCCGGCTGTAAATGTCTACATGTTTTATGCATAGTCCAATACATATCGTGGCGTGGTTATATATATCGCTGATCTCTAGGTGTGAGGCTCTTTGAGAGGGAGACTTGCCTTACCTAATCCTAACCTTGCCATATTCTTCTTCACTGGCATTTTTGGAATGTACCAAATGTTATGCTCAAAATTTATTGACTGGTGTGCTAAAAGTGCAGACCATGATCAGCATGCACGGATGTGCAGGCTGATCTTGGTCTGCACAAATCGCAAAAGACAGTCACAAGTCCAATACAACAAAACAAGCGTAGCTGTGAAGTACACTTCTTCTCGAAACACACTTGAGATTCTAATGGGCTCGTTTACGGTTTATGCATACATGAATAATTTAAGTCATATATATAACCGTCGTGTACTCTCGGTGTTACAAGCACTTTTATATGCGGATCGTTATTTAAGTAAACATATACATGTACTGTTTAACCTTGCAAAGGACTTAGCGTAGATGAACTAGATCAATGAGACTTTCACATACGATGATGAGGAGATGAAAAAGCATAAAGAGGTATGTATTTTTTTTTTCGGGTACTGCAGTAACATCTATTTCTTTTATAGCTATGTATACATCTAGAGTTATTGCTAGCATGCAGTTAAGGACGTTATATTTTATTGAATTAAAGGTACATATATTAACACAATATGTGTTTACTAGCAAGTTCGTGTGACTTTGTAACAGTATAAATTAACTTCCTGTTCATGGGTTACTGTGTATATTGATTGTTTTGTAACCGTGTAGTTGTGCTGTGTAGGTTTTGAACACTGTGTAGATTTGGGTTTACTCACTTGTAGTAGATCTATACATTTCTTAACGTTGTAGCAGAAACAAATGGGCTATACGTCAAGTAAAAATGATTTATCATTATGATTTTATTCCATCGACCTGTGTACTGTGTGTTTGTTTATCGTTAATTTCTGTACGACAATGTGTGCTTGTTGCTAAGCAACTGTTAATATTCGTTGGTATTCAGTACTGACAAAGAATATATATGTGTCTTGAAAAACAAAATATTATCTCTCTCTCTCTCTCTGTAGTATTCTGCATCTCTCTCCCTCTCTCTATACCCGCTCTTTCTTTTCAACCAAATGTAGAAACACGTAAACATTGACTCATCATGTTACCATAAACATCAGTGTACACAGTAAATTCTAATTATCGACAGGAGAATTGCGTGCATAAAGATAGGAGGAGGGATGGATGGAAAGCAGTCTCCCTTTTAAATCAGGTAAGTGAAACACCACACGATCTTTCTTCAGTTCATAGATCATTTTGGTCATATGGCAACATTTTTTTTCTTTCTTGTTTTTTTTTTAAATAAGTACTACTTGTTTGGATTTGTTTTCAGATTACATTTCGGTGACGAGGCGAATGTTTCCGGAACGACAATCAGTGCCAACACCTAACACCGACATAGCCTCTGTTGAAAGACCTACATGCTGCGATGTCCGCTAAAGTCAGGGACGTAGCGGTGATCGTTGATCCCGGGTCAGATACCATTAAGGCTGGATTCAACTCTGACGACACACCTGCCTTGATTTTGCAGGATATAGGACTTGATAAGGTACTCTATACCTACAACCTTCTATCTGTATATTCGAATAAATTGCTTATGATTTTTATCTTACCTGAGCACAACGCGGTCATGGTGACCTATTCGAGTGGTCCTGTGTCTGTCGTCCGTGCGTGTGTTCGTCGTCAACACACTTATTTAAACATCATCTCCTCCTAAACCGCTGAATGGATTTGATCAAATTTCACAGGCTCGATCCTTTTGGAGCCGTCTGTCAAAATTGTTCAAATTGTTTGATTGGTTGAAAAAGTAGGTCACAGGAGCTATAAGTAGATTTTAAAAATGCAATCTTTGAAAATATTCTTCTGTACAACTGCAGTGCCTAGAGCTTAACTATTTTGTGTGTAGCATTTTCTAGTATACCTCTACCACGTTTGTCCAAATCATGACCCCCGGGTGAAAATTAGCCCCGCCCAAAGGGTCACTTGATTTTACATAGGTTTATATAGGAAAAACCTAGGAAAATCTTCTTGTCAGAAACCACAATGCCTGGAGTTTAGATACATTTGTATTTAGTGTGTAATATAGCCTTACGGACATCTACCAAGTCTATACACATCCTGACCGCCGGCCCTGACCATGGGGTCAAAATTGGCCCCGCCCCAGGGGTTTCTTGATTTTACATATGCTTATATTGGAGTCTTTAAAGAACTTCTTGTCAGAAACTACAAGATCATGGGTTTAGATATTTGGTATGTAACATGGCCTTGTGGACCTGAACGTTGTTTTGGGTCAAAGTTGGTCCCACCCTAGGGGTCTCTTGATTTTACAGCTATGACCATCAAAATTTGGGCCACAGGTACAGTTTTTGTGTGGAATTACGATTATTTTGCTGCATTTCTGCATGGATTTTGTATTCAGTATGACTATTTTGTAAAAGGCAATGAAGGCAATATTTCTCAGGTGAGCACTCGGTCGTCTTGGCTCTCTTGTTTTTTGTTTTTTTCATGACACATGCATGTAAATATTTAGTGCAGAATATTTGCAGAATTTTGTATATAGTTCCAGGACTGGTTGGCAAGGTGTAGGATAAATGTGACAGGGTGTGGTATCATGCCACGGCGTCATACTGCAGTGTGGCAACACTCTATGGCATAGTCTCCATGTGACTGAATTAATGCCGATGGGATTTAAAAAAACAAAACAAACACACATAGGAAAAAGTCTTAAAACTGATTTATGGATAACAATCAACTCTCAGGAAATTGTTTCTAAGATGTTTTCAATGCTGCTTTCAACTTGTTCCTATCGATTCGTCATTGTTCATATCATTCTTCATCTTGAGAAATAGAAAACGCAGAAAATGAATTACTTTATATATGGTTTGCCAGCCATTTGCTCACTTAGCTATTTCGAAACTCTTTAACAAAAAAAAAAAAAAAAAAAAAAAAAAAAAAAAAAAAAGTTATAATCTGGAAAGAAGAACATTTTCGTGTTTGTTTGTTGGGTTTAACGTCCCACTGGCAGTATTTCAGTCATTTGGAGACTATGTCATACCCAGTCAAATTATCCTGACACCGGGCCAACCAGTCCTGCAACTACCCTTTTATGCTGAGCGCCAAGCAAGGGAGCTATAACAGTACCATTTTTTACGACTTTGGTATGTCGCGGCCGGGGTTCGAACCCACGACCTCCCCCTCCCGAGGCGGACGCTCTAACCACTCGGCCCTCGTGGGCGGTAAATTTTCGTGTTATCCTCTCAAGTATCTTACCAGGACAAAACTGTTTGCTAGTGCCAACTTACGCCAAGCAACCCCAGCGCCGCCAAAAAAAAAAGAAAAAGAAATTGGATAACGTGTTTCAGTTGAATTACGTGTGGAAGACAATTCTTCCTGTTAAAACCTTTTTCTTGTTATTCACATAATTAACTAACTAGCTGGAAATAGCACGATATCCAGTTAACTTTTTAGTGATCAAATGGTTTGTTCTGTTGATAACAAGAACGTTTCATACTTGCTAGATAATGACTGGAGATTTGACATTTTTTCCGGAAAAGTTGATGAGTGGCTGGCAGAAATAGTGAAAAACACTTTGTTTTTAATCTTATCAGTTACATAATATTACAGTTTTAATCTTATTAGTTACATAAAATTCCACCTTTAATAATTAAAAACATTTCATAGTTTTCAAATGAGTGGTAAAAAGTTTAAATAGTCGGTATAGGATTAGACAATGAAAAACTCAAAAGTCACGTGACTTGTTCTTAGAGATCCTTATCTTAATTATAAAAGATGTTATTTGAACACCAACATATGGTGTATTCACAGTAAATGCTCTATAAAATGAGACATTATTACACATTTCGTGTTATTAGTTTTGTTTTTTTCTTGTCCAGATTTACCTTGTATATGATTTTCAAAGTTTTAGAACGTTCACCTAACATTGAAATTGAATTAATAACAAAGAAGCATATTGAAAATTCTTTGTTTTTTTTTCTTGGTTCCTGATTAATTTCCTTATATTTTTTATCTTTATGTATAATATGTAAGATTAGGCAGAGAGAAAATTTGAAAATTTTGCAGTGATATGCTACTGATGAAATAATAATACTGTGAAAAAGTAATATCCAAAACATTTAATCTAATTTTTTTCTCCAGACATTTGATAAATAGGGACATATAGAAGTCTCGTTAGTACATCAAATGGTACCTTGATCTCTTAACTATTTTGGAGGTATAATATTTGTTTTGGTTTAACGTACTATCGATACTATATATTTGTGTACCTTTGTCTACATGCTGTCTCACTACGATATCAACACAGTCGGACACCTACGTTAAATTCGTTCCGTTGCTCCCCATTCATCATCCATAAGATCTTAAACTAGCAGATCAACGTTTTTTTTTTTTTTTTTTTTTTTTGTTGTTGTTGTTTTTTTACGCAAAATGCGCAAACATATTAAAGCCAATCAAAATGATGTTTATATATTGGATACTCCCCATATAGAGATACGAACATCTGTGGTGCGTGGATTGTATTGTAATATTACCCGTGTAGGCTGCGAGTCAAAAACATTACGTAGTTATACCTATTATGATTTAAATGACGCTGGAGACTCAGCATCATAACATAATTGACTTGTGATCAAAACATCTCTCTCTCTCTCTCTCTCTCTCTCTCTCACTAAACGATGTTGTAAGATGCATATTCCTAAAGGAGACCGGTCCCGGTTGCAGAGGGGTTAGTGTGTCCACCCTGTAAGGGGAGGTAATGGGTTCGATCCCTGCCCCAATCGTAACTACTCGGCCTTATCCGTCGGTGGTCGGATACAAGGTCTATTTCGTAGAAATGGGCGTGGTGTTCCGAATGTCCCTGCCCGTGACAAACCAAACTCGTTAAAAATGTTTTTGGCGTTAAGCAGATAAGTGTTGTTCCATAATTGTTTGGACGGCGTCATAATGCATTGAGACAGCACTAAATTTATTGCAAGTATAGTATGTCAACGTCCCAGTACTGTAGGGAACGAACGACAACTCTACAAATCAGAGTGTTTATATTGAAGGTTTTTATCTCCCCTTATTTTCATGTATTTATTATTGTTGTTGGTGGTGGTGTGTATGTGACAGTATTTCAGTCACATATCACAGGTGGGGGAAAGCCCCTAGTGGTCAGAAGCAGTCGGGTAGGACTGCCAACATACTGCATGCCAGCTAAAAGGTTTCCTCAAATGAAAAATCCAATCGACACTGTCGGGTTTCGAACCCACATCATTGAGGTGCTGAGTGATTTTAAATGAGCGAATTCAGGATCTATACATGTATATGCATGCATGTAAGTTGTTTAAAGAAGGTATATTCCATCTGGTAGACAGTTAGGTCTGCAAACATCTATACTGCGAAAATACATTTATCCATAGTATACACTACATGTATCAAATTGTATGAGCATGCATATGCCCTGGCACCAACATTGCTTATTGCCTTTGAATTAATGAAATAGACCTCACCGACTTCGGCTGGTTTCAGAATTTTACACTTTAAAAGTAATTGTTTCTGATTTCTGTTGTTAGAAACTGCCACAAAAACGAGAACAAGAAACCAAAAGGAATCACAACAATGTGACAGCCAACAACTGTGAAAACTCTCAATCAGTTTACAAACATCCTATAGAACACGGTATCGTTGTAGACTGGGACATCCTTGAAGATGTATTTCACCACACATTCAAGAAGCTCAAAATCGACACGGAAAAACACAACGTCCTTGTGACAGAAACACCATTGAATCCCAAATATTTACGTGAAAGAATGACGCAAACTGGTATTCGAAACTTTCGCATTTCCGGGATTTTATATTAAAGACACGTGTGCGTTGTCGCTGTTCAACACCGGGCCGCGTTACCGGCGTCGTGGTGGCGTCAGGTGAAGCCGTTACAAACACCGCCGTCGTGCAAGACGGCTCTACTCTCAGGGACACAATTCCAAAAACTTTCTATGCAGGGCGAGATATGTCATTTCACTTGAAAACTCTACTGACTTTACGGGGATGCTCATCGGAATGGCTCGATCACGGTCATATTCTTAACGCCATTAAAGAAAAGATGTGCTTTGTGACCCAGAATTTTGAAGAAGATTTTTGTTCATCCAAAAAATGGTCTAAGTATGAATCTCAGTACAGCCTGCCAGATGGGTCCACCTTGACATTGGATGCTGAAAGATTTCTGTGTCCAGAAGGTCTCTTCCAACCCCAGATGTTCGACTGTAACTGTGTTGGACTTCACCGACAAGTTCATAGGACTATTATGTTCGCGGACTCAGATCTTCACAGCGTGTTGTACCCTAACATTGTAACAGGCGGTGGAAACACAATGTTTAAAGGTCTTGGGCCAAGGTTGAAGCAAGAACTAGACAAAATCTCAGACCATGGCGCCCTTACCAAGATTATAGAAGAACCGGACCGTCATCACGCCGCCTGGCTTGGTGGAGCCATCTTCTCTCAGTCAGAAAACATGGAGTGGATTACAAGGCCGGAATATGAGGAATATGGCCCGAAAATTGTGAACAAGAAGTGTTTTTAAGGTCCACTGTCTTTAGGACAGCCTTTATATGTTAAATTCCTTATTCATATTTCCGCGTAATTGGGTTGAACGTAGTATTGTACCAGAGCAGGACATAAAATAAACATGCCGTGATAATAAAGGTACAAAAATAAAAACATTTAATATCAAATCCAACATTTTCTATACTTAAAAAATTCTGCAGTGTTTTCATGTCATCAGCAATATTGACAATTTGAAAGTCGTATTTATGTGGAATTTTTCTTATTTTATTTTACTCGGTTTTGTGAATCCCCTATCATCAATTTCGTAACATTTCGAACATGTTACATTTAGCAGATAGCCGAGAATTGTGTGTGTGTGGGGGGGGGGGGGGGGGCAAATAACAATCAGCAACCGTACGTTTAGTGAAGGTGGCCGTAAGCAAATATTTGCGATTTTGTTCCCTGAATACTTAATTACACTGCGATAAAACAGGAGGTGCAACTGCTCACGTTAGCGACTGTTACTTATACTGAGCAGAATACCTTATTGTGAAACAGGTTCTCGAAGTTCTTTAGGGGAGAATCATTCGCCCATGAAACTGGGGGGTTTTGTGGCTTGCTCTGGTACCCTGCTTCACAATGCATCAAATGATACTACATTGATGTGATCAAATTATGTTTCCGAACAGAAGATTTCGATGACATTTATAAATGCGAATTACCAAAATGTCTGATTTACTTATTTGGTTTAGTTGTAAAAGCTGCATATTACATTTATGTTCCTGTGTTTCTGGATATTCCACCGGGTAGTATATCACATCTTCTAAATTAAGCGATAAATACGTTTTATAGCATCATTTCTAACTCATAGAGCTTTTAAAACTTGACAGGGTTGTTATACTGTATTATTTTGTAAACTTTTACTTCCTTTAGTTTTTCATATGTTTGTTGTTTTCTTCTTACACCGAATATCTTTTTTAAAGATATTTCTTGTTTTAGTTATACTCTTAGGCTTAGCCAAGGAAATCGGGGAGGTGATCTCAGTTCCTGTACATTTTGAGTTGAATTTAATTGAAAACTGATGAAAAGATTTGTATGTTGACTAAAGTTTGTCTGCCATTGAAATATTTATATCCGTATTTATCACATATTTATTCAACCCATCGGTAACTTACAGGTCATATATACTTAAGGACTTAAAAATATCTTTATTTCACATTATTTGGTTATCTTACTTGATAAATAAGACTGTAGACATACGCATGCACCAATATATTGCTATAATTATATGTCTCATTATATTTTTATTATTGAAATATTAGACATTTTTTCCAATACGTGGCGTTTTTAAAGTGTTCGAGTATATGCATTTCGTTATATATCTCAAGTTTAGATATACTGCATCCGGTTGAATCATTGTATCAAAACGCCATATAATTATTTTGTGTGTATATAGTTTTCAATTCAGTTCTATAGTTCTTAGATTTCTTAGATTTGGCATGGATGCAAAATTTTCGTCATGTTATATCAATGTTAACCTCCTGAAAAGAAACAAATAACGTTATGTTACAGAATGCAACGTAATGCCAAAAGAATGCATGACTATTACGTACCATAAACACTTATATCAAATGCATTAACAGTGTAAACAGTTTTAAATATAATGGTTGAGTCATGATAACAATTCTAAGGAGTTGCAAGAAACTCATCACTTCATGAATTGTATAGACTTAACAAATGTCACCAAGGACAAACCACACACACATACACACACACACACTGAAAAAAAAAGATAAGTCATTGTGTTTTGTTATAAATAAAACGTCAATCTATCTTTCGTTGCCATCTTATATTAAAAATGTTTTATACTCATTTTTCGAGACGATAGCACAACTCGATAGATCAATTTTCATATCTTGCCAGCCAACTTGCTAAATATTTCAGTAAACAATAGCTACTAGTGTTAGATCCTGTATATTTCTTTTCGACTATAGTCCTGTTCACATTATGTTCTTTAATGCTCAAATTTTTTCATTTGTTTGTTAATTGTTGTTACTGAAAGTTCTAATGGATTGTTGTGTTGATATTAACAGTTGCACGTCATTATTAAAATGTATTAATTATACACAGTCTCTTATCTTATATTTACAACGTTTTAAATTTACTTTAACTGTTAGTGGGTTGCAAATGTGTGTTCATGTTTGTGTGTGAGGAAGAGTGTGTGTGTGTGTATGGGGGGGGGGGGGGGGCGGGAGTAGCGTCTGTTATTTTATATGCTGTCTTACAAACAGGCTTTGTCCTTCCATCCAAACGTTCTGTCCTTTTTTTTTTTTTTTTTGTTCAGTCTCCGGTTTTTAGACCCTCACTTGTCATTAATACTGGCCCACACTATGGAACGCCAGAACTGTCTTATGTCGAGAAAGGCTGATATTGATGGTCAATTAGTGTTCTGTTAAGTCCGAGATACTTTGTGTTGGGTAATAATTCCAATGTGTTCAGCTATTGACATGTTATGTGCTCGAAATATTTTCTTTTGCCGATGCAGTGTGTTGTTAGGTGCACTAATTGTTATGTTCAGTCCTTACACTGAGCTGGCAAGTGGTTACAAATTGTGTTAAGTCCAGTTGATGTTCTATAAGGTGTTGCAGTCATTGTCTTCAGTTGTAATAATATGCTATTTGGTGCTCCACGTATCATGTTCAGTCATAATAAACTGTTGAGTATTAGTATCATTATGTTTTGTTGTGACAGTGTATCATTGAGCGATATGTATATTATTTTCAGTTACAGTATTACCCTGTCGGGAGGTACAGACATTCCAAAAATAGTACTGTCATTATATTCTGTTGCGATAAGTGGTACTATCAAGATATCATTTTGTTCAGTTACTTTAGTGTGTTGTGGAGTGGTACTGTTATTGTGGTCGGTTGAAGTAGTATGCTGTTTGGTGCTATTGTCATTATATTCAGTTGTGAAAACGTCCTAGTGACTGCTGACAACATTGTGCTTAGTTTAATAATGTGTTGTCAAGTTCTTACCCCTTCGTGTTCAGTCGTGCAAATGAACTGCTGGGTAATAATGTAAATTTATTCAATTGCGATAGTGTTTTGTTGAGCTATAAAACTGTCATGCTTGGTTGGTAAAACGTGATATTCTGTATTGATACTGTTATGACTAGTCTATTAAACGTTCTGTGTGTATTTGACGTTGTGTTCGGTGGTTATTTAATTATGTTAGGTTCATGCGGATATCTTCGGATCATTTCCAGAAAAAAAAATGGCGGGACTCGACGCACATACTGTTTTCAATTCCTAAAGAGTTAACCTCGTTCATCAATAAATCGTAAATACTATGTGGTGTATTTAATGCCCCCGAGACCTGTGATCAGGGGCATATTGTTTTTGCCCTGTCTGTATTTTGGTTTGTCTGCAACTTTAACATTGGCCATAACTTGAAAACTTTAAAAGGTATTGACTTGAAACTTCATATATGAATAGAATGCCACTTGGTGAAGTGCAGTGACGAAAAACCATAACTATACTTGGTCCAATTTTTGAATTATCTCCCTTTTTAATTTTAACTTTCAGTTTTTGTTCAGACCATAACTCATGAACTATTCAAGGTATGACTGACTTGATACTAAGAATATAAATAGATGGTGATATTGGGAATTGCAATAACCAAGAACCATAACTCTACCTTGTTTAATTTTTGAATTATCTCCCATTTTTAAATGATGTTCTGTCCAGATAATAGCTTATTTACTATTTACTTGAAAAACTATACACGGTATTGACTTGAAACTTCATATATAAGTAGATGACAACTAGGAAAAGACCAAGAACCATAACTTTTTTTATCTTCCTTTATTTTAAGTTTTTCCCCATTTTTTGTTGGAAGCATACCTCATAAACTATACAAGATATTGTTTTGAAACTTAAAATTTAAACAGATAGTGAGAAGTAGAATGGTTATAATAATGGAACAGAACTCTGTCAGGTTCTTTTGTAATTATCTCCCTTTATTTTTTGTTGTATACTCCACTCATGAATGGCTTTCAATTGGCGTCAGTTATTTAATATCTGACCAGCTCAGACATAGTGTTGTATCAACTGAAAATAATGACATTATACTTAGTATAATATGCTATCTTAACTGAGGATAGTGATCTCAGCACCGAACAGCATATTATCAGAAGACAGCATAACGGCCTTTGCATCGAGCATATTACCATTTGACTGAACATAATGACAGTATCAGACCACAGTACGTGTTATCGACTGAACATAATGACTTCTTTACACATCAACATATTACTTAATTTTAACATATTTACAGTACCACTAAATTTAACATTATTTTAATTGAACATAATGATGTCACCAGTTGACAGTTCTTTTTCACGACTAAGCATTATGACTATATCACCAAACAACCGTGTTATTCAAACTGAAAACAATGAAAGTATCATTCACTTATATACAACATCAGTTGAACATAATGGTGGAATCACTCAGCAGTTCATTTTTATGACTGAACATAATTAATAAAACAATGAGCAGAATAGTATTTTAACTGAAAATATCTGTAATGCCAAACATTATATTTTGACTTAACAATTTTATTTCCACTTGCCTGTTTAGTTTAAGGACTTAACATAACAATAAAAACATCTAACAACACATTGTCTAAACGAAAGAAGATGTTACCAGACTTCAATAACTGGAGACAATGGATTTACCGCCCAGCACATTGCATCTCTGACTCAGCATAACTTTAGTTGACCCGGCATTTCGGTTGTTCTCAACAAAAGACAGTTTCGGCGTTCCATAGTATGCCTGTCCGCTTTTTGTGCTCAATGCTTCCTCCATCTGAGATTGTTTTCACTACCGTGTACACGATAGAGAGGGGGATATTTGACTTTTAAGAAATGTCCAATGATTAGCTGATTCCTTTGTCATAGAGCTCTATTTTCAAAAACACTCACATTTACACTGTTGGTGAAGGTGAGTGGGGCTTACAAGGGAAGTCACTTATAATGAAAAGTGGAAATTTAAAGGAGAGTTACCTCCCTTTATATGAGCCTTAAGTTTTATGACGAGAGTCTCAATAATTTCTGGACACTCTTTACATGGCTTCCGCAATTTTCAGAAGCTCCGTTACACTGAAAACAACAAAAACAGAATCAGGTGTTTAAGTTTAATATAAAGGGTTACACTGCCTACCATGGTATATTTTCAGTTATTGTATATCACATTTATTTTCAACTTTTATTCGGTTGATGATAATTTGTATAACTTCACAACCTTTAGGTCAAGTTCCCTTTTCGGTATTCTTTTCGGAACACAAGAATTGGCTCATAATGCTTGAACGCTATACGTGCATATAATACACGGTTCATATGAATATTATAGATATTTCATAA
>CM037784.1:45811612-45834825 GCA_021229015.1 Solen grandis | reverse complement strand
TGCATGGCCATAATATCGCGGATGAGTTCGATATCCAGCATTATCGCTTGAATGACTTAGAAGTTATGGCCCTTGACGTACACAAAATACTTGAAATTGTGATTGTCCGGGCTCTTAACTTCAATATAGTTTGCCCATTTCTTTTCAAAGTTTTCACACATGTGCATGGCCATAAAATCGCGGATGAGTTCAATATCCAGCATTATCGCATGAATGACTTAGAAGTTATGGCCCTTGACGTACACAAAATACTTGAAATTGTGTTTGTCTGGGCTCTTACTTCAATACCGTTAGACCAACCCTTTTCAAACTTTCCACACATATGCATGGCCATAAAATCGCAGATGAGTTCGATATTCAGCATTAACGCGTGAATGACTTAGAAGTTATGGCCCTTGAACACTTGAATAAGTCAAAAGAGACATTTTCCTTCAAATTAATGGAAATGTTTCAACATGATTGTTTCAATAAGTAACATTCATTAACTAATGGGATTTAGGAGACAATAGCTTGTTTCTCTGAGCTATTTCTGAGAGTCCCCATACTGTGATGGGCGTATTTTGTGGCAGTCCTGACCCTTGTTTGTGTTTAAATTTGGAAGATTTCACTTGGATTGTGTATTCAGTACAACTGTGCTATAATTTAGTTAAGGTTTTCACACCACCTCTTTTTTCACTTTACCCTTTGAGGCATTGCTTTGAAATTTTGTATACCTGTTTATGACCATCACCTCTACTTTTACATAGCAGGAGTACATAAGTCTATCTTGGATTTTGACAATATTATGCTCCTTTTCTGACTTGATTAATCGTTTTGTTCTTAACTAACTTTTTTACTGAATTTAAATTTTTAAAAGGTTGCCTTTAATTGCAGTGTTTATTTTTATTGACAAACATTCAAATAGTCAAGCATGCTATCTTATGGACAGCTTGTGCTTGATTGTGGTGGAAAGTAATCATTTTCTTAATTCTTTGTAAATTCAAATCATCCAAACATGATCCAATTTTGTTTTTCATTTCCCTTTTAATAAAAATGTGTGTATTGCGACTGAAATTATTTTGAAATGACAAAAGAAAAATAACAAGCAATCAAGAAAATCCTAACTGTTCATGATTGTTTGTGTTAATTAGGAATGTTTCTTGATTTAGATTAATTCTACGTCAGTATTCCTCCAGGTTATTAAGTGTCCTTGTAAATTAATTAACATTTTATTACATATTGTAATTATGTCCACATTGTCATCATTTACTGTGTACAGATTGGATCAATGTTGCTTTCAGATTATTTTCATCTGGTAAGCTTGACTATTCCAAGAATATGAGAGCTATTGTAGTCACCCTTGCGTCGCGTCGGCGTTGCAGTTTTTGGATAAAGTTTTGCATGCAAGTTACTATCAACCTCATATCTCAATAACCATTTATGGTATTCACTTGAAAGTTTATGAATATGTTTAGAGGCATCAGACAACCAAGGTAGATACATGTAACTCTTGATGGAATATATTACAAATTATGGCCCCTTTTTTAACTTAGAAATTTTGGTTAAAGTTTTGCATGCAAGGTACTTTTATGCTTATATCTCAGTATCCAGGCATGGGATTAATTTGAAACATCTTTAATACATTTAGGGGTATCATACTATCAAAGTAAATAACTCTTGATGGAATATATTACAAATTTATGCCCCTTTTTAACTTAGAAATGTTGGTTAAAGTTTTGCATGCAAGGTACTTTCATGCTTATATCTCAAGAGTCAGGCATGGGATTGATTTGAAATATCTTTAACATGTTTAGGGGTATCATACTATCTAGGAAGATAACACTTGATGAAATATATTACAAATTATGGCCCCTTTTTAACCTTGGAATTTCATGCTTATAATTCAGTAACCAGGCATGGGTTTGATTTGAAACTTCTTTGATATGTTAAACGGTATCTGATTCCATAGTGAGAGATAGTTTTTGACTGAATATAATGCAGATGAGGGCCACTTTTTGACTTAGACATTTTGGTTAAAGTTTTGCATGCAAGCTACTTATATATCCAGCTTATATCTCAGAAATTGTTTATGGTATTGACCAGAAAGTTTAGGAGTGTTTTCAAGGGCATCAGAAAACAAAGGAGGAAAACTCTTGGACTGAATTTTATACAAATTATGGCCCTTTTCTAGCTTGGATACTTGGTTAAAGTTTTGCATGCACAGTGTTATCAGTAACAAGGCATTGGATTTATTTTATTATTATATACAGGGTATATGAATGCCAAGAATTGAATTAGATTTCATTTGATTTACCAACAAGCATTTTGAATAGTCGATCATGCTGTCCTCTGACAGCTCTTGTTTTAATAATTACAATTTCTAAAACCAGGATTTGAAATTTATTTTTTTATAACTATTTTTTAGCTGCAGGATGAGGGAAATTACCTATTAGAAAAATAAAGCAGTAATTTGCTGCCAGCTAAAACAATTAATTTAAGATTCTTAAAGGTGGTGTATATTTTTACTGAAAATGCAAATATACGCAATAATTGTTCATATATGCATGCATCCAGGATAAGGGTAGTTCTAAAGACTGGTTGGAGGTCGTGGGTTCGATCCCTGGCAGCGACATACCAAAGTTGTAAAAAAAAAATACTGGTATGCTCCCTTGCTTGGCCCTAAGCAATTATGAGGGTAGTTCCAGGACTGGTTGGCCCGGTGTCAGCTAGTATAATGTGACTGGGTGTGGTATCATGCCACATGTCTATAAGGTATGATACTGCAGTGTGGCTGCACGATATCTGTCTCAAGTAGACGATTGTCTCCAAATGACTGAAATACTGTCAGTGGGATGTTAAACTCAAAAAAACAAACAAAGACTGGTTGACCTAGTGTCAAGATATTCAGGTACCATGTGGTAAGCAGCACTATATCTGTCTATATAATCTGGTCAGACACAATCCCCAAATGACTGATATATTGTCAGTGGGTTGTTTAACCCATTAGCAAACACACAAACTAGATTTCATTCATTGATATGTATAATAGAATTTTCTGCTAGCTTTGATAAATGTAAAAGTAAGGTATCAAATTCCATACCTTTTACTTTCTTTTGTATGACTTTTATCTTCCATTAACTTTCAAAATAAGTCATTTAACCTGGAGGATAATGGCAAAAATAACTACTGTAAAATGCCATGCATTGTGCACATTTTTTAAACTTTTATTTCTTTTCTGATGGAAGGGTGCGTACAAAACATGAGCAGTGACAGTTTTTTTGTATTTTCCCAAACTTTATATAACCCTGGTCCCACTATATCAGAGAAGCTAATATCGGTAAACTCTATTGGAAATTGATATTAAAGCTTGATTGTATATACTTACCTGTAAATTGCTCTCTATTTGTGATTTCTGTCATGTCTTTGTACAATAAATGTTTATGAAAACAATGTTATCATATTCATAAATTTGTTGTTGTTTTTATGCTCACCGAAGGTGACGCATATAGTCGCCGCTTCGTCCGTCCGTCCGTCCGTTCGTCCGTCCGTCCGTCCGTTCGTCCGTCACACTTTCCTTGTCCGGACTATTTCTCAGGAAATAACGGCTTGAATTCAACAAAACTTTATGGGAAGCTTTATTACCAAGAGGAGATGCGCATATCGTCAGCATGACCCGATTCCTCAATTTTTCAAAGAGTTATGGCCCATTGACTTTTCGGCCTATAGTACATATTGCATGATTCTTGTCCGGGCTATATCTCAGGAACTAATGGCTTGAATTCAACGAAACTTTATGGGAAGCTTTATTACCAAGAGGAGATGCGCATATCGTCAGCATGACCTGATTCCTAAATTTTTCACAGAGTTAAGGCCCCTTGACTTTTTGGCCTATAGTACATATTGCATGATTCTTGTCCGGGCTATTTCTCAGGAACTAATGGCTTGAATTCAACGAAACTTTATGGGAAGCTTTATTACCAAGAGGAGATGCGCATATCGTCGGCGTGGCCTGGTTCCTCAATTTTTCACAGAGTTATGGCCCCTTGACTGTTTGGCCTATAGTACATATTGCATGATTCTTGTCCGGGCTATTTCTCAGGAACTAATGGCTTGAATTCAATGAAACTTTATGGGAAGCTTTATTACCAAGAGTAGATACGCATATCGTCGACGTGACCTGGTTCCTTAATTTTTAAGAGAGTTATGGCCCCTACTACCATGTTGTTGACTAATATTCATGTCATTTGCCTAATTTAACAGGAGATATCATTTAAACAAAACCCCACAAAATTCAATATGCTAGTAATGTCAATCATAATCATGTCAGCTAATTGTTGTATAGGCCATTATACACTATTTCAAATATCCAGTCATATGCCAAGAGTGTTGGTTAACCTCTTTGATATGAGCACACATTGAAATGTATGACTTAATTTTTAGTAGTATAAAAACTTTAAAAAAATCAATGAAAGATCTGATGAGTAACACGTATTATCATATTAAATAGTAAACTGTTACTAAGTCTCCAAATTAGAGTTGGTAAAACATCTCATCTGATGAGGAGAATAGATATGATTTAGGAATGGGGATTTCAACATATCCTCCCACCCATTGACCAAGGCCTTATTTGTAACAACGACGTTCTTCGGGGAGCATCTGTCAGTTCTACTGACTTTCTTGTTTAGCTTGCCAGGATGAATCCTTGGAGAGCTATTGGATTGGGGATTGTTGTTGGCGGGAAGATGGGTGGGCGGAGAGTTTAACATGTGTATACCATTTTTATTCAGGTTTTCCGAAGGAAAACACTGGTTATTAGATTGGGGAATGTCGGCAGGCGGGCAGGCATAAACAATTTCTTCTGTGCGCAACTCCTCCTACATTTTTCAACGGATTTGGCCCAAACTTTTACAGAAGCATTATTACATAGTGGCCTGGCGCATATTGTCAGGGTTTTGTGGTTCGACTATTTTTGATGCAGTTATGGCCCTTTGTCATTTTTTCACATATGTACATTGTAATATATAGGGAAATATTCTTCTGTGCACAACTCCTCCTACATTTTTCAACGGATTTGGCCCAAACTTTTACAGAAGCATTATTACATAGTGACCTGGCGCATATTGTCAGATTTTGTGGTTTGACTATTCTTGATGTAGTTATGGCCCTTTGTTATTTTTTCACATATGTAATATAAAGGGAAATATTCTTCTGTGCGCAACTCCCCCTACATTTTTCAATGAATTTGACCCAAACTTTTACAGAAGCATTATTACATAGTTATTGAGAAATATTCTTCTGTGTGCAACTCCCCCTACATTTCTCAATAAATTTTGTCCAAACATTTGCAGGGTGCATATTGTCAGGGTTTTGTGGTTCGACCATTTTTGATGCAGTTATGGCCCTTTGCCCCTTAACGGATGTAATATAAAGGGAAATATTCTTTCATGCACAACTTCTACATTTCTTAATAAATTTTGTCCATACTTTAACAGAAGTACCTTCACTAAGTCACCCTGGAGAATATTACCTGTGTTTTGCAGTTTGACCATTTTTGATGGAGTTATGCCCCTTTGATAAAATTCCTTGTCCAGAGCATAACTCCTACATTTTAGGGTGCATACATCTCATTGAGGCGGAATGCAGTGCATAGGAACCTCACTCTGTGGTTTATAATTTTGGAGTTACATGTTTGCCCCTTCGTAAAAATTCCTGATATGGAGCATAACTCCTTAATTTTAAAATATATAGTAATGATTGGTTTTGCAGTTTGACCATTTTTGATGGAGCTTATAATGGCCCTTAGTTATTTTTTCAATAACACATGTGTAAGTTATTGAGAAATATTCTTCTGTGTGCAACTCCCCCTACATTTCTCAATAAATTTTGTCCAAACATTTGCAGGGTCACCATCAGTTAGTGCTCTGGCACATATTGTCAGTATTTTGTGATTTGACAATTTTTGGAGGAATAATTGACCTCAACGGATTTTATCGAAACTTTTGCAGAGGCACCATCAATAAGTGCCTGTGCACTTTTTTTGTGTGGAAAACCTGGTTTTGTGACAATTCCTGTCTCTTGTTGTTTTTTTTTTATTAAATCTGTCAGTCTGTTTGGGAATTATCTCCCAGACAAGATGTTTTGTAGTGAATTTAATTGTTTATTGTATTATATCCCTCTGGAAAATCAACATATTTATTCATAACTGTTCATTTTGCAGGGGTATAGGCTTATCCTCTATTGGCTTTTGAGAAACAAGCTGTTAAACCTTGAGAAATTGGCAAAAATCAGTAAGACTATATACACGAATTTCGTTTTTTGCCATTACTGGTTACTCCATGATTCTTAGGTCAGTCATGAAACTTTAGCATCAAAAGAATGGCCAAACATTTCCCTACAAATAATATTCATAATCATATTTTCATATGTTTGATATATACTTTTAAATGCACCGAGGGTAACAATTTTTTTTTGTTTTTTCCACCATATATGAGCTCGACTTATTCAAGCCCAATCTTAAAAACTGTAACCTCAGTGTGAAGCTCTTTCAAAGCACTATAAATTGTACACAACTTGTCCTTATAAAATAATTATTTTGAGCTAAATAAGGTGAAAGAAAAAAACGATTATTGGAATATGACCTTGACCTTTGCAATTTTCTGGAAACGAAAGTGACATTACTCCATAGGAGCTACCGTAAACACTCATGTATTGTGTATAGTGTATAGTGCACACCCCTAGACAACTTTGAGGTTCATAACCTTAGTACAGATCTATTTCCCTTCTATAATGTGAAGGTGTTGTGTGGATGTTTGATTGAACTATAGGTAACAAAAGTTCTACTGCTTCCGCAAGTCAGTCATGCGACGATTATTAATCACACCTCAAGTGTCCACCCTCAATTTGCATTAATTTGTTACTTTAATAGTAATATAGTCTTCAAATGTTGACACCTTTTTGTTTGTTTGTCCTAAGTCCCTTAATTTCAAGTTGGCATTTGATTCAGTACGTGTATACAATTATCTTAACCCTTTCCCAAACCTTACCAAATTTAATTATAAATTCCTCATTTCCAGACCACTGAGGAGCAGCGAACATCATAAAACCTGATCAGCCTGCGAGTTACTCGCAGGCTGATCTGGTTTTATGCTGTTCGCATAGGTCTTTTCATGGTGTCCTCTATGAGGGAAAGGGTTAAACAAAATAGTTCTGTCCAAAATGAAACTAACTACCTAAAATATCATCAGAATGTACTACAACAATAAACTGATTGTATCAGAACATAATGGCTGTGACATGAATGGTCTGTTTTTGGTATTTTTTGTCAAGAATATTACTGGGGGCCGCCGTGGCCGAGTGGTTACAGTCGTGGACTACAAATCTCTCAGCCCCTCACCGCTGTGGGTTCGAATCCTGGTAGGGACTTCGGATTTTTCATGTGAGGAAGCCTTCCAGCTGGCTTGCGGTAGGTCGGTGGTTCTACCCGGGTACCTCTGTGTACTCGGGGTCTTCCTCCACCTGTAATTAGCTGGACGTCACTATATGATTGAAATACTATCGCAGCGACGGTAAACCCCAAAACAACAACAACAACAACAAGAATATTACTCATGCACTATGAGGCATATAACCTTGAAACTTCATAGGTGAATAGACCTCGCAAAGGAGTATTGCAGCGCACAAGAACCTTAATTCTGAAAATCATATTTTTGGAGTTATTGCCCATCATTTGATTAATTTCATATTCAGTTAGGTTTTGTCCGGAGCATAATTCATGCACTAAGTGACATACAAACTACATAGGTTGGTAGCCGTTATGAACAAGAATTGCAGTATACAAGAGCATAAATTAGATTTTATTTATGTCATCCTAATTATTCTTTTATATGTGAAAAAAATAATGTACTCCTATTTTCAAGTCACTGTTTGCAAAAGTGAGCTAATGTTTTGGTAAATGAAATCATGGTAGATCTACATTTTTCAAAGCAAATAAGAGATAATTGTCACTGTGTGCCTCAGTGTGTGTGTGTGTGTGTGCGCGTGTGTGTGTGCGCGCGAGGGGATGGGGATATTTGGGAGACATCAGTTTTCTACGAAAACAAATCTCTAGTTTATAACTGTTTGAAGCACTTAAAACTGGACAGAGTTGTAAAGAAAGGATTGGAAAGATCTTGGACATGATTGAATGAAATGAATGACATACTGATGGCTCATTTGAATACCGACTCTGATTGATGGATGGAATGAGAGAACGAGCAATGTAGATTGCTTTTTTAGTGGAAAAGGAAAATAAAGAATCAGACAGTCAGTCCAGACTTTATGTCAATGCTATGCTAATGTAGGAGATAATTGTCTTTTGTACAGAAGCAGTTTGTTTTTGAAAGAAAAAGATAATGCTAAGTAATGTGAACAGCACTCAGGCCATTGTATGCAAAATGATGATTTCTCAAGTTTTGATATAACATCACCAGTTAACTGTGTTTATGCTCACTGTAGAGCTGAGATATATGTTTGCTATCTTCAAGTTTGGATTCACTGGTCCCAAGTGTCCACCCTGAGCTTGGATAGTGTGACTTGGTGTGGTATTAATTGTCACTTGTCTAATGTCTATGGTGTGATATATTGCCACCAGGCAGCACTTGATCTGTCGTACATGGGCAAATGTGTCAAATGACAGTAATACTGTGCATGAAACATTTATCTTGACCAAACAAACTGCTTAAGGATGCACTTTGTTACTTCATGTTCTGCCATACTATAATGGCATGGCATGCCAGTGTCTATGTTTAAAATTTGCTTTTCAGGTTTCATTGTGGAGGCCTCTTATTTATACTAAATAAAATGAAGGCATTAAGTTTGACTTTGGGCAAAATCCATTAATTTTTTACACAGTTATGGCTCCTTTCATCGAAGAATTTGTCAAAATGATCTTGTCTCATAGATAATTTAATCATGAAAGGTACAATGACTTTAGATATTTTTGGTACAAATGTTATCTCAATAAAATGAAGGCCAAACTCAACTTTGGGCAAAATCTGTTAATTTTTGACACAGTTATGGCCCCAGCTATGACCTGTGTCAAAGCAATTTATTAGGCTTTTAAGCATGACCAGCCTTCAGTGATATTTCTTGTTTTCGTTTATGTATGAACGAATATAGATAATCAATTTTATATTTGCCCCATTCCATTCCGTTAATGCTTGATTCAATGTACCTTGATTAAACTCCACCTGCATGCATTTCTAAATTTGACTGGAAAAAATATGGAATGTTTGTTTTACATTTAAGGTATCCCTCACTGTCAGCTATCCCACACAGTGTCAGCAGAAGATATTACAGCAGTCAAAGACTTATTTTGGGGCACACATATTCCAAGCCACCTCAACGCTTTGTAAACAGTATGTAATTATTTATTCTTTTTTGTATCATGATTGATTAAATCCTTAGTTATTTGAGTATCATCATGCTGACTGTATAAATAGTTAATGGTGTGATAGATAACATCACATAATCTTTGAATTGCTGTAATCATATTCTCTGTATCACTGTACCATAATTCTATCATGTATATAATAAATTTTAATTTGTCCTTCTTAAGGCTCTCATTATAAAATATTGAGAAATTCTTACAAAAAGCATGAATTTTTTCAAAGAAGAATGACTCAGTATTTTCATGGTAAGAATTTCCAAATATAGGAAAATTGATTTTTTTTTTATATACAGTAAAACCTGTCTTATAAGATACGAACCTACAGGGATCAACTGACAATGTCTGGTGAGACAGGTTGTCCGATAAAGCAGGTCATTATCAAACATGTCCATAAAATTGGTAGTATATGCAATATAAACTAAGCATTCACAAGAATGAATGCCTATTTGTATAACATTACAATGCAATATGTGTAGCATTAAAACATTCTAAGTGTTGCTTCCTGTAAAACAACTTAAAGCTATCATATAAATAAAAATTTAACATGTGATACTATCAATGTACTACATGCAGTCCATATTAAAATAAAATCAATTCATGTTTTGAGAATTTTGTATTATATTATTTCTTTGTGCATGCACAAAATTATATTATCTACTTCTGAAATCAGAACAAAATTGAAATCCATAATTGATTCCCCATTGTAATTGCTGTAACATTGAAAGTAATGGTTTGTAAGTGCGGCATCCTAGATGTGTTGGATAAAGCAGTGTTCTTATCATGCATATATCATGACTGGACCTAAATGATGTGTTGGATAAAGCAGTGTTCTTATCATGCATATATCAATGACTGGACCTAAATGATGTGTTGGATAACAGGGAAGACAGGTGTTATACAGCCAGGTAATTTAAACAGATATTGAATCTGAAAAATGATGGGACTGACATAAAGTGTTGGATAATACAGGTTGTCGTTATAGACAGGTGTCATTATGGACAGATTGCACTGTATATGGAATGTTCAGAATAATCCTCTTTATATGGTTTTAGGGTTATATCCAGAACTATTCTCTTGAAAGAGCAATTTTTTGCTCACCTGAGCATGTGCTATTTAAGGATCAATGAATGCCCTGTGTCTGGCGTCTGTCTTTGTCTGCAATGAGTTTGTTTGCACTCTAGCATCTTCAATTCTTAAGAATTCATCTTTAAACTTTCTGACAATGTTAATTGCCATAAACTCTTGTTAAACTTTAATCATGGATGAATATCGGCCTATTAGGTCAGGAGTTATGGTGAAAATGGTGAAAATATTGGACTGCTCTCATTGCTTGTATCCGTAGCTGACATAATGAATTACTCTGTTCTCAGTTTTTAGCTCACCTGAGCACAATGTGCTCAAGGTGAGCTTTTGTGATCACCCTGCATCCGTTGTCATCCGTCGTCATTAATTTGCTTTAAAAAACATCTCCTCTAAAACCGCTGCACAGAATTTGATTTAACTTGGCAGGGATGATCCTTTGGTGAACCCTCACAAAAGTTGCTAAAATAAACTTGATCGATGTAGAACTCTGGTTGGCAACCCGAAAAATAAACTAATTACATGTATAAAAACTTTAAAAATATCATCTCTTTCAAAATTACCGTACACATGGTCAGATTAGGCGCAGCTACGTATAAGGCGCATCCTAACTTTCAGGGCAACTTATTTGAAAAAAAAAATCACTTATCGTATCGTATGTGGCAAAACTTGTTTTGAAATTTGCGCCGTCGTACATTTTGACAGACTAAAAGCTATCCGTTACGTCACCGGGCTAATCATACGGTGAATCGTTTTATTTACACATGGCATAATATTACCGTTAGACCGTTACATTAACGACGGGTAGGATAAAGGTGACACATTTTCATAACATGACATTACTCAACTGTGTCCCCGCATTCTAACACTGGGGACCATTGTCACCTGTCAAAATTCTCCCAACTTACAAACATTACGTAACAATTGCCACCTGTCAAGTTTCTCCGATACATCATGAGGTCCTGTAAAATACTTATTTGTTTATATTGAAAATGGCTTCCATCAAGTTGTTTCAGTTTCTCACGATCATTTTATCATGAAATATACCAGTAGGACACAGTAGTTCACACCGGAGGGGACTATAGGTTTGCTGTCCGTCCGTCCGTCTGTCCATCCGTCCGTCCGTCCGTCCGTCTGTCTGTCCGCTCAAATCTGGATCCCGCGATAAATTAATAACTAAGCAAGCTAACTTGATGAAACTTGGTATATGACTAGATGGCAATGTGTAGATTATGCACGTCATTTTATTTTTGTTCTTCGACTAAAATTGTGGTTGCTATGGTAACGGAAATAGTGAAAATATGGCAAAAAATGGGATTGATTACCATATTGAGTCAAGGTGGAGCCGGTAGGGGACTTTATGTGTTGCATACAACACCAGTTACTTGTTTATCATGGTTTCATATAGACTTTGTGGCATATTATTGTATTCATTGGCTTTCAGTATATCCATTTTCTGAGATCGTATAGCGGTAAATTTCACTTCTCGGCGATCGAAAAAAGAAACCTGAAAAGCTGTATATCATCATATAAGGCGCTCCCCCTCTATAAACTTGAATTATCTGGAAAGAAAGTACGCCTAATCTGCCGGTGTATACGGTACTTGCCAGATTTCAAAATGTTTTAGTACAGATGTTCCTTGGGTAACCTTGTACTCAGGTGAGCAATTTAGGGCCACTATGGCCCTCTTGTTTTAGAAACAGACTTCATTGATTTGATTTAAAAAAAAAATATTGGCCCCAACCAGGGTATTCAGCTTATAATATCTGTACATATATTTATGTTCTGCAATGATAAATATTATATTGATTAATGTGTTTGTTAACATGTGAATGTTACATATTACTGTAAATTGTATAAGGGTCTTTCAATTTGTAATACAAACAACTAATTTTCTCCTAAACCTGTTTAAAAACCTGATTGTAAAAAACATGGGTGCATGTTTTCCCATCACAGGCAACACACAGACAGTATTGAAACTTAGTGTTTAGAATTATATTTGTTGTCACTTCACTGGTCACATTCAGTCTTTGCACATAATTTTTGAACCAGTGCTTGAGGGATACCATATTCTATATTAGACCAATTTAGCCAAAATTACATTTACGAAAATAGCTTTTTCTTGTGCAAAGTGACCTGCACTTGCGAAGTTTATTTTACAGGATATAAAGACTTCACCAACATTAACAATGGAAAGGAGAATTGATTTTTTTAAGTTTCTACTGATCATCTGTGAACAAGCTGCTTTAAGAATTGGCAGTAGTGTACATTGGTTTGTTGATTTGATTGAATGGAACTGTGTAGTAATGTATGCTGGGGGCCCTATAATCTGAAGCCTGGATAAGAGTCAGAACGTCACTTCACATTTACCGCCACCTTGTCTTTGTGCTTTGATGCAAAAGGTCAGAACTTTCTATCTAGAATTATTGTAATAGATGAGATGTGGATAAGCCCTAGATGACAGAATGTATTGACATCACCAAGGCCAGCAAAGTTTAGTTGGGTATACTAGAAAAATAGAGAAAAAAGATCATAATCTTGAAATGACATATTTTAGGATTTCTTAACAAGTCACAAGCTGAAGCATTGGGTAAATGGTCAACAGTGCATACTTACAAGGTGTAAATGAATAAATGCTTGAGACCATCAATGTGTAGAAAGTGCCCAGTCAATTTTACTAGCCAGACCAATCATACCTCATCACAACACCGAACACATTGGAGAGTGTGATTCAATTATTGTTAAAGAGTGGAACCGAAACACTCTATCATCCGCTATACTCACCTGACATTTGCAGCAGTGACTAAGACTGATTCCCGAGACTGAGAGAATGTAGGGGAAATTCCATTTTCTGACCTAAATGAGACCAAAACTACCAAGGCCAAGCAGGTTATACGACTATGAGTGCATTTGCTTAGCAATAGGAAAAGAAGATCTGCCAAAATGATGTAGGTCAGGGCTATTAAAATTTGAATGATTCTGATAAAGTATTATCAATTAATACTGTTGTAAACAATTGATGTGGTAGCTAACTGGGTAGGTCACATGAAATGTAAGGGATGTTTTGCTTGAGCAAGCTGTTTTGAATTGGTTAAATATTTATAATCCTTACATATTTTTTTAATTAATTATGCATTCACACTTTATTTATACTGAAAATTGGAATCAGTCTGCAATCCCTTGATGGTTACAGCGCACAGAAAACAATACTCCAGTGGGGAAATACAAAGTGATCACATTGAGAAACATGCATACTATATGTTTTCTATAAAACATATCAATCGTGTTTAATATTCAGCTGCAGTTACATGAACATGAGAGTCTATCCTGACAAGTTCTGAAACAGCTTGCCATTATCATTGCATCATAATGAAAAGCCAAATACATATTTAATTGAACACTCAGAAATGCAGATAATGAGAAGTGACATTTTACAGTTGGACTCAATTAGAGAAGTTATATGGGTTTTTATCATTATTCTGGTGATGTTTTATGAGTCTGGTGTTAACATTGAAATGTGAGGGGATGCTAAAAATTATGGTGATTATTACTTGTCCATTTTTCTGGAAACAATTCTTACCGTGAAATTGTTTTAAATGAAACAAGAAATATCTTAAAAAAAGATTGATATCTGGCATAGAAAAAAACCAACAAAGATATGAAAGTAAAAGAAAGTTAAAGTGTTACAATACATAATATCAATGCTGGGAATTTTAAAAATTAATGGTCTGTGATTTTTAAAATAATTCTCTCAGCTAAGTTTGATTATGGCTGATATCCACCCTTTAGGTCTGGAGTTATTGCCCTTGAACGATAAAAGAAATGCCAGATTTCACTTTGTGTACACTCTAGCATCGTTATTTCTTCAACAATCTTCATCAAACTTTATGACAATGTTTATAGCCATAATCTCTTTGCCAAGTTTAATTATGGCTGATATCTGACTCTTAAGTTTTTATGTTATGGCCCTTGAATGATTAAAAAATGCCAGTATCATCTTTATTTTTTAATCAGTTTTCTTCAAACTTCATGACAATGTTTATAAATATAATCTCTCAGTCAGGTTTGAATATGGCTAATATCTGCCCAGTAGGTCTAGAGTCTTATGGCCCTTGAATGAAAAAAATGCCAGATTGCACTTCGTGTACACTCTAGCATCTTAATTTCTCAATCTTCTTCAATTTTTATGACAATGTTAATTAACAAAATTACCCAGCTAAGTTCCATTATGGCTGATATCTGCCCATAAAGTCTGGAATTATGTCCCTTGAAAGATTGGGGAAAACATGCCAAATTTCCCTTGACAATGTTTATAAGCATAAATTCCCTGCTGCTAAGTTCCATTATGGTTGATATTTGACCATAAGGTATGGAGTTATGTCCCTTGAATAATTGAAAAATTGCCAGATTTCACTTTGTGTACACTCTAGTATCTTCATTTCTTAATCTTCTTCAATCTTCATGACAATATTTATAGTCTTATTCTCTTGACTAAGTTTGATATGGCTGTTATTGGCCAATTCAGTCAGGAGTTATATAGGAATTAAAAAAAAACAAAAAAAAACTTCTTGAAACAACAAAGCCTCAGGTGCTTAGATATTTGGTGTGTGTCATTGTCTAGTGTTCCTTTACCAAGATAGTTAAAATCATATGGCCCTGGGGTCAAAATTGGCCTTGCCCAATGTTTACTTTTTTTTTTCGCTCACCTGAGCAAAGCTCAGGGTGAGCTTTTGTGATCCCTTAATTGTCAGTCGTGCGTCGTAGTGCGTCAACAATTTCAACAATCTTCTCCTCTGAAACTACCAGATGGATTTTCATCAAATTTCACCAAAATGATACTTATGATAGCCCAGTGCAAATTCCTAATTTTTTTTCAATTCCATGAAAAACTTTGGTTGCCATGGCAACAAGATGGGATAATTTTTAAAATGCTTTTTCTCAAAAATATATGGACCTACAGATTTGATATTTGGTGCATAGCATCAGCTCATGTTGCCTCAACATCAGTGCATAATTTGTGCTCCTGGGGTCACAATAGTCCGTGCCCAGGACCACACCTGTATTTTTGTATAGAACTATATAGGGAATTCTTGTAAAATCTTCTCTTCGGAAACCACTCATGATGGATTTTCACCAAATTTCACTAAAATGATACTTATGTTAGCCTGAGGCTAATTCCTAATTTTTATTGATTTTCATGAAAAACTTTGGTTTGCCATGGCAACCAGAAGGCATTACATCAAAGTATGTTTTCTCAGTAACAAACAGACCTACAGATTTGATATATGGTACTAAGCATCATTTCATGGTGCCTCAACACTATCAACAAAAATGTGCATCAGGGTTTACATGAGGCCACTCCTGGGACCACACCCAGATTTTGTATTGAACTATATAAGGAAAACGAAAAATCTTTGCTTCTGAAACCCATTGGTTGGATCATGAAGAACTTTTGTTGCCATAGCAACCAGAAGGCATAACTTTAAAATGCCTTTTCTTAGAAACATACAGACCTACAGCTTTGATATTTGGTATATAGTACCTTCTAATGGGTCGAGCCTTCCTACAACAAACCAAATTCAGGTGAGTGATTTTGATCTTGGCCCTCTTGCTTGTTTTTGTTTTTTTTAACCTTTAAGTTTTGAGTAAAGGTACAATTTATCATGACCTACTTTTGATAATTTAAGCTAGGGCCTTCAAATTTGGATCACTGGTATGGTTATGTGTGTGGCATTGAACTTTGAACTTGTATGACCTTCACCATGACCCAGTGATCTACTTTTGTATTTTTAAGCTATGGCTTTCTCAAATCTGGCCCAAAGGTACTGTTTGATGTCTGGAATTGAAATTATCTTGCTTTATTACTGTATCGATATTGTATTCGGTATAATTATGCTATAATATATTAACTTGTACAGACAAGCAAGGCATTGTTTCTCAGGTGAGCTATTCAGGGCCACCATTGCCCTCTTGTTATATTTAAATTAGTAGATTAACCCTTTCCCTCATATAGACTCATTTTGACGCCCTAAATAGGTATCACATAAAGCCTGATCTGCAGAAAACCACAGTTAAACCTTACCAAATTTAATTATAAAGTCCTCATTTCCAGACCACTGAGGAGCAGCGAACAGCATAAAACCAGCGAATAACTCGCAGGCTGATCTGGTTTTATGCTGTTTGCATAGGTCTTTTCATGGTATCCTCTATGAGGGAAAGGGTTAAATTGTTATCTGCCATTTGACAAACACACAGAAAGATCTGCACCCTGAAACTCCCATTTTATAATGGAATATCCTAAAAAAAAATTGTTAACTCAGATGTAGCTGGTGATTTTCTGAACTCTTCAGTTGTTAACCAAGATTAGATTGGTCAAGAAATAGGTCAAAGTCCATTTTATATAGCTTACACCAAAAAATGTGTTGATCATAGATAGGTATGTGTTTATTGTAAAAGTAGCTAGAAAGATCCAAAATGTATTTTGATTGTTAGTAATTAGCATATTTGGATGAAATGTCATAGTTATTCAGCTTCAGCATGCTGCAGAGTTTGGGAAAATGTCAGACATTTATGAAATGTATTTTTTCCTATTATAAAGTGTTTAATATGCAGGCTGATATTGGCCATATAGGTCAGGAGTTATGTCCCTTTTTTATATATGGTAATAGTCTCTGTTTGTCTGTCCGTCCATCCTTCTGTCCCACATTTTTGTCCGGAGCATAATTTGAAATGTATTTGAGGTATAAACTTGATACTTCATAGGTGGATATATCTCATTGGAGAGCAGTGCATTGAATAAGAAAGATAACTCTACCCTTCATAATTTTTTAATTATTTTCCTTTGTTATTTTTCAGGCTTAATAGTTTTGCAAGTTTGGAGAATATATATAATAAAAAGTAAATGTTGCAGTCAGTGTAGTGAGTACATGATGCAAACACTTACATTAGGGGCTGTTACCGGTAGCTGAAGAAGGCTGAGGCTGAGGCTGGATTAGGGTAGTGGTTAACATAGTTGTTAGTTCAAGCCCAGGTTGGTCTGACATAATATCTAAAAAGATATTGATCATGACCAAATGATTTCGGAACATGCGAAAAGATTTTCTGTCTATAAAATTGATGTAAAATTAAGCTTAAACTTATTGTTATACAGCATATTATATAGATACAAATTAGTTCAAACAATCATGAATATATATATCATTGATGCTAAAGAAGTATGATTAACTGAATACATAATTATATCATTTTACCATGGCTGTTATTTAATTAAAAGAAAAAAGTTATCACTCTGGTGTCATCTGCAGCAGCAGCTTAGTGTTGTGAAAAACTTGAGCCTTAGCTGTAATCCTTTTTGCCAAATTGAAAAAATACCTCCTATTTTTAGAATTAAAAAAAGATACATTGATAATCTTAACTTCGGCTATAACCTCTTAACTATTACAGCTTCTGTCACCAAACTCCACATTCTTAATTGTTTACTATCATAAGGGCTGCATTGCCATTAAGACCCATCATAAACTCTATGGTCCATTTCGACAAAATTTATTTCCCTTTAAAAAGAAAATGTGAAAAAGTTTAGCCTTGTCCATAACTTCTTGACTATTATCTTTTTTGGCATGACACTTATTAACTTAATTACAATCACAATGGTAACAATCCGATCAAAGGCCACAACTCTTATTTCCATTTTGATAAATAACTTTTAAACTATTAATCCTTCTGTCATCAAATTTCACATACTTCTTCACTATCACAAGGGCTATATTATATTCTCATCAAGGACTCTTAGGTCCATTTTGACCCAATTCATCTCTTCCTTTTTTAAAATACAAACAAACAAACAGATGAGCATTGGCATTCACATGCCATGCTCTTTTTTGCATTTGAGCCTGAGATTCACAGTACTTAAGTTATAGGGCTGGCAAGATAATGGTTATATAACATGCTCCTTTCAGATTACTAATCATTCTGGTTTCCCCATTATTGCTACAGACAAATTAACATAGATACACTTTTTATAACCAGACTCAGGCGAAGTTGGCATGTCTTGTGGTTTTATAGATATCCATCCAATTAAGCAAGAATTCCTCATATATATATGTCTGTTTATAGGAAATATAAGCTTGTCTGTTGAGGAGAAATATTAAATATTAATCCATATATTTCTAAGGACCTATTTAGAGTTAAGATCACATTTCCCTACTACAGTGTTACAATAGAGTGAATTGATGCTATAGCTGTCAGACTGGATGATGATCAATTAAGCATTGATTATCTATATGCTAGTCTTTTATTGATTGCAACTGTAGAGAAAAGTTATTGTTGTATTAAGTGACTAGCTATTGTGAATACCATTCTAAGGTCCATTGAAGGGCTCAATCATTGAATGGTTGTGGGTTTGATCCAACGGCCGTGACTTACCAAATTCATTGGTTTAACTAATGTAATTACCTCCATTATGTTTGACACATCATCATTGCAATTCCAGGACTGGCTTGCTCAGTATTGGGATAATGTGGCTGGATGTGGTATAGTAACAGTCACTCAATGTCTATGGTGTGATATTGTGGTGAGGTAGCATAAACACATGTACAAAAATTCCTCAAATTACTAAAATACTGTTGGTGGGATATAAAAATCCAGCACAAAAAAAACATTTTGATACTCATAATTGTCTTGTCTTGACTTGACTATTTGAGTTTACCGTCGCTTCCACAGTATTTCAGTCATATATATGCAACGCCCAGCTAATTACAGGTGGAGGAAGACCCGACCGCAAGCCATACTTGTCTTTCTCTTTTAAAGTAGATCACATTAAATTTAGTAATTTTGACCAAAATTCTCCATTCATAACTGCATGCAATAAAATGAAATTTAAATAAAAAGATCTGTCAAAAGTTGTTTGTTAAATTGTTACAATGATGTTCTTATCTATAAATAAGAAATAAACATGCCATGAAATGCTTTTTTTGAGTTATTTATTGTGACAGGCCATTTTCTGTTGTCTATAATTTGTCCATCTGTCATCCACAATTTCTTCAAATGACATCTCTTAAACCTCAAGTCCAATTTGAACAAATCAGGGATGGAATCCTTGGGTGGCTAGGCCTACTAAAATATGTTTATACCTATTTATCAGAAGGATGTTTAGGGTGATATAAGTCACTATACATTTATTTAAAAAAAAGAGACTTGAATCTTGATTTATTAGACCGTGTCTGAAAGTGAAATATTCTTTATGGGTTGGTATTTCTTTTACTGAATGTACAGATATTTGGTGAAGAGAGACCTTCTGCTTGTTTATTGGCCATCATCAAAGACCTTGTCTCAAAGGGCCTTAGCCATAATAAGCATTGCTTGAGAACTTTATCTCAGATTTCCATCTACAGGATTATAATGATATTGAAAGAAATTGGAAAAAGTTTATTTCACTATAGGATTAGGCTTCCCTTTTGGGAATGGACATTTTTTTGTTTGCCTTAACTGGCTGGTTATAAAGCAACAAATGTAGGAAGGTTAAGTTTGTGTATTATCTTTGTGCATGTATTTTGTCTGTATAGATTTTCCTTTTACCCCCAGATCAAAGTAATTTCTAACTTAGCCTTTCATATAGTTGATGTATTTATGAGATACATGAGGGAATATCAGAACAGTTGAGGTCTATAAGCTATTTTGTAGTGGTTTCCAAAACCAACTTACTTGACTGTTAGGTCTAAACCTTGGTATGGTTGTTGGCTAGTAGAAATCCCTATTGATATTGGGGTCAGTACTTCAAAGGTCAAAGTCACAAAGTCATATGTTGACATTACAGTGTGGTTTAAGTAAGCAAGCCATTTGAGTGAGAACTTTGGATTCAGTTTACTCTCTGGTCTCAAACTGTACTCAGTTGTTGCTAATGACTAGTAGAAGAATCACAGTTGAGGTCTGTGCCTTGGTAAAAATATATTTCCCTTCTATAATGCGCACTCATTCTTCGTACATTGAGGAGGCAGCCATTTCAATTAGCCATGGGTGTTTTACAGATATTCGTTTGAACTACAGGTAACAAAGGTTCTACTGATTCCAATAAGTCAGGCATGCTACGATTATAATTCACAGCTCAAGTATCCACATTCAGCTTGCATTGTTATGTTAATATTCATTATGGCCAATAGTTTGAGTAATAGTCTTCAAATGTTGACACCTTGTTTATTTGTTGCAAGTCCCTTTCAAATTGGAATTTGAAGTACACAATTATCTTTAACTGAACAGTTCTGTCCAAAAATGGAACTAACTAGCTAGAATATGGTCTGAATGTACTAAAAACAATAAACTAATTGTATAATCATATCATAATAGCAGTCTTGGTTTGTCTCAATAATGATGATGCAAATATCTTATTTGGCTTTATGTCGTTAATCAATTATGATGTAAAGTACAGCACTGAACAAGTTCTGGGTGATTCACAGCGATATAAACAAAATGAATATGAACACAAGAACAATGATTTCGTAAGCATTTATTTCACAATTATGTTGTAGAAATCACAAACAGACAACAATTTTCTAGCAAGTATATATGATAAGCTTTAATACCGATCGAAAATATAAATATTCTCATACAGTCTTCGCCGATCGCCAGTATGGCTTCTTAGTGGGTGGGGTAAAGTTTAGAAACACTTTGAAGAAACTGAATTTTCGTGTATTGTGCACATCCCTTCTCCGAAATCAAAAAAGTCATAAAAATGCGCACAATACATGAGTGTTTATGGTACTAATGTTTGAGTGATAACTTTAGAGCCGGTCTGAGTTGTATTCATTTTTTAGCTCACATGAGCACGTTGTGCTCATGGTGAGCTTTTCTGATCGCCTTTTGTCCGGCGTCCGGCGTCCGTGCGTGCGTCCGGCGTCAACAATTGCTTCAAACAACATCTCCTCCTAAACGGCTTGGCCAATTTGAAAAATATTTTGCAGGAATGTTCCTTGGATGAAGCTCTACTAAAGTTGTATAAATGGTTCTGGTCCATTGCATAATTAGGTCACAGGAGCTAAAAATAGATTTTAAAAATGCAAACTTTGAAAATCTTCTTCTGCAAAACTGCAAGGCCTAGAGCTTAGATATTTGGTATGTAGCATCATCTTATGGGCCACTACCAAGATTGTACAAATCATAGCCCTATGGTGATAAATGACCCCGCACCAGGGGTCACTTGTTTTACATAGAGTTATATAGAAAAATCTTAAAAAATCTTCTTCTATGAATCCATAAGGCCTAGAGCTTAGATATTTGGTATGTAGCATCATCTTATGGGCCACTACCAAGATTGTACAAATCATAGCCCTATGGTGATAAATGACCCCGCACCAGGGGTCACTTGTTTTACATAGAGTTATATAGGAAAATCTTAAAAAATCTTCTTCCATGAATGCATAAGGCCTAGAGCTTAGATATGTGGTATGAAGCATCATCTTATGGGCCACTACCAAGATTGTACAAATCATAGCCCTATGGTGATAAATGACCCCGCACCAGGGGTCACTTGTTTTACATAGAGTTATATAGGAAAATCTTAAAAAATCTTCTTCTATGAATCCATAAGGCCTAGAGCTTAGATATTTGGTATGTAGCATCATCTTATGGGCCACTACCAAGATTGTACAAATCATAGCCCTATGGTGATAAATGACCCCGCACCAGGGGTCACTTGTTTTATATAGAGTTATATAGGAAAATCTTAAAAAATCTTCTTCCATGAATGCATAAGGCCTAGAGCTTAGATATTTGGTATGAAGCATCATCTTATGGGCCACTACCAAGATTGTACAAATCATAGCCCAATGGTGATAAATGACCCCACACAAGGGGTCACTTGTTTTACACAGAGTTATATAGGAAAATCTTAAAAAATCTTCTTCTATGAATCCATAAGGCCTAGAGCTTAGATATTTGGTATGTAGCATCATCTTATGGGCCACTACCAAGATTGTACAAATCATAGCCCAATGGTGATAAATGACCCCACACCAGGGGTCACTTGTTTTACATAGAGTTAAATAGGAAAATCTTAAAAAATCTTCTTCTATGAATCAATAAGGCCTAGAGCTAAGATTTTTGGTATGTAGTAGCATCTAATGGTTCATTACAAAGATTTTCAAAGTCTTGGCCCTACAGTGATAAATGACCCTGCGCCCAAGTCTTCTCTGAAACCATATGGCCCATTGCTTAGATATTTGGTGTGTAGTATTGTCAGGGGTAAAATGTTTTAGATTAAGTTATATCAGAATCTTTGTCTGTTTAAAAACCTTGACATCAGTTGAAGCAATGGTACTCAGGTGAGCGATTCATGGCCATCATGGCCCTCTTGTTATGCAAAATATGTATTACATTATTATAATGACAATTTTGTTCACTCTTTTTATCTCATATGACCACATATTTGTCAAACACAAGCTTTTGTGGCTACCTATTAATATGTTAAGAATATATCATGTGAGATGAATTTTATATTTGCATAAATTAAATCCATCAGAAAAACATGGCTGCATAATTCTCATGACAAAGTTCATGGTTGGACCAGTAGTTTACCATGGTTCAGTTTTCACCGTGGTATAGTCCATGGTCAAAATGATGGTCTAGCTGTTGTTAATCAGTGGTATACCATGGTGTACCATGGTCAAAATGATAAATCTGTTTTCGCCATGGTATACCAACATTGGTCTCAACCATGGTATGAAATACTGTCCAAGCG
>CM037784.1:45761512-45811512 GCA_021229015.1 Solen grandis | reverse complement strand
GAGTCGGAGTGTACGACACTGATGCCTGGTTAGCAGCTGTCGTCAGCTCATACAAATCAGCAGCCTGTATGGCGTTGTTAACGAGATCAGAAGTTACGTAGCACACACCAATCAGAGAACGTAATTTCCATCCAATGATTCAAGTTTAACCTTGACCTGAGTTGGATAGCATTGTCTTCGGCCTTGACATTGGGGTGGATTGACCTACTTTTTTTCATAACTATATAAGTGTTTTTTAAAAAAAGAAGGATGAAATCACAATGTCTGAACAAAAACTCTGGTTCGAAAAGTGTGGTGTGTGTTTAGAGGAGAGGGAGGAGGATATATACCACATAAACCAGTGTCAATGTCAGGACATTGTATGCGTCAGATGCTTCGCACGGCTTCAGAAGTGCCCGTTTTGTAGGGCACCCTATCAAGTGTATGCCTGGCCTGCCTGTGTTTTGCTAAACATGGGCCTACAGTGCGTTCAGCCTATTATGGCATATGGTTTGACCCTGATTATTCAGAGTAAGTAGGGTGACTCCGAGTAATTCAGGATCACAAAAAACCAAAAACGGCCCTTTTCAGGGCCATCAATTATATTCGAGAGGGAATATATCACAATTGTTAATGTGTAAGATAAACATAAACAACAAGAAATCAAATCAGTTTTAGCATTTTATTGAACTCTATGAACATTGCAACAAAAAATATGAACAAACAATATGAACAATGCAAACACTATTAACAACAAGTACATAACACTACACTTTAATGAAAGTAGAATGGGTCTAAACTATTCGTCAGTAATTCAAAACACGCACGACCATCTCCAAACTTTGGTGGATGTTTAGCTGTGCATGTTTGTTGGTGCTGATTACACACTTGTCTTCTTGCACGTTTGTACAGTTCTGAATAGTTCTGGTAAAACCAACATCCCACATTGGAATCGTTCAAATTGAAGTGAGGTTGATCCTCTGTCCGGAATTTAGCTCTAAGCACCCGTGTTAAATCACATCCTCGAACAAGAAAATGCAAAGCAAACAAACAATATGCTCCACACACAAACGTGTTGTATCCTTGAAGTCTCATGAGATTCCATGTATAGGGTCCATGTCTGTCCAAGAAACGTTGAATGTCACTATGGAGTGGTTTTTGTCCATGCGAATCAAAGTAGTAAGTCGATTTATCGTTGAAAAACACAACCACCCAATGTTCACCAGGTTGAGTCGAATTGTGGGTATTCACTATGTAAGCTTTTACAGTCTCTGGTCTACGTTGTGGTAGTTGATCTTTAGCACATACCACGGCATTCAAGGGAGCTAGAATTGGTGAATGATCCAAAATATACTGCAACTCAATCGTTTCCATTTTCCCAATCCTGTTTAATTCGTCCCGCCCATTCGCACTCAAAAGTTTCCAATGGTGTGATCTTGTTCGTATCTACACTAGCCTTTATATTTGCCCACATCTGATAAGCATCAGCTTTCTCAGCGCGTGTGAGATCCATGTTTTGTAGTTCAGCGTACCATCTTTCCATCACTTGATACATGTCCAGTTTTTTTAATGCACTGTTCAGAAACATCTCGACCCACTCACTTTTGCTGCTAAACAAACATAGGGGATGTTGGGTCTGACTGGGATGATCAACAATGCAACCATAACAGTTTTCTTTCACAATATCAAAGAGGTGTGTCTGCAGTTCATGCACCACATGCTGGTTCAAACTCTTTACAATATCGTTTCGCCTATTCAAGTTGTAGATTTCTTCGTACAGTTGTTTGGCCAGCTGTTCTCCTGATTTGCTCATGGTTAATAGTCTGTGATGACTTCTCTGAACCCGTTAATCCCTATCTGACTGTCGTATTCGGCATACACAATCACATTGATGGGGTCACCAAGAGCTGCACGAAACTGAACCTCGATTCGCAAGTTTCCCGTTTTTATAGGATGCAGCTGTCCCTCTTCTGATCCTTGATCTGGCGTTAAGTCAATGCCCCACAGTGTGTACCCCTGCATGTAATCGTCCATTGTCAGACCCATGGAGCGGTTTAAACCGAGTGATCCCGTGGCTTGATGCAGGGACATGTATGATCTCAAAATTTCTCCTGTGGGAAAGTTGGGTTGGAACGGCAAGTTGTGTGTCGTCTTTCCGTCTACACTGACTTCTAACTTAGACAAGTTGAAATGTTGAAATCAAATGGGTTGGTTGCCAGATCACCGTTCATGTCTGTATTCTTTACCAGGCCTAGAATGATACGTTTGGGCAACTGTCCTTGAAATAAATGATCTTCGATCTTTGATCGCTGGCCTGCAGGAATGGTGAACGTTTTCACCTCAGCTCGGCGAATTGGGATCTTCATGCCATGTTGAGCGATGGTCTGGTTTAAGTTGTTGGCCACTACGGGTAACAGGTCAACAGTCCGAACATTGAATCCAGCGTGAAGTAACTGGATTTTTGCCTCTTCTCCAAACAGGCAAAAACTGACTGGGGTTCTGTTGAGTCGCAGTCGTATCTCTACACCATTGGGAAGGTACTTGTCTTGCAAACACAGGTCTAAATGCAGACGTCCGCACATTTCCAGAACACGACTCCGGTGGATACGTGTTCTTCTTTTACTATATCCTTCATTAGCTCCCGCAACTGTATGCTCTTGCATATGACCCGCCGTGTCAGGACTCCACATTTCTGTAGCGTAGAGCTGTGTTGATTTACTGTCCGTAAAATAAGACAGCAAATTCTCAATGTAGGCCCGGTACGCATACGTGTCAGCATTATTGGTGATCAGTTTGTTGTTCAGGTACACATCAATACTGCTAAACAAGCTGTGGAAGAAATTATTTACTGTGGATGTTTCTCCATCAGCAGCCAGATTAGTGTCATCAGGTTGGACTACTTTGACTTTCAGGTACAAGTAGCTCTGGTTGATATCAGTCCACTTTTCTGATTGAGCAGGAATTACAAATTCAATGGGAGATGAATTGCTCAGTGCTGACACACGATAATATTATGTCCACTGTGCATCTTGCATTGCTGTCATGGTAGGTGGAACATGTGACACATCAAGTTTAGTTTTGCTACACTCACAGAGCCGTGTTGCATCATGTTGTTCAATCAAAAATATCTAACGGTCGCGATGAGATTGTTCTTTTTTTGTTGTGTCTCCTTGACGTGCTGGAAGCAGAATGATGTCGACGTTTGAAATCTCGAAGCTTTATACCTCTCAGAGTTTTCTGACCCACATCTTTCAACAATGTTTTACCCCGTTTCTTGATCACTGTCTTTACATTTTGGCCAGACAGAATATCTTTTACGGCTCCTATACATTGTTTTTTCAGAGTATGTAGTCCTGAGGTCACGATGGGTTTCATCATGGGTAAGATGTTGCTGGCCATTTTCTTGAACATGGAGCCCAAACCATATCCGACTTGTCGAGGTTGACCACGGTAAACTGGAATCATCGTGTCTTTCTTTTAAAATGAAGCTTCACCATCGACTTCCCGTGAGTGAAATGAACTGATTCCCCTGTGTCACCGGTTATATTGATACTGATTTCGTTGAAATATGATCTGCTGACAGGTATGTGGTGTAGATTTAGAAATTCAAAGTGCATGTGTGGATTAGACCCTGCTTTTGTTTTTGTGCCATTTGGCACAACGCGTAAAATGGGTGCTTCGACATCCCCTATCAAAGTGTGTTCTGCCAGATCGGTATATACAAACAAATGGTTCATCTTCGTGAAGAGGTCCACACCGTACTTGAATCTGCTGTTGTCTCTGTCCGGAAACACCTCAGTACTTCCCTCTCCTCCAAGTTTCGTAAGGAGGAATGGATGAAGTTCCAAGCCGATCTTTGATCCACTATTACCGGTAAACTTGACACGTTTTGACAAGCCGGAAAAATTAAGTCCAAATGTGAGGTTTCTTTGAGTTAAAATTGTTTTAGTGGCTTGTTTAATAGCCTTGTCCATTTCGTCAGTGAGATGTTGTGGTGACGCATAGATGCCTGCAGGAATGCAAAGGGGTATTGCCCATTTTTTGCCTTCTAATTCACACCCGTTTTTCACTTGTGAAAAGGCTGCAGCCAGTTCTGGATCTTTAGTCACGACGTAGAATTTTCCTTCATCCTCTTCAATGTTTCTGACTTGTGTGGGAACGATCATTTCCACGAGAGCCACTTCCCAATTTTGTTTGTCGACATCAATGGTTTTTGTCAGCTTGGTTCTAAAACAACATTGTGTGTTGTTTGGGTACAATGCCATCGAACTATCACTGATGAGAGTGATGTAGAAAGAGTTCATGATTTCTTAAATTTTAAACTTGGGTTTGGAAGAATGTATCCGATAGAAGTACTCATCAGCAGCAACCAAAGTTCACGATCTGGACTATTGAGACACAGGTTCACTAATGACACGATGACGATGATAAAGATGATCACAATCTGTGTCAAGAAAGTGATTCTGTTGTTTGGTACCTCACTTTTTCCTGTCTGTATACTGTTGTCTACCTGAACACTGCTGGTATCGGACTGAGACATGCTGTTCATGACGTTTATACTTTATACTAAATGCGATTTGGAATCCAACTGTTAAACTTTTTAGGATATCCAAGCCACTTCACTTTCACTTCTTGAAAAGTTTTACCGCCTACACGCCTTGTACGCCGATCAAGAACTGATTCCACTTCGTATAGCTCATCATCTTTTATATGTTGAATTTCATCCCTGTAGAAGGATCCGGCGATAGTTTCTCCAGCCAAGTCTTCAAGTTTTACGGTCAATGGATGTGTTCTGTTGATGCGAACCACTTTGAACAATTCCACTGTCCAGTTGGGTAGATAGCCTTTGGCAAATGTTTGCTTTGGTTTTATTGATGCGGACTATATCACCCACTTTCAAATCAGTTGATTTCTTTTTTTTTTTTTGATGGTTGCCATGCAATGTCTTGGTGACTTCATGCTCATTTTCTCTAGACACAGATGCAGGGGTACGTCCGATGCTTCGATGAAAACGATGATTGTAGCCATGTACCAATAGTTGCAGTACATCCACATAATGACGGGTCTTGTGATGAGTAAAATATTTCCACATTCTTGATTTAAGCGTACGTTGAAAACGTTCAACAATACTCGCTTTAGTTTCTGGGTTTTCAGACGTGAAGAAATGAATGTCATGCTTATCTAGAAACTTCTGAAAGTCTTTGTTAAAAAATTCTCGGCCTTTGTCTGTTTGCAAAGAGAGTGGTTTTCGGCCTTCTTTTAGAATAGACTGAAAGGCTTGGATGAGCGTCTTTCCAGTTTTGTCAATGATGGGTACTACCCAAGCATATTTTGAAAACACATCAATGACACACAGTAAGTAGCGATATGGTGAATTCTCTTTGTACATACGTTGCATATCTGCGAGATCAGCTTGCCATTGATGATCGATACCTCCTACCACAGTCTGTCGACGTCGAAATTTGAAAGTCGAAACGTATAGGTTCTTTGACTTCTCATCCAGTCTCGTACATCCTCTAAAGTGATAGATTTGAACTGTTTTTTCGCTGCCTTGTAGAGTCCATGAATTCCTCCAAAACTCGTAGGATTATCAGTATCATAGTACAGGTGACGAAGTAACGTGTCCTTCTTTAGTAGGCGTCCCATGACGAATGGGCTAATATCTCCTCGGGTTCTTCCTTTTTAATAGGTCTTCGTTTCTTTGATGTAGGTGCGTAGGCAAAACTATCATAAAATTCATCCTCCTCCTCCTCTTCTTCTTCATCATCATCTGGTGTTTGTTTGAAATTCCATCGACGTTTATTGCCCACGACTTCTTGTGGGATGTTGACCTCTCTCAGTCCTCTAGAAAATTGTTCCCATCCTCGTGGATTTGACCCTTTCCGCTGTCGAAGTACATCATTGACCAGATCAATAATATTTGAACCTTCAACGGGTTTTCCATCATATTCTAACAGGCCATGTTCATCCCAACTTAAGTGAGGATGGTCTTTCAGCATGTTTAACAAGAGAGTAGCCTTTCGCCGCATGGTCGTAGGAACACTGTCTAGAATTTGATCTTTCAAGGTCATCGGTTTTTCCTCTTTCTTTTCAGTCACTGTACTTGTTGTTTTCTCAGCAATGTGTGGTCTGAAGGGTTTGAGTGCTTTTTTATGTGACACTTGAAAGCGATGTAATACTTCTCCAAATTGTTGTGCTTTTTCTGACTCAGACAATTGATTGTCGTCAAGAACTTGATTCATTTCTTTCTGTAATGATGAAGTCTGACTCACTTGAGGGGATGGGGGTAACCGAGGTCGTTGTTCCTTCTTCCATCGATTCATCTCTTCCAACAACCGAACTGGAACATAGGCCATCTTCTTCATATTTTCCGAATGATTTCACCAGCAAGAGGTATAATTGATTTGGCTAAGGGTGGTGCAAGTGCCAACAGGGGTAGAAAACCACCTTTCTGATTGAGAATGATTTTCTTTTTTCGAACTGATACTTTCTTGGTCGCTAACTGTCGGAGGTGTTGTCTCTTAGAATGCAATCGACGCTTCTGAGCCTCTGACAGTGGTACATTGCCTTTTAAAATGTTGTGACAACATTCAGCAATACAATCCACCAATTCTTTTGGTGCTTCTTGAATAATCTTCTTTCGAAATTTGGGCGAGGCTTCTGTCAAAGCAAGCAACATTTTGCCATGTTAACGAACGAGTGGTTGTTTGCGCTTCATGATGACAAATGATGATGAAATGTTTGGTCTCTTTTATTTATACCACTGTTGAAGGGCTTGTAAAGCGATATTGCCAGCACTACTCAGTGGTCCTGAATTTCTCATTGCAGTAACGGCAGTAGGTAAAGGGGAATGGAGACTTGGGATTGGTGAAAATCTTGATGATGATGATGATGATGATGATGATGATGATGAACGCCCACTTGAAGATTTGGAAAGGTCAAACAATTGTCGTCGAACTGTAGGGTTTGGAGAAACCGTCATTGATCCTTGTGGTGTAGCCAACCCAGACCTCATCGAACTTCTATTAGAACGGGGAGTAGATGAGGTCAGTGGAGAGAATTGGGCCACAAGTGGTGATGCTTTGGATGTTGTCCCTGATGTAACATCACGTCGAATCAGTATGGGGGACACTTTTGGTGTTCCAGTTGATACAGAGCGTTTTCTTCTTACAGTGACAAATCGGTCATGAGGCAATGTCTGCTTCTTCCTTGTTTGTTTCCTTACTGGTGACTTGCGTTTGGTTGGCTGTTTTCGTGGTTGTTGTCGTGACCGTTTCCTGGCTGGTGACTTTCGTTTGGGTGGTTGTTTTCTTGCTACTGGACCAAATTTTCTCACAGCTTTGGTCCCGTTCCATCGAAGCAGGGTACGAATGATGGTGCCCCCAAGGAAACCTCCACCACCAGGTTTTAAAATAAGTTGTCGTTTTGTGGTCAGATCCACATGTTGATCAGCTAACTGTCTTAAAATGTCTTTGTTGCGTTCCTTAAAATTCATCGTCTGTTTTGGCACGTTTACTTTTTTCTCTAAGATGAGTCGGGCAGCTAAGGTGAACCATTTCACCATCTCTGTTAATCCTGATTCTACAAGCTCTTGTCGTTTCGTTGGGTTCTTTTCCCGACTCAACGATTCTAGAGCTTTGATCACTGTATGTGGTGTGTTTTCCATGGTAGGTGTATCCTTAATGATGATCGAGTGTCATGTTCCTGTCATTTTATACTGTAGTGTAGACGATCGGTCCTCGATCTTCACCTGTTACCCACCGATGGAACACATCTGTTCTTAAACGATTCTGGTCGGGTGTTCTTGGATGAAAGTCAATGATAAGATATCCATGAGGTGTAGAGGTTGCATCTTGATACGCCATCACCAAATGGGGTAGTTGTATTTGGTTCGCAAGTGTTTGATCTGACCTTTATCTCTTGTGTTTTGAAATAATACCATGTAGTGTGCATTCAAGCCTTGGATTGTTGGAACATGTTTTGTGTGATGTAAATGACAGTGGCATTTCTATGGTGTCCCTTTCGTGTGAACCATAATTTAATTTTCTCCTCATCTTTTTCTCCTAACATATCATCAAATATGACGAGGTGTGGTAAGGTTGTATCGTCTACTATCTCTTCATCATCCTCAGGGATACCCTGAATGAATTTGATAGCTTCACGTTCTTGTAACTGTGCGTAGGCACTTTGCCATTCTTTGTAACACCAGACGATGTGTTGTGGTACCACATGAAATAAATCGGTTTTGTACTCAATAAGTTTTTTTACAAATTGAGTTTTTCCTGAACCACTTGGCCCTGAGATGAAAATGTTACTTTCCATGATGGTCTAAGAAATAATAACAGCATTGACATGACAACATTTTATTTTATACATCATAGCAAATAAACACTTGAACAACATCAGTCAAAAATGTAAACTATGACACACATCATGAATCAGTCTTTCTTTATACATCATCCATTCCGGCAATATCATGGTATATCCCATAGCATTTAAAGCCATGCACACTTCGTCAAACAGTTCCTCGGATTGTCTTAGCGCCTGTTCTGATTGAATTCCAAGTACACGCACAGCCAACAACACAGCTCTACTCCATGGATTCCGAATTGGAGTTATGTTTTTTTCCTGTAGTGAAGTATTTCCCATGTTTTGGCTTCTCATTCGTCTTGCAAGTACTCTGCGTAGTATCTTATTTTGTAGGTGTCTCAGAGGGATTCGTCTCCCAACTCAAACCTTTCTAAGTTGTTGAAATCGGGATCTTGAAAGAACTGTTCACTAGGATTTGGCCTCGTTTGTTTGAATATTGCGGCGCACTGTTTACCAAAAATGTTAAACACTTGTTCACAAGTGATAGGTTCTGGAGTCAGTAAAATGGCACGTATATCCTCTGGTGTGTCGTTCCGGTAGTTAATCGCAAATCTGAGATAATACGCTCATCAAAACGGTTCAGTTTCTCCACTGTATCAATGTTTAGGGTATCAATGTATATGTACCACACGTCAGAGATCAGGTTGCGTAGCAGGTTGTAAATGGCAAAAATCCGTTGAAAGACCACACTTTTATAGCTGCTTGGAAGATCACGCCCTCGTACATCACTAAAGATATCATAAACTTGGTTTAAACAAGAGGGATCCTCCATCGTCTGGTGAATTATTCTGTTTCCAACGCGCTGTGCCCAAGTAAAAAATAGCTCGTTGCAAAATGCAGCAGGTTTCTTATTAGCTTCAACGAGATGTCTGTAGATCATCTGTTGCATTTCTACTGGTAGAGTGTTCATCGTGAATCTCCGTATGTTTCCACCACCGTTCAGGCTATGCACACGATCACAAGCCAACTGGTTATGACGGTTGGTAACCGTACGGCACTGTCTTATATTTGTCCACGACCACGCGTTTTGTATACACTGAGCGGAACGTCTTGGTCTGTGTCTCGCTGATCACTTTGCGATTTCTATGTCTCTTGATTCGGGATTCATATTCGATGACTGTCTTGTAATGTTTGCGATCTTGTACACAGTCGACCATAGTCTTAAAATTGACTTTCTAACTAGCATTGTAATCCAAAGTGATGCCTTTTACTTTGTATTTCTGATGTCGATTTCCTTTTTCATCGATATATTCATACCCATAGTTTTTTGGCCCTAATGCCACGAATTTGACAATGCGTCCATGTGGTACTTCATCCGTCCACTTTCCCAACTGACTCTCTTCAATTGGAATGTTGTACTGGTCAGGGTCATAGATGTACATACAACTGTCTGTGTCAAAATACAGTACCCGATCTCCAAGTTTTTCCAACTGGGTGTAAAGTTCAAGTCGAGCATAGGACGTAACGAAGCAGCTACCACTGGATTTGAAGATGAATGGGGCTGTGTTGCGTCTGTTTCATCCGAGTAATTCACCAACATGAAGTTGTCATGATCGAAAATCTCGGCAAACTGCACAGTGACATGACGGTCGGAGAGTAGGTCATACAACCGGTTCACCTTAGTCACATACTCGGTTTTGATTTGAACGTTGTTTTGTGCATTCTTACCGCACAAACAGTTCAACATGGTTTTGGCAAACGCTCTTTTTCCTTTGTTCTTTTTCACGTTGTCGAGCCAGATACCCTCTATCTGAAAGTAATTCTGTTTAAAGCGGGCTTCATCATCTTCTGTTTTTACCCAATTAGGGTAACCACTTGCTTCTTGTTTCAATTTCAAGTATTTGTTAATATACTGTTTATACACATCTTTACTCCATGTGTCCCAGTGCCAGATGTGGAAGACGTCTACCAATTGGTATCCTACCTCAAGAGCTTTAGCTATTTCCACATGGGTCCAGGTACCTGTCAACATGCGTTTGTACAGAGTGTGATTGCATTTTTCACGCTCTTCCTCAGCACAGGTACGGCACAGTGTAAAGATCATTTTCTTGTTACAGTGAATAGGTAGGACTGGTAGCCACAGGTCTTGTGGTGGCAATACACGACATTTGATGAGTCCCTTGTACATTCCAATGTTGTTTATATCAATCATCTCTTGACTTAAGATGTTGGGATGTCCCAAGGGGTATGCTTTGTACTTGTTCACGAATGGATACAGTGAGCAAATGTCAGCATACTTAATTTCTTCCTTGGTGGTTGTATCCACTTCATGGTACAATTGAACGGCATTGGTTCGTCCACCAAACAAAGCATCCCGAGGTATAATAGGTTCTTGGAAGGGAAAGAAACGGTTCACAGTATCTCTGTATTCTGGTTCAATCTTGCATTTCTGATCAAAGTCACAATCCCACATTACAACTGTGTTGTAACCTTGTTGAATCAAGTCTTTCAACCGAAAGGTTGTGGCATTGTATAACTGCTCCATAGTTTGAAGTGTGTAACCGTTCACACAGTCTCTCCTTGGGTAACATTTTGGACATCCGTGTGTCCAGCACCCCATGAATTCGTATACGGTGTTCGTCTCTTTGTGGAATCCGTCAACGTAATAGGGTCCAATTTGTACTTCACCTCCATTTAATGCATGGCGAATGTGCTTATTCTCAATGGAAGCAGTTGTTTCTATCCAACGAATCCCTTTGATTGAGTATCGAGTTTTGTTTGGATATCCGTCATCAGAGATTACAGCCAAGGTCTTTGGAGGCATTGAACTTTTACGCCAAGCTTTGTTGCACACTTGAGCTAGAGTGGTCGCTTCCAGGAACGGATCAATTTGGTCACTGGCCAACAGTTCTTTCCTAAACTCTCCACAACCTCGTCTCAAGATGTCCACATCTCATTTGCAGTACTTTTGCATTTCTAACTGAAAGTGAAACACAGCCTTTTGTGCCACTTTTGCATCGTACCATTTCAGAAACGCTTCTCTCTTGTCAGGTTACATGCTGTTGGGTCTGTAAAAATGTACGGGGAGATAGTCTCCAATGTAGTCTTGGTATTCATCCGTGTTGGCATAAAATGGAAACCATCCTTTTGCCATCTCAGTCAATCCAAACGTGTCGGCGAAATCGGACAAAGGCATGTTGAGAAAACTCAGTGAGTCGATGAATCTCACTTGATGGACTTTCATCATTAGAATTTTGCTTCCATTCATGATCAATTCTGGTTTGACTGTATCATGTGTCAGTAAGTACCTCAAAATAAACTGTGCATCGTATCCTTGTGAGTTGTGAGCAATCACTGTGGTACCTTTGTGACTGGGTTGAAACAGCCATGCACAAAATTCTGACAAGGTGTTGTTACCACGAAATATTTTTTCTCTTGGCTCATCCACAGCTTCGCATTTCTGACACGGGCTTTCCATGGATTGACACATACAGTCTCCACAAGCACGCTGAGCAACACAAAGTTTGGTATATGTTCACCCAAATCATATCGGCACTCAAAGTCAAAGAAGATGAAAGGCACAGTCGGTGACTTCATGTTCTCTGGTTCTTTGTACGTGGGGATATAACACTGATGTTCTGCATCCACAACTTTCTTGCAATACTTGCATTTTTTAGTGCCAGGACAGAGATGGTTCTTCTTTGTGCCCACAACCATTTGACCACAGGTCTTGCATTTCCATACACTTTCACAGATGTTTTTTGTAGATTTTCCTGGTTTCGCTTTGTGCTGATCAAAACATTTCTGACTATGAAATGTTCTACCACAGTGATCACATGGAAAGAATCCTTCTTTTGGGCATAGTGTCGAGGCGTAACACAGACAAATGTTCTTGCACAAGTGAGCTTCTCTGTTGTTATATCCGTAGTTACAGTGTTCACAGAAGTAGCTGCATCCCAGGAAACCAGTGATTGATGTAATGCAATCATAATGTTTATCATGATGATAAATGTGAATCACCTTGCTTTTGTCTGTCAGAGGTGGGTGATTGAACAACACGTACATTTTCTCAAATTGTGGCCACACTTTGATCACATAGTCTGGATAAAGGTGGGCTTGAATCTTCTTGTATTCTTTTATACCACAAGGTTGATTTGGACTAATGCCCACACTATCTAACAATGTCTTGGCTTCTTGGCTTTGAAGAAATTTTGCAGATTGTCTCATCAAATTCCATCGCTTCTTCCAGGCTGTATCGTCCGTTTTATTGAGTTTACATATCCCTACCACAATTGATCGTGCCAAGCACTTACTGTCGTGAACATTGTCTATCTTTACCATACTTCGTTTGACTTTGGACATGTTCTCAATACTTAGGTACGATCCAAACGTTCTTTTTGTTCTTCCACCACCCTCGGGCATAATGACATGTGTCATTTCTAACTGGAGATGCCCGTCATGAATCTCAAACTTGTGGTTGCTTTGTGATACTTTCTCTATTTCGTTCAACAGCGTATCTCCTGAAATGTGTGTTGCATTCCCAAATGGAATGTGGATACCAAATGCTAGGTCAGGATGATTTATGGAGATACGAATTTGATCGTTGTCATTGACCCGTGCTTCTCTGTATAACTGTTTCACCGTGTCATTGAAAAGTTGATGTGTAAATTCAAACGGTTTTTTTTATCTTTCAAATGTAACATCGTACACGTCGCCATTCGTTTGAAACTTTCTTGAAGTTCTCTGTGACCGTGGCTGTATGGAATAATATTCCCGTATATCACTCTTGGTCTTTTTTGCAGGTGGCTCATCATCGCTGCTTTCTTCACTACTCGACATCGTTGTGATTATAAGTAAGTGAGCAAAGCTTTTTAGCTCACCTGAGCATAGCTCAGGGTGAGCTTTTGGGATACTTGATTGTCCGTCGGCCGTCGTCCGTCGTCCGTCGTCAGTCGTCCGTCGTCCGTCAACAATTTTGATGTTTACACACTAGAGGCCACAGTTTTGATCCAATCTTCCTCAAACTTGGTCAGAATGTTTGTCTTGATGATATCTTGAACCCTTTCTAAAATGGGTCAGGTTGGATCAAAAAGTAGGTCAGTAGGTCAAATCTTAGAAAAATCTTGTTGTCCATCAACAATTTTGATGTTTACACACTAGAGGCCACACTTTTGATCCAATCTTCCTCAAACTTGGTCAGAATGTTTGTCTTGATGATATCTTGAACCCTTTCGAAAATGGGTCAGGTTGGATCAAAAAGTAGGTCAGTAGGTCAAATCTAAGAAAAAATCTTGTTTACACACTAGAGGCCACAATTTTGATCCAATCTTCCTCAAACTTGGTCAGAATGTTTGTCTTGATGATATCTTGAACCCCTTCGAAAATGGGTCAGGTTGGATCAAAAAGTAGGTCAGTAGGTCAAATCTTAGAAAAATCTTGTCGCCCGTCAACAATTTTGATGTTTACACACTAGAGGCCACACTTTTGATCCAATCTTCCTCAAACTTGGTCAGAATGTTTGTCTTGATGATATCTTGAACTCTTTCGAAAATGGGTCAGGATGGATCAAAAAGTAGGTCAGTAGGTCAAATCTTAGAAAAATCTTGTTTACACACTAGAGGCCACTATTTTGATCCAATCTTCCTCAAACTTGGTCGGAATGTTTGTCTTGATGATATCTTGAACCCCTTCGAAAATGGGTCAGGTTTGATCAAAAAGTAGGTCAGTAGGTCAAATCTTAGAAAAATCTTGTTTACACACTAGAGGCTACAATTTTAATCCAATCTTCCTCAAACTTGGTCAGATTGTTTGTCATGATGATATCTCGAACCAGTTTGAAAATGGGTGGGGCTGGATAGAAATGTAGGTCAGTAGGTCAAATCTTAGAAAAATCTTGTTTATACTCTGAGGGCAACATTTTTGGTCCAATCATCCTCAAAATTTGGCAGAATGTTTGTCATGATGATATCTTTTGTGGATGGGGTCAGAAAATTCCTGAACATTGTTTCACCTCATCATCTTAATTCTGAAGCAATCTGTTTTGTACAGGCAATGAATGATACTTTTCTCAGGTGAGCGATCTAGGGCCATCTTGGCCCTCTTGTTTATACATCTAAGCTCCGCCAACCTGATCTCAGGCCTATAAAGTGCGGTGTGACCCGTCCACTTCATCACTCTCAAAACTGATTCAGACTGCTCTCTTCAGAATGACCTGCAACACATTTGAGTTCTGGGTGAAAGGACAACTACAAGCTATCAGTGACAAGCTGATCAGACTAGAAACAGAAAGACAAGTGACATGCTACCGCTGTCAGGAAAAGGGGCATTATGCATCGGCATGTACGAAGAAAGCTTCAACAGTACGGGTGTGCTACCGTTGTCATGAACCGGGACATTTTGTTTCTAATTGCCCAAAACCTGCAGTGTGCTACAGCTGTCACGAACAAGGCCACTTTGCATCCGCTTGTCCTAAGAAAGGAATGAATAGTACTGTACCTACAGTAAACGCACAGGCGGACAGTGAAATGCAGAAAATGGACGTAGTTGAGACAGTGCCACAGACGGACAGTGATGTTGAGTTACTAGAGGCTGTCTCTGAGTTGGAGAAACCTACCGTAAAACCCAAGAAACGCAAGAGAAGCGTCAACACATGCATCGTGTGTCCTGAGGCTCACCCATCAACAAGCAGTACAGAGTGTAACCGACCAGCTAAGAAGCGAAAAATGTGACATTTGAACACTAGACTTGAAAAACAAAGTTGTGTTATGTTCATTATTTGCTGTATGACCCACGTTTAATTCATTGTTGCTGTATGACACATGTTTGTTGTTAAACACAATAAAAATCATATGACAATTGTATTAGTTATCCTTTCTACATCATTGTAATGGTCCTGAAAAGGACCGTTATTTATTGAGAAGTGTCTAGCACTCACCCAAATACAAATACCGCCAGTAATGCCTGCTGGCTTCTGGATATGCCAGGTAAAACCCTGACAAATCCGGGTACAATGGCAAAGGGGGTAAACTCGGGTACAAGTTGACACCCTCTTCCTTAATACCCTCTTCCTTGACTTCTACTTTCTTCTCCTTTCGTAACGCCTTCCTTGCACGTCGGAATAATCTACGAAGGAACTTCATGGTGAAGAATGAATACATACACATCATTACACAATTTATAGTCAAGAAAAAAGTAGGTTAGTAGGTCAATCCACCCCAAATGTCAAGGCCGAAGACAATGCTATCTAACTCAGGTCAAGGTCGAACACATCATTTTTTTTTATTGGATGAAAAAATAACGTTCTCTGATTGGTGTGCGCCAACACAAGAAAGTAGGTCAATCCGGTACTATAAAACAGTGCACATACTCTATACTTTATTATTCATGAGTGCAACATGAGACCGTTCACACGTATGTCCACCCCAGACTTGCTAAAATTGTTCCTCGACAATCCCAGCTATGAGGAACAAGAGAGCGACCCAGACAGCTATCACGACCGAGTTGAGGTGTGTGATCAATATCTCACTCTTATAAAAAGGGGAGATCTCCCTAATTACCTGTCAGTTACCTTTGAAGATGTACCATCTACCCTACTACAGGGATCGGGAGACAGCCTGAACTTCATAGGTGACAAGGATCTACATGTAACCCATTGTCATTTGCATCTCCTTGCAGGATGGATGAAGAGATATGTCATGGGATGGGACTGTGCAACGTGTGGTATGGACCACAATATGTGATGGGACTGTACAACGTGTGGTATGGACCACAATATTTGATGGGACTGTACAACGTGTGGTATGGACCACAATTAATAAGAAACAAAACGGCCCTTTTCAGGGCCAACCCAAATGTCTCGAAAGGACATTTTACAATTGTCAATCCCCCTTTAACTTACATAACGTTAAGAAGTGGTCCTCCTTTAACTAAGAAATAAAACATGACGTCAACATGACAATATTGCGTCATTCGAATGTTTGGTATGCATACTCTATCCGATCTTAAGTCATCCTAGTTAGATCTAACAGGTAGGACATGTTTTTTTATTACATACGGTACCATAAATCTGTTTTCGTATATAGTACCATTCGGTACTATAGTATAGATTCGGTACCATAAATTTTCGACTCGGTACCATAAATTTTTTTTTGAAAAAAATCACGGTACCATAGTGCCACCCTACACTACTCATAACGTTCAGTTTTGCGTTTGAAAAAATAACAGCTGTAAAGTTTTAGATCTATTGAGAAATATCGATTGTTTTTCTCCGATCGGAGAAAATCGATCGGTGAAAAACAATCGAATTTCCTAATTACATAAATTTATATGTAACAAAACAGAAAGAGCGCGGTGAGAGAGACGAAGAAAGGCAGATAGATACACCAATAAGTAAAAATAAGTTACTGTTTAGTTAACAAATAAGTAAATGTGTAGTTATTTTCCGTTTGAAACAGCAGGTTGCTGCAGAATCGGTAGACGCTTTAAATATCTGTTTTTGTTTTTACCCCGATTGCACTATAATTGACCACACGAATAAATTCACGCAAATAACGTCATCATCGTCATCAAAATCAATAATTATATTGCATTCAAAGTACATGTGATAATAATAAACAACCACCCAATGTTTTCTGAAAATTAAAGAAGGTTTCGGAAAAAAACGATTGTTTATCTCCGGTCGGACGGTGAAAGCCGATCGGAAATTACCGACAACGGACAGGTACCGATCGATCTTTTCGCTGTCGGACCGAATTCAGATCGGAGTTGTTGATTTTTAAATCACTGTATCTTTTTTTATTAATGGGTGGAATTTCTTAAATAAACTATTTTTGGAAAATGGAAACTATGCTCTTTCAGAATATATATCGGTTAATAGTGTATATGCATTAGTGCCGCTTAAAGTTTATGGAAAAAAACCGACGTTCCATAAATTCACCGACGCGGGTTAATGCTAGAAAACGTATTTGTCGCTAAATTTAGGAAATGCAATATACTAGCCAGCAAAAAAAAAAAAGAAAAAACAAAAGGAAAATTTGTAATATAAGCAAAACCTATGATGAAATGGGTAGTGCCATCTGCGGGATTCCATTTTACACAGCTTAAGCCGAAAAAAAACGACAGTTTAATTTTTTACAAATCAATAGGCATAGCTGGCAAGGTTAATAACCAAAAAAAAAAAAAAAAAAAAAAAAAAAAACAGCTGGTAGCATAAAAGCTCACGTGCATTTATCCAAATTCCAAATTAAATTTCAATTTTTACACAAAAAATTACAACTCACACTAAACATTAAAATATGTATTATTTCATTTGTTTCAAGGATGATTAAATGAGCGATGTAATTAAGTCTTGCAAGATCGCACAAAGCCTAATTAATAAACCTAATTATATCAAACCAATATATGATGTGGTATATACACAAAATTTCTACATTATTGCCTTCCAAAATAACACTGTTGCATTTTTGTCATCTCTTTGGTCACATTTTTTATTATAAGATTCAGATGAATTTGAAAATTCATTTGATATCTCTTTCAAAGCGTTAAATATACTACATCACTCTATATAAACTAAACCATATATTTTTCACCGAATGATTATTCTCAGAAATAAAACATCCAAATAATTTGTGTTTGCTTCACCTGCTTCAATTTTAATAAAATAATCTGTTTGATTCAGTCAAATGATATGTGTTTGCTTCATATTTTTTTTATTTCATTGACACTAGGCATGTCAGTTAACATTGATTATTTGACTGTTCCGTTACAATATCAGTATAATAAAACCTGATTTTTTTTTTTTTTTTGGGGGGGGGGGTGTTGTTGTTGTTGTTTTTTGGAAGGGGGGGGGGGGTTAACGTCCCATCGACAGTATTACTTGAGACAGAATTAGTGCTGCCATACTGCAGCAAGGGTATCCGGAACGTTGCTTTGACCGAAATAACTGCCCTACTAAACAACATCAATGCACTCACTATACAAGTTATTGAAATGACTATGGTCTTTATCCGTCTAACACATACATATACATTCACATATTACACATGAACAGGCCTATACACAAATTCGTATATCCGGAAATACATTGTAACACGACTTTCAGTACACAGAGAAGCATACGAGCGTAGGACGTGTTAAGTGTTCCGTTGATTCTTATATTGGTCGTGGTTAAGCTATGGATACATCGATACAGAGGTTTGTACGTGTTTTACTTAATGCTTATATATCATCAAGGCTAATTATCAAATTGCTTGTAACAGCAACAGTGTTGTTTGCACTTCTTGGGCTGAGACTGTCCGGCAAAAGCAAAGAGTTCCGAATGACACTGTATTTTCCAGAAGTGTACAGGAAGACAAACGATGAAATATTTGAGAATGAAAATATCGATGCGTATAACCGATGGATTGTTAGACAACCTCCAAAAAAGCAGGCCTGCGTACATCCCGACCTATATTCAAATATAAATGAAACACGAAAATATTTTCAAGCAAGAGAGCCTATTAATTGTACCAATGCTTTTGACTGGACCTACACAAGTCGGGGTCGATTTTTCATTACAGAAAGAGCCGTGAAATTGCATGGGAATATTAAATGCAGTGCTGCTTCTGTATACATGACCGACACAGATGGTGCCAAAACCGGCACGTGGGTGGATACCGTTGTTAATAATTCAGAGATTATAGCCGATGCCTTCGAGGTGAAGTGCAAATCTGCAAATGCTCTCTTCTACAAGAACATTCATTTTGGAATCAAACCAACACCTTCCTCTATTCGAAGAAACGATAATCACGGCGGTGTAGCAGAACCGGAAGTGAATGTGTTGATGTACGGGCTCGATTCTTTATCAAGGCCAATGTTTAGAGTTCAGCTTCCTAAAACACATGCATATTTTGCTGAGCTTGGTGGCCTATTTTTGGACGGATACAACATCGTAGGTAAGCTTACATTTAGGTAATTATACTTCAGTCCAGTTACAATCGATGAAATGTCGATGTAAAACGAAAGTAATTTCCGATACCATCCGACTGCTTTCTTTATTTAATGTAAAAAGGATGGCATTAAAAAGTGGATGGAACAAAATATTCTATTTAACGGCATATCCCACAGTCCCTTAAGGTATTTAAGAGCTGGTTAAATATGTTGCTGCTTACATTCTAAAAATTCGGTTTTGGGGTTATATTTTAAGCTATAAACGTGTTCAAATTCATCATCTTTTTTTCAGACGAACGTTTCTGATTACAAAATACATATTCAAACAAAGAACAAGTTAAATTTAATTTTCTTCAATGGCATTACGGTCATTCATAAAATCATTACGTACATTTATTTTTCAATTATTCCCCATGACACACGATCTTGATAAGAATAAATGTATTCTTTTATACGGGGACATATACTAAGTATTATATAAAAATATGCATGCAATGCATTAAAAATGCAAACAGTTGAACCTGTATTAGCGGCTTCCTATATTAAGCGGTCAACCTGCGTTTAGCGGTCATTTTAGAATTACCAAACTATAGCATTTTATTACATGTATATAATTATTTACCCTTCATTTAGCTGCCACGCCTGTTAAGCGATCACTTTCTCTTATTTACTTGATTGGCGGCTTAACCCTTTCCCTCATAGAGGAAACCATGAAAAGACCTATGCGAACAACATAAAACCAGATCAGCCTGCGAGTAACTCGCAGGCTGATCAGGTTTTATGCTGTTCGCTGCTCCTCAGTGGTCTGGAAATGAGGACTTTATAATTAAATTTGGTAAGGTTTAACTGTGGTTTTCTGCAGATCAGGCTTTATGTGGTACCTATTGAGTGCGTCAAAATGAGTCTATATGAGGGAAAGGGTTAAGACAGATATGACTGTATTTTTCGGCGTAGCTGTATAAAATCGATTTCGATGTTTATTTTTAGACCAAAATCCCCCCTGCAAATCTGCAGAAGTGGACTCGCCCACTTTAACCTGCTGATCATGTAGTATGCGGAGGAGGTGGAAGTTAACCCATATATTATAATTAACACATACTTTCCTATCAATTAGGGGGTCTTACTTTATCAATACGGATCTAACCAACAAACATTATGAATCTTACATATACAATAACATACCTTTGACCCCTTTTTGTAATAAGTAAACTTAACCATGTCAGTGTGTACAGAATGTATATAAATAGACTGCATGATCACTATTTTAAGAATACATCTGGGTTCCCGGAAATACAGTCTATTATTAGATTGTAGGAGTTCAGTTTGTTTTCCATTTTACGCCGAATATCTTTTTTTAAAGATATTTCTTGTTAAATATCAGTTAAAGTTTTAATCTTTTTACCATAGCTTAACTAGTGTCAAATAATACTATAATACATTTTTTTTTATTCTATTTGGTTACACTTTTACCTATGTTATTCGAAATACACGTGTTTAAATAACAAACGAACAAAAAACAAGTTGATCGTTGAAACAAGGGCGCAATCACATCAACTTTTTATTTTGAGGGTCATGAGTTCGATCCCCGGCGGCGACATACAAATGTCATTAAAATAGGTCCTGGCATAGCTCCATGACTTGGCGCTTGGCATTTAAGTGTATTATACCAAATGTCTACGTATTACTGCAGTGTGGCAACACTATATCTATCCCAAGTAGACATAGTCTCCAAATGATTGAAATACTGTCGGTGGGACGTTAAACCCAATAAACAAACAAACTTTGGTATTCATTACACGAAATATATGATCATGAAATAATATTTTATTGATATAGAAACGCAAGGAAAGTCTTTAATAACCTGAGCTGAAAGCAATCAACGACGGATGGTGTATCAATTAAGCATTGATGAATTACTAGTTGCGATGTCAGTACTTGGTCATTTTCAGACCTATCGGTTAAAGGAGAATACAGTGGTCCCTCTCTACAACAACATTTGCCGGCGACATGGTAAAATGGTTGTTGTAGGGAGGGAGTTGTTGTAGGGAGGGAGATGTGTGGACCTTATTCCCAGATAGATGTACTATGTTTTCTGTATGTATGCATGTATGTGTGTATTATTTCCATTTTGGTAAGACAGACAGACAGATAGATAGATGTACCATGTATTCCGTATGCATGCATGTCTGCTTTCAAATTAAAACACTGCATGAAAAATAACATGCGGCATTCTTAATAACGTTTGATTATACGCATGAATTTATCAGTCTTTCAATCCTTTCTACATCAAACATATAGCCTGCTCCAACACTTACCAGTTTGTTATATCTTCCTCGCACTTCATAACTGACATTCTTTTATCAAAAGTGACTCTCGGATGAGCATTAATTGCCATCTAAATGGTGTGAAAATCAACAAAAGTACAAACGGAAATGGACGCTTCAGTCTTTCTCCCAGCAATTCTTTACAGAACAGAACAGAACAGAAGTTTATTAGGCATTATACAAAATACATGTTTGTAGCCATAAACACAGTAAAAAGGTAGCATAAACTACATGTAAATATATGTGGTTACAAATAATTTTACAGGAAGCTATATGTTATATGTGGTTGTATAATGGTATGTCATTATATAAAATAAATCTAACTCTCAGGTACAAAGAAGAGAAGTAATGGTCATCAGCGGCGTAGCCAGGCGTGCTCATGTACTCAATTGAGTACAAATCGATCCCGAAAATGAAAAATCTTTATGGCCTAAAAATGCAATAAAAATCGGTGGCTAAGGGGGTTATGTTTAAAATGCTTTGTGCAAGTTAATGGTTCTGCAGAGGGTTTCGTATTAAACCTTGAAAAATAATTAAAAAATAAATAAAGAAAAAAAAAACATTGTTGTACATCAAGATATCAACACCGGTCTGGGTAAGTCAACAGTCTCTATAATTCATCAAAGGGAAATAAATATAAACAATCATGTCGTAAGGACGTGATGACGCAGTTCCGTCCCTTAGTTTTTAAAGCGGTACTTTTTAAAATGGCGACGCCGCACTCTCCGCCGTATTGCGATGTTTTCAACGTATCTTTTAAGTTGACAGAAGAATCGAAGAAAGATTTTCTGACGAAAACGTGGGATGATGTCCTGGATTTTAAATTCCCAACAAGGTAGATAAATATATTAACAATAAATCTATTTAAAATTATTTATCCTTCAATTTTTCATGCAGGCTGATCTGGTTTAAAGAAGTATAGCAATAGATCTAATATAGATCTAATATAGACTAGCATACATGTGAAATGTAGTAAAGAAGTGGCATCAGAATAATAGAGGGTGCAGATTTGTCGGTCGACAGACCTTGCCTACACTTTAAATTGCAACTAGAAATGACTTTTAAAACGATTAGCCTCACTGGCGTAGTGGTTAAGTTGTCGGATTCGGAATTTTTCAAACCGGGTTCGAGTCTTGTTAAAGTTTTTTTTGTTTTTTTTAATAATAAAAATTTCTATTAAATATTATTATTATTATTATTATTATAACATCTACAAATTAATTGCTATGAGAATGAAAGAAGATATTTTTTTCTTTTAAATTTCAGAATAAGTGGGGGCACGTTCCGAAAGGCACAGGCGGCCTGGTTCCAGAAGCACAACTGGATGCGCTATTCTGTTAGTACTGACGGTTTATTCTGTGCCCCCTGCTACATTTTCGGGAGCAAGGACAGCCGCAGCAAAGTCCTCAGTAATGCCCCTCTCACTGATTGGTGTAACTTTAGAAAGATAGTGGAGCGCCATGTACATAGCCAATTCCATGGCGATCAACTTATAGCAGCTGAAAATTATCTAGCTGTGATATCTGGAGATAAGAAAGACATAGAACGCTCATTACTATCATATTATAACGAGACCGTGGAAAAAAATCGCAAGATCCTCACTGCAATAGTAGAGACAATTATCGGAAGTATTTGGTTTTATGGCAGATGAGGCGACAGACGCCGCAACCATGGAACAGATCGCGATGTGTGTGCGGTTCGTCGACACCTCGTCGTCAAAGATACGAGAGGAATTCCTGGGGTTTTCCAGCACTACTAGTACGACGGGAGAAGCGCTGGCAAATGCGTTCCTGGAACATCTTAATGATTTAGGTAATTGTCAATACTGTTTAAAATCTGGTGTCCAACTACCAGTTCAACAGAACAGTGTACAACATCAACAGTTAACATTAGTAGGCTATCAAAGTACTTTAAAAGCCTACTGATGTTAAATGTGTATGTTGTTGTATGACTTATTATTTTAATTATTTTGTATTAGTGAAAACATGAATGTACATTTAAATGTAAGCAGTCCCCTCGATTTCAGTTCTACAATGAGCATATGTTGTACATTCAATCAGGCGTCCGGACAGAGAACATGAGGGGTCAAGGCTATGACGGTGCGAGCAACATGTCTGGGATCCACCGAGGGGTTCAAGCCAGGATTCGCCAGCTGGTGCCAGAGGCTGTGTACACACACTGTAAAGCCCACTGCCTAAATCTCGCCATTGTTCATGCTTCCAAAGAACGGTATGCCAAAAACATGATGGATACTATCCAACAAGTGGCATTTGCTTTTAATTACTCAGCGAAGCGCCTTCTGCACTTCCAGGAGACACTGGCAGATGATGCCATCAGCAGGGATGCCATGGTAGAACGGACAAAGCTGCGATCATTATGTGAAACCCGCTGGTCATCGAGGGCAGACGCTCTGCATACATTTTTGGCGTCTTACAGGTGTAGTTGATCATTTTGTCATAAACCCATTAATATTTTTACATGTATATTTAATATAAGAAATAATATATATATTACCCAAACTTATTGAAATGTTATGAGTTAATACTCAAATATGAAAATCCTTATCTGAAGCTCTGAATTATAATGTCATAACAAGTCTTTAATACAAAAAATAACGCAATATAAGTTCATTTAAAGCACAATGCAAAATAACCGCGACATTCCAAAGTCGTTAAAAATGGTAGTCATAGCCCCCTTGCTTGGCGCTCAGCATTTAAGGAAGGTTGCACGACTGGTTGGCCCGGTGTAAGGATAATGTGACTGGGTGTGGTATCATGCCACATGTCTACGGCGTGGTACTACAGTGTGGCAGCACTATATCTGTCTCAGGTAGACATCGTCTCCAAATGATTGAAATACTGTCGGTGGGACGTTAAACCCAAACACACACAAAAATGTTGGTTCGAAAATTGAGATTCAAGAAAAATTTGGCTATGTTAAGTTAGTGAATGGTTATGTATAGATTGTGTATGTTCTGATGTTAAATATTTTCAGGACAGTGGTCACCGCCCTAGACAGGCTACATGTAGCAGTGGACCATGGCGACATGAAGGCGGCACTCTATAAACTAGCTGTCATGAACTTCGAGTTCATTGTGACGCTCGTGGCCATAGAGCACGTGCTGCAAGCCCTGGCACTTTGTCTGAGTTCCTCCAGGCAGAGGATTGTGATCTCCTGAAGGCTACGACTGACACACGCGTGGTGTTTGCTTTACTTCAGGTATGTTTGTTCCTTTTATCATCCTCTCATTGTAATCAAGCCAGTTAAATAATGTTAAATCTAATTGAAAGTAAGTTAATTTAGAACAAGATATAGTTGCGACAAAAGTAAAAGTATGCACGATTTATTTTCTAGGCGGAGAGGGCAGACGACGCAGTCTGGGATGAACTTTTCGGAAAGGCAGTTGAACTCACACGTGACGTTGGCATCCAGCCGTCTGCACCACGTCATATCGGTCGCCAGCAGCACCGGCCAAACGCACCGGCTGAGAACGAGTCCACGTTCTGGAAGCGTAACATGTACCTTCCGTTCGTTGATCATCTGCTGGCGGAGGCACGACTTCTGCAGGCCAATGTGCGGTTTCAGGCACAGAAACTTATTCCTTTAAAGGTAAGTTTTATTTTAATTTTCTAACACGTTCCATATGCGTTTATGTGTTTGATTTACGACAAAAGTCTCTTGCGCCCTTGTGGCGATGGAATCTACGCTGGATTGAGTTTAATTATATACATTTATACAGTATTTCCATAGAAAAATATTATATAATAAACAACTAAACAGATTTGTAAAAAATTCTGGATTTGAAATGTGCGTAGGAGATTCAAATATGCAAATCTTTTTTCAAAGATCCAGCACGACGGACTTCCTGGCGAAGTAATCGCTGACCTCTTCCAGGGATTTCGTGCCTGTGTGGCTGCAGACGAGGCTGCATTTACGCGGGAATGTGAGCGGTGGCGCCACTGGTGGACGGATGCTGGTCTTGCACAACATCGCCCTGTCGCCCCGGTAACACTACAACATGCGATAAAACTTGCCAGCAAGGACCTCTATCCCTCTGTAAGGATGTGCCTAGCAGTGTTGGCTGTAATGCCGGTATCGACGGCATCGGCGGAAAGGTCCTTTTCGGTCATGCGGCGGGTAAAGACATACCTGAGGAGCACAATGGCGACAGAAAGGTTGTCTGGTCTGGGTCTCCTCAACATATATAGGGAAAAAGAACTGGACGCCGAACGTGTAGTTGACATTTTTGCCAACATGCAAAACCGAAGATTAGCCTTGCTGTTCAGAGATGACAATGTTTTGTAATTTATTTCTCATACAACGTCTAGATATCAACTACTACGTTGTGCCAGTGTTGTCTGTACCGTCAGAAAACGAACACTTAAAATTAAAAATAATAATGTTAATTAATTGTTTAAAGTTGTATTTGAACCATTTGGGTACAATATATGTGTAAAGCTGTATCTGGCAGGTCCTTGAATATCGTAATAATTGATTGCATCGTGTTTAAATCTTAATCTAGAAAATGAATGTTGATTGGCTTACGGTTATTTTGATACAGCTGTCGGAAAATTTTCAGAATTTTACATCATAATGCATTACCATATCGGCAGCTCTCTACTAAATCACTGTATCGAGATCACCTGCCACAATCTACTTTGAACACTTATACTAACTTTGGTCCAATGTCTATCGTACTTTCTAGGCGTTAATAGCAGAAAATACAAACTACATTAGGGTATAAATGAAATGTTAATGTAAGGCCTTTAAATAGGTGTATATATTTTTCGGAAGATATAGCTTAACACTCTTTTTTTATATTTTTTTTTTACATTCAAGACTTGATCAAAACACAAATAAATGATGATTTACAATGCTATGGTCCTTAACATTTATTAAAAAACTGAATTTGATCAACTTTCTCTATGTAAAAGTTGAAAAAGCACCTGGAAATTTTTAACGATCTGGTTGATTTTGGAATGTTTTCTGATTAATAAACTCGATAATTGTGTGGCTAACAGGTGTAACACATAAAAGTTTCATTCTTATTTCAACTTCTACTCATTTTTTTTTCTCAATTATTTAATTTGAATTTTGGTCCTTATACAACTTTAAAAGTGAAAAAATACAGCCTTTTTTACACTTTTGATATCACCCATTTCAGTTGTTTCCATCATAACAAATAAATACAGGATACGCTTTTCAAGTTGTTTTAACATCTTCCTTTTTCACCAGCTTCCGGGGGCCTCCGGCCCCCTGGACCCCTGACCAGGACTTTGCCCTGGACCCACCGGGGGTCCTAGCGGCCCCCTGGCCCCCAGCTAATTTGAGTACAATTTAAATTCCTCTGGCTACGCCCCTGGTCATTGCATAAGATAATTGTTCCTTCCCATGGGAAGGAACATCTATAGTCATACATTTCAACTTGACAGTTTCAGATTCGCTTCCTGCGGAGATGTTATCCCGCTTAGTATCTGATTTGCCTCATGATACCTACGATGAGACGGGATCCAATCGGAAGTGACGTGATAGCAGAAACCGCCATTTATCCGCCATTTTATTTCACGTGATGTCCGCCATTTAACCGCCATTTTATCGGCCATAGTCAGTCTAGCAGGTGCGCGTAGGTTTAAATTACGGCTTCGTGTTGTCCCGTTTAAGAAAATACGATGTCAGCCTAAATTAAACTTAGCCCTATTTAAGTCCTTGAATTTCTTGCTTCATTTCCTGTGCTACCATGATTTAAAGAAAAAAGAAGAACTTAAGAAAGGTTTGACTTGGAGAGAAATGTTCAATCACCAATACAGTTTGTCCTTTTCGTACTCTAAGGTTATCCCTTCCATATGCAAATGCTGAAAAACAGCTTTCACTTCATACTTCATAGTATAGAAATGCCCTGGAAGGAACTTTTGGTAGGCTAAAACTTGTAGTAGGAATAATAGTATCTGTTTTACATAAGTTTACAACGTGAGGTAAATCAGCGGATAAGGGGTACCAGCCGGTATGCGCGTGTATCGTAAAATTTACACTTACCATAATTTTGGCTAATAGGTAATCGATACCGTTGGTGGGAGGTATATCAGACCGTTAGGGACGTAAATACAATGACCGTTAACGTTGTAGGGAATAACCGTTGTAGGGAATAACCGTTGTAGGGAATAACCGTTGTAGGGAATAACCGTTGTAGGGAATAACCGTTGTAGGGGAAATTTTAACGTTAAAAACCACCGTTATAGGGAGGGAACCGTTGTAGAGAATAACCGTTGTATGGAGGCACATTTTAACGTTAATTCCTTCGGAGGAATAAAAACCACCGTTATAGGGAGGGAACCGTTGTAGAGAATAACCGTAATTGTATGGATTGAGTCTTCTCTAAAAACACTTTTTACAGACTGGAAACTTTGTTCTATCAGAATATAAAATAGAATGATGTTTATAGGTATACCGGTAGTATTAGAAGCGATTGTGTACATCAGAGGTAAAGTCATGACGTCCTTAGGTATGCAACAATTTGAAATAAATCAAAGCGCTCAAGGTCTGTCGGCGGGGTTATCATAAAACAAAGAGTTACAACTAGATTCTGGAGTTGCAGGAAAACGTATGAGGATTTTGGTGTCAAATGACCTTCGCCTCTTTCGAGTTAAACGCTGGGATTAGAATAAGAGCTCTTTTATTTTTATTTGTTTATTTATCTTTTTTATTTTATTTTTTTTATTTTTTTTGCAAAGGGATACTTAATGATATAGCCCTTCGATTTCCTTTTGTGATCTTGTATGCAAGTCTTACCTGATTATAATGTATCCAAAATATTTGAACCGATCTTCTTATCTTGCTTTAATGGCCATGTTTGAACAAAATTAATAACTTCTCTGATTGTGTCCCAGATAATTATTAGCTGAGTTCGTGCACTATTTTCACTTTTGAAGAAATCTTAAAGTGTTGACCTTGTTATAAAGGCAGTCCATCCATCAATGATCATCATATTACAATCATGGTCCTTTGGATGCCTAAAAGGACTTCAGTGCAGAGGCAAACGTCCATTGACTTGAAGCTTTAGGCAATTTTGCTCTAAGTCTATCAGGCTTGCATTTACTAAAAACTTCCCACAATAACTTGATGGACCATGATCACAATTTAATGATGGCTGGATTAAATTAAATGTAAAAATGATAAATAGTCTTTGCGGATGCATGCATGCTTGCAGAAAAATAAACCTCCCTCTCTCTCAACCACGCGCACACACATTTACATATTGACATTTTTAAACAATGCATGTATCATATTATTCTGAAGATTATTTTACAGAATCATGTTGAAAAGAAAAAATCAGTCAAACAACACACACAAGCCGCATGCACTTCTCAACTACCAGCTATCCACTTGAAAATTATACAAGTACTTATTACAATAAACTTACTTCCAAAGACCTCCTTCCGAAAATGAAACCCTAATGAAGCCCTGGTTATCTCCGTGAAAGGCCATGAGGTCCGAAATGTAGCGGAACTATGACAGAAACTTAACATTAAACTGTTCCTCTTTCAAACACCACTAAATTATCGACCTACTTCATTATATCTTTCAATGAGCGTACGGGATTTAGGAAGTCTTTAATCGCGTGAGTGTTCCTTTACTTACCTTATGTTTTTTTTACAGGAGATGGCACAACACAGGCCCTGACCCCAATGCTGACAGGCAGCTCCGAAGAGCGACTTCCAGAGGCAAGGCGAGGCTACAGCGGGGCAACAACCGTCGACACATACCCTTTCGTTTGGAAAGACTATGAACAAACAGGTTATGTTACATTTTTTGGCGAGGACGAACCGGTTCTTGGCGCATTTAATTATCGGTTACTGGGCTTTACACAACGGCCTGTAAACCATTATATGCGACCTTTTTATGTACGTTTAAAGGAGAGTGGCCTTTATGAAGGTTTTTGCCACGGACAAGTCCCCAGGTACCAGGTTGCATTAAACAGTTTGAGAGAGTACTTTGATGTGTACAAAAGTAGGAAGTTATTTGCGTTTGCTTTCCAATCAGAGCTGTCACATGGGGATAGCAACTTGGCACAAACAATGGACGACGGTCATACGGATTTTCTGAAATACTTTAAAAAACAAGGATACCTTAATAGAACTATAGTGATTCTATTCAGTGATCATGGTGCAAGATTTAGCAATCAAAGAGCCACAGAGAGAGGGAAATTAGAAGAGCGTATGCCATATATTGGATTCTTGTTTCCGGAGTGGTTTAAAAATAAATATGGGGTTGAAATGGACAATTTTGCGATGAATTCAAAGAGATTAACGACACCGTATGACATACACGCAACTTTAATGCATGTTTTGTATCATAGGAGCCCTAAGCCGGGAAACATTCAAGATATTGGTATCAGCTTATTTGATGAAATTCCCCCGGAACGGACGTGTGCGCATGCGCGTGTTGGTGCTCACTGGTGTGCTTGTATGAAATGGGAACCCGTGTCTGTTGTAAATAACACAATTGTTGAACGTATTTTAGATCACATTATTGACCAGATCAATACAGTTTTATCCCCTTATGCCAACATATGTAGAAAATTGACATTAAAAACAGTCATCAAAGTATTCAAATATTCAGTAAATTCGGACATGCTTTCATTTAAAAGAAGTGTTGATGTTGATGGAAGAATTCCGGAATTTTCCGACAGGGCGCTTCAGCAGGGGACCCTATATTCTGTTACCTTCAGAACGTTTCCCGGTGGGGGAGTGTTCGAAACCACCGTGCATCACTCCTCTGACTCTGGCCAGCTGACTCTGAACTTCAAGGATATTTCGAGGACAAACAAATATGGCAACGCTCCACTGTGTTTGCAAGACAATCATCCGGAGCTTCGGCCATTTTGCTTTTGCTACCACTAAATGTGTGTGTGTGTGTGTGTGTGTGTGTGTGTGTGTGTGTGTGTTAAAAGTAACTTCCCTGATGTATTATGACTAATGGTTGTATTCCACAGGTCAGGTAGGTGATTCTTTAATTTGCATCATTTCTTTAGCTGATTGACTTTTTTTTTTTTCGAGGGTCAGGATTGTAACTACATTAAGGACCAGAACCTGTAAGTCTCTTTTCAAAAGAATCTCGGGATTTTGAGTCTTAAACGCCAATATCAACATGTACTGACATGTCGGTAGTCTATTCCCTCTTTTCGTTATGTCCGAGTTGCCGTTCTTGTGGGACGGCTTATCATATTCCATGGCTTCATACAATAGTCTGTGTCTTTTACTTTTGTTAAGCTAATATACCGTTCTGCAAGAACAACAACTCCTACATTGTAACCAAGCGACCCATTTTTTAGATTCAATATCATCATCAGGTAATACATATCGTATTTGAATAGTTTACAGCACATGTAGTTATTGGGGTTTTTTTCCCTTTTTTTTCTGGTTTTCTTTTTTCATTTTCCATTCACCATTATTAATACTATTATTATATTGCTTAATTTACATATTCTCTTTTAAATATCATAGGCTTAATTTCCGAGTTTAGCTCACAACAGCACAACGTGCTTAAGGTGAAAAATTGGGATCACCCTCCGTCCGTCGTCAACAAACCACTTGGTCGAAATAAATGAAACTTAGCATAAATGATCTATGGATGGCCCCTCACAAAAAAATTGCTTAAATAAACTTGACCCATGCAGAAGTCTGGTAACCATGGCAACCAACATTATTTTAATTTGAAAACATTTATAGTATTCTCTAAAACTAATGGTAAAAATTGAATTTCATTTGAAAAAATGGTCACGTCATGCATGTAGCCCTCTACCATAACTACTAAAATGAAGTTGACCCATTAAAAAATGAGGCTCTTAAGGGTCTTCTTATTTTCCTTTGTGCTCTATATAGAAAATTTCAAATTCTTCTATGAAGCCAATGGTCAGAATAAAATTCATTTTGCACAAATGGTCACCTATAGACTGTCTACCATAATTGCTAAAATAAAGTTACTCCCTTGAAAAGTGAGGCCACTATGGAGTTGACAAGTGTCCTTATATACTCAACATAGAAACTTCAAACTTTTATGAAGCTAATGGTCAGAACTTAATTTCATTTGGCACAACATGTCACCCTATAGCCCTGTACTATAATTTCTTAAGCATGTTTCATCCCTTGAAAACTGAGGCCACTAGATGGTTGTCTTTTTTCTAACTAAAGAATTCTTTGTATATGAAATTTGAGTTATGTTGATGCTGAAGGTAACCACTAAGCTTTAAGCTTATGTGCTCTGGTGAGCGATCTATGGCCCTCTTGTTTAAGTGATTGCGCTTTCTATTAGTTTGTTATGCCATATACGGTGTGCTAATATCTTCTATCGTCTCTTATAGCTGCTATGTACGATTTAGCTGTATTTTTTATTATTTCTAAATCATGTTTTATATATAGATATACATGAATCAAGGATTCACTACAAACAATTCTTTACATGGATTTTTTTACACCAAATTAAAGCTTCAAAGCATTCGATTCTATTTATTTCAGTTTCCCCAAGCTTACATTTTTCTATGACACAATCATGTGTCATGTCTGACCCGCGGTCCACTAGTTAAAATATATTACAAAGTAGTCCATGTTTTTACATTTTCGTGCGTGCAAAGCTTAAAACACTTTCCATATACCCGATCTACAACTTATATCCATGAGTTGCATTTGTTTGCTTTGATAAAATCTCCCACAGTATGTCATTCATTGGTTTTACCCGAGATATATGGCGCTGCCAAAGTGACGGGCCATGATACCACACCCGGTCACATTATCTTGACACCGGGTCAAACACGGGGAACCAAACATGGGGTTTACGACTTTCGTATGTCACATTCGTTTAAAGAGAGCACAGTCTGCTGAGTTATTTTTTGTCGATTTGAAAACAATTTCTAACCATTCATTACTGTTCTTTAGTACTGTATATATATATTAATATGTCCAATTTAAATGGGTTCACACTTCCGTAAGCGCATGTGCTAATTGGTATTGCAGTCGAATGTAATGCTGTGAATGTAATAATTTTAAGTGACCGATATGTTTCTATGTGATTGTTTGGGAGTATCAAATACGTGATTTGTGTTTGTTTTAAATAGTTTCCAGTGTAATTGATCATATTAAAATAAGTTATTAGACAGTAGATGTTTGTATTTAATGATGTTTTATACATATAGGCCATGACCTACTTATCGCTTCCCTCGTCGGTCTGGACATTGCACATTTCATGTCTTCTGTATTGAATTGTAATTATACATAGTAGTTTAATTATTACATGATGGGTGGGATAAGTAATGCGTAATGTTTATCTTGTTAATATGTAACCGTAATATAAAGAACGCTTGGTGTAGTTAATACAGTAAAATTGTCTGTGAAGTGATGCTTTTTTGACTACCTATAAATAGCCTTAGTTTCACGCTTGTGGATTAGCTCAGTTGGTAGGAGCGTCGATCAGTACTTTTTCACATTATGAGGTCATGAGTTCAATACCAGCTGGTACCTTTTTTCTTTATAATTCTTATTGTTATATTTATTTTGCTTTTGTTAATTTGTATTTGCTTCCTTTTGATAAAAATAAATAATAAATAAATAAAAACTTTAAAAAAAAATCGACCTCTCTATGTATAAATAATATATGGAGAGGTCGATTTTTTAAAATTTAATTCTTAATTTTAAAAAAATCGAACACTCTAGTGATTTTTTTACCCATGCATTCTTCATCTTAGATGTAATGTTCTGCTGTCAGGATTCATAGTTTAAATTTCAATGCATCCTCAAGATGCATAAAATATATGGCCAATGCATCTGAATTTGGGGTTATATTTTTAAGCAAAGTGAGACCCGGACTCGTGCAGAGAAATTGATAAAATAATAAGTGCCTCTCTATATATAAATAGGCCTAATTGATAGGGTGACCTTCGGGGTCTAAAATAAATGATGGACCGGGACAGGTATTGCAACAAGCAGTGTTTATACCAAAATGTTTGCCAGGGTTTGTAGTTTATGAAACTGTCGGCATAAATTGGCATAAGTGGTGAAGTTCCAAGAAATCAAAGATGGCCGCAAAGTAATAAAATAAAGCTAAAATTCTTATTACTTATTTTTAATGCTAGAAAAATATAAGTAAGTAAAAGTTCTTTGCAGAAATGTATTTAAATAAAAGTGGTTTTCGCATTAAGGTCAAGGTTATATTCAAGGTCACATTTAAGGTCAAAGGTCAAAATTTGAGAAATATACCATTCTGAGCTAAGATTGTTAACTTTATTATAATCATTTATAGAAATTGATTTCAAGGGAAACTTTTTTTTTTTTCATCCAAAATTAATATTTTCAAAGGTGTGTGAAGTTAGCGCGTAGATCTTAGATCGTAGATCGAAACTATAACTAATTTTCTTTGTCGATTTGGGTCGTAGATCGTAGCTCAACCATTGAAATAAACCAAAATAAATGGTTGAGCTGGATCGTAAATCGTAACTCAACCATTGAAAAAGTTCGCGGAATGGTTGAGCTGGGTCGTAGATTGTAGCTCAACCATTGAAATAAACCAATATAAATGGTTGAGCTGGGTCGTAGATCGTAGCTCAACCATTCAAATAAACCATTATAAATGGTTGAGCTGGATCGTAGATCGTAGCTCGACCATTGAAAATGTTCATGGAATGGTTGAGCTGGGTCGTAGATCGTAGCTCAACCATTCAAATAAACCATTATAAATGGTTGAGCTGGATCGTAGATCGTAGCTCGACCATTGAAAATTTCATGGAATGGTTGAGCTGGGTCGTAGATCGTAGCTCAACCATTCAAATAAACCATTATAAATGGTTGAGCTGGATCGTAGATCGTAGGTCAACCATTGAAAACGTTCAATGGAATGGTTGAGCTGGGTCGTAGATTGTAGCTCAACCAATGAAATAAACCAATATAGTTGGTTGAGCTGGATCGTAGATCGTAACTCAACCATTGAAAATGTTCATGGAATGGTTGAGCTGGATCGTAGATCGTAGCTCACCATTGAAAATTTCAAATGGTTTAGCTGGGTCGTAGATCGTAGCTCAACCATTGAAATAAACCAAGATTAATGGTTGATCTGGATCGTAGATCGTATTTCAGTCGTCGTCGGTAATTTTGTACTCGTCTGGAAAAATGAACTTGTCAGGAAAAATTATCAGTCGCTTTTTGTTTAGATTATCGTAAACTATTATATATTTGTCTTCTTTGTCGGGATAAAATTTTAGTCAGGAAAAAGTCGCATAATCAACCAATATTACATTTGTCGGGAAACTTTTTTTCTTCGGGAAATATGTTCTCGTCGGGAAAATTGCATTTGTCGGAAAAAATGCTTTCGTCGGGAATAGTTTTCGTCGAAAATCTTTGTACTTGTCGGTAATATCTCATTCGTCGGAAAAGTTTCCGTCGGGAAATTTTCTGTTCGTCGGGAAAAATTATATGTCGGGAATTTAGTATTAGTTGTGAAAATTGTATTTTGTTAATATTTTTATCTTCGTCGGGATTATTGTACTCGTCGGGAAAATTGCATTTGTCCGAAAAAAATGTTTTCGTAGGGAAAATATCTTCCTTCGAAAATCTTTGTACTTGTCGGGAATATCTCATTCGTCAGAAAAGTTTCCGTCGGGAAATTTTCTGTTCGTCGGGAAAAATTATATGTCGGGAATTTAGTATTAGTTGTGAAAATTGTATTTTGTTAATATTTTTATCTTCGTCGGGATTATTGTATTCGTCGGAAAAGTTTCTGTCGGAAAATTTTTGTTCGCGGGACCCAGCTCAACCATTCCATGAACATTTTCAATGGTCGAGCTACGATCTATGATCCAGCTCAACCATTTATAATGGTTTATTTGAATGGTTGAGCTACGATCTACGACCCACCTCAACCATTCCATGAAAGTTTTCAATGGTCGAGCTACGAGCTACGATCCAGCTCAACCATTCCATGAATTTTTCAGTGGTCGAGCTACGATCTACGATCCAGTTCAACCATTTATTTTGGTTTATTTCAATGGTTGAGCTACGATCTACGATCCAGCTCAACCATTCCATGAAAGTTTTCAATGGTCGAGCTACGATCTACGATCCAGCTCAACCATTTATAATGGTTTATTTGAATGGTTGAGCTACGATCTACGACCCAGCTCAACCATTCCATGAAAGTTTTCAATGGTTGAGCTACGATCTACGATCCAGCTCAACCATTTATAATGGTTTATTTGAATGGTTGAGCTACGATCTACGACCCAGCTCAACCATTTATATTGGTTTATTTTAATGGTTGAGCTACGATCTACGACCCAGGTCGACAAAGAAAATTAGTTATAGTGTTGATTTACGATCTACGATCTACGCGCTAACTTCACACACCTTATTTTCAAAGCATTTTTAAATAAACCTGATCCTAGTTATTGAATACCTTGACATTTTTATAAAGTAACAGCTGACCTCCTATCGGAAAATAACGATCGCTTTGTTTCTATCGGAAAATGCCGAACGTTCATATCCAGTCGAATAAAATCAAACATAAGACGGGTTTTATTTGGAAATTGTTTGATTTATTTGTAGTTAAAGGAAGAAACTAGTGTTTAAAGTCGCACGTTTGTTTACAAAATGCATTAACGGTACATCCGTTGTTTTAGACTAGTATAATATGGTGATCTTCAACGAACCATATCCTGAACCAGATACTGAATTTTTTATTGTTGCATCTTTGTAGCTGTATAAATAATTTTAGTTAATCCAAGTTCTACATTTTTTTATCAGACGGTAGTCTACAGTACGTTGATTTTTAGAATAAAAATTAAGTTTTGATACAAAATGCTTAAGATTAAATGTTTAAACATTACTTTTTGTTTTCGTGTAGTTTAAATTAATAACATTAGGTCTGGGTGTGTGGTGAGTGTATTATATATATACATTAGGTCTGGGTGTTTGGTGAGTTTATTATATATAAAATAACAATAATGACATCAGGGTTAGAAATATATGTGTCCAGCCTGACCAGGACGCAACCCGGGGCCATTTGCTTTCAGGGCAAATGCTCTACTGACTGAGCTGGACAGGTCACTTACACTTATTCCTCAATGTTTAGGGTAAAACTTATTGGCCATTACAATAACAATAATTGTAATTTATATATATATATATATATATATATATTATTTAAATGAAAAATTACCATTTAATTTTTGTTCTTTTCATATGATGCAAAAGTAGCGCATAAATGAATTATATTTTTAATATGGGACCTCCGTGGCCAAGACACTTTAACACTCACTCTGCCACTCACTGCATGGGTTCGAATCCCGGCTGGGTCATTTGGATTTTCATGTGAGGAAGCCTCCCAGCTGGCTTGCAGTAGGTTGGTGGTTCTACCTGGATGCCTCAGTGCATTCGGGGTCTTCCTCCACCTGCAATTAGCTGGACTTCGCTATATGACTGAAATACTGTCGCAGCTTGATGGTAAATTAAAAAATCTATCTATTTATATTGGTTTGTTAAAAATGAATGTTTTCTGTGGCTTATTTGTTACAACTGCAGAGATTCAATCACGTAACTTCTTTCAATTGTGGGTTCGATTCCTTGCAGTGTCACTTTCTTCATCTAAGTAAGCCATCCAGCTCGCTTGTGGTAGGTTGGTGGTTCTGTCCGGCTGCCTATGTGTACTCATCCATGTTATTAGCTGGACATCGATCACTATATAACTGGAATACTCATAGTCGCAGTGACAGTAAACTCCAGTCAACACAATAATTAATATAACTTTCGATTTGTTTATACAAATTCCTCAGACTTTGGTTACCAAAAAAGACTGAAATATAATGAAAATAAAATAAGTACCAGAAAATTCTAAGTATGCCTACTGTTGGTGCATGACTCAAACCAACGACTCCTGCTGTCCTGGAGTTCCAAAAATAAATATAACATTAACAGGACAGATATTCCTTTTCATACACACTACACTTCTCCCAAACCCACAACTGACGCCACCATGCTACTCTACCGCCTGGCCTAACTGGACAGATTTTCCTACCTACACAAACAATAAAAATCAAAATGAAATAAAAGTTTTAAATTTGTAATCAGGTGAGATAAATGTGTAACCAGTAATTTCCTGCACCCTTGCATGGCCAGTGCTCTATGAATTGAGCAATTGGACCATGTACACAAATCTCTAATAAGGAATACTTATAGACTGTTACATAATCCACAACCAATTTAGAATAACATGTAATCCCTGAATTCACAGGAAAAAGAACAAACTATAATCCAAAGAGCAGTAATATACTGAAAAATAGGAAATGTAACAGCCCCACATTGTAACCAATCTAGAAAAATGTGCAAACAGACCAGGCCCTGTGTTCCCAAACATTAAAATGGTACTTAAACTTGTATGATTTTAATACTTATACTCAAACTACGCCCATTAGTTTCGATAGGGATTTAATTATGTTACTCAAATTAAAGCCAGAGTTTGTACTTAGTTATTTTCGAGAACACAGGGCCAGGACTCTAACTCGAGAGCCCTCACTTACATGGCAAGTTCTCTACCAATGCATCTACATAACCACTTAAACCTTTCAACTTTAAGGCTACAAGTTAAGCTGTTACATTTCATAATGATTGAAGAAAATTTCTTGCAGCTTTAACAATTCATTTGCACTCAGGCACAGATAATTAAGCATGTTGTCATATTTGTTGAAAAACATAACATCCTGAAACTCTAAAATAAATCATGGCTCACTTGGACTCAAATTAAGAGCCTCTGGTACACTCTCAGTGCCAGAAATTTATTCAATGAGCTTTTGAGTTATTTTCCATCATTTGTTTCATCCATTTAAACTTGAACTTAATTCAACCTACTTGAACTTAATCCAACCTGATCAAATTGCACATATGCACCCAAAAAAATATTATAAGTATATTCAAGTCAAACACAAACAATAAAGCCATTAGCTGTTATGCATATATATTTTTTATTTATTCAACGAATGTATTATAAAGGTAGTTATCCTAACCAAACCACAGGCTACCGGCGTGGGACCCCCCAATGATACAAAGTAACAATTCAAAACACATTTTATAACAAAATTTCACAATTCAAGAAAAAAAAATATTGATATCATAAAATAAGAAAAGGTATGTAACTCTCCGTTCAAAATCTATAGGAAAACTGACATGGTCGTATTCTGAGCTTCGTATCTGACACAATTTTCAGCCGATTTCAAATATGCCGGGCTTGTTCAACGCAGAAACAATAGGCCTTTTCGTTGCCGAGTCGATTTTCTATCTTAGATAAACTACAAAGACAATACGAGTCACGAAACTCAATGGAAACTGTACTCGGACACGATGTGACCGAAGCAATGCATATCACAGTCAATGCTTTTTTCAACGGCAACTTCACAGAAATACAATATTTCCAACAAATACCCATATTAAACAATAAATTATGTATTTATTTAATTCTCACAAGTTATGCTTTTTTCCAGAAGTCGCTAGTATCGATGCATTCCGCCCTCATTCCACTGTTGCATTTTGTTATGACTGGCGGCTACCATATTGAATTGGTTATCAGCTTTTGTGATAATTACAATATGACATTTGGGAACCAGCGATTCAAATCCTGGTGTGGTCTGTTACATCTCATTTGAATCATTAGCAATAACTCACAACAGAAGAGAATCATGTCTATGAGACCAGGAAGCTCATCTGAAAGGGTCGCCTGGGAAAGGTCCCAGTAAAGCATCTCAGTCAGGCTGCACATTTTTCTCAACCTGTGACATTTGGAACACAATTACAGCAATGGCTTAAGTGCTGTGAGGTTCTCTGGATCCATTTGGAAGTATGTCACGGTACCAATAACTCACAATAGATGAGAATCATGTGTAAGCTGCCACCACTGGTAGCTCAGTTGGTAAGTGAAGGCTCCGAGTTTGAGTCTCAGCCAGGCTGCACTTTTTTCACCCTGTGACAAGTACGTTTCATTCTTGACAAGCTCTAGTAAACAATCAGCAAAAGAAATCTACAGATAAGAAATGGACTAAAAAGCACGAGAGTCATCTATGGAACAGAATTAGGGCAAAAATTGCATCTCACCGTCTAACAAGTCCATGTTTACATGTGACATTCTGCCTTTGCCATACTGACAAGTGATATGCTGTATTATGTTAAGTGCGTTTATCAATGCTGTCTACTGACTAATGTTCTTGTGTATCTTGCATTAGTTAATGATTTGGCTTTCATGTGTCAAAATTTGATGCTGTTATATTTTAATGTATTGTTGAGCAACTATCAATGTGACATTTGTTTTACGTTAAACTGTCTAAACTGCCTCAATCAAAGAGAAGTTAATTCGTAGAATCAAGATCCTGCGTTTCGTTTTTACTCAGGGGAGGAAACTGAATGCTCGGAACTCTGGGAAAGTAATTGATCATAAGGGGGGGGGGGGGGGGGGGGGGGGGGGGTTGGGAAATATTTTTTCTAGGAGGACGGAGATACATTCTGAGGGGCATCTGAGGGAAATTTGGTATATTTTTTTTTCAGTTTTGACAAGATTCCTGTCCCACGACCCTCTTGTTATTGTAATGGGGGCGAATGACAACGCTTGGAGGTAATTGTTGCAGTAGGCGGGCAGTTAACCTATTATTGCTCTTAGGAAGGACCAGTACTAGACTCATATCCTCCGTAAAAATCTCGCATACAAAACCATGGTAGGTAGCCGCCGGGCTTGAACTCACAACCCGCTTATTCAATATATAGATCGTGAAATTATTTTTTTTATTAAAAAAATTGAAAATAAAATGTATGTTCAGCAATAGTAAAGGCGTTTGCCTGATTCAGATTAAAGCAGACACAATTCCGTTGTTGTTGTAGTTGTATTGGGGTTTACCGTCGCTGCGATAGTATTTCAATCATATTGCGATGTCCAGCTAATTACAGGTGGAGGAAGACCCCGAGTACACAGAGGTACCCGGGTAGAACCACCGACCTACCGCAAGCCAGCTGGAAGGCTTCCTCACATGAAAAATCCGAAGTCCCAACCGGGATTCGAACCCACAGTGGTGGGGGGCTGAGAGATTTGTAGTCCACGACTGTAACCGCTCGGCCACGGCCCGGTGACTCTGGGACTTAATTACGAAACTTCGAACAGTATGTAGATCGACGAGATGTGCTCGTATATAAAATTTTGCGTGACGTTCATTATTTTTAAATATTCATCTTTGTAAACCTGAGCTCATATAATTTATATCTGAAATGTTTGGCCTGCAATTAGAAAAGCAATGGAAAGTATTATGTAAAATGCAATTATGTCTTTAAGCAGTGGATCTACTTTCAATTTCAAACAATTTGTTTAAAAGAAATAACTTTTTCGAATTTGGAAACAGCCACAGTTTCGTACTTCATTTTGCCGATTCTTCCCGAACAGTAGTATAAAGTGACTTATTATAGGCACGCCACCTTTTCTGTGGAGGACGAAATTTCTGTATATACTACTCCGAACTACCGACAGCGAGTTCAGGTGAACAACTACAGTTCTACTCGAGTTATAGAGCGTCCGCCTCGGGTGCGGGAGGTCGTGGGTTCGATCCCTGGTCGCAACATACCAAAGTCGCAAAAAAAAAGTTACTGTTAAAGCTCCCTTGCTTGGCGCTCACCATTTAAGAGTAGATGCAGGACTGGCTGGCCCGGTGTCAGGATAATGTGACTGGGTGTGGTATAATGCCACATGTCCACGGCATGATACTGCAATGTGGCAGCACTATATCTATTTCAAGTAAACATCGTCTCCAAATGACTTAAAAATACTGTCGGTGGGACGTTAAACCCAACAAACACACACTACTCGAGTAAACTCGTATTGATGACGTAATAAATAGACTCTAGTTAGCAATCAACTGAACGTATGAGGCTTACCCCTTGTGACTTTATATGTAAATAGACATATGATTAAAACAATAGATCTTTTATTTATGACTTTTTTCGAGCTTGGGCTTTAATAAAGTAGCTGCCAGCTTACATGCGTATTTAAAGACAGGATATCATAGATATTTATAAATTTCTATAAATTTGCCTAGATGCTTTCCGTCCGCCATATTGCTTTCTAGTCTACCCACCTACCTCTCTGGGTTGAACTCGCGTAACCCTACAGCGTTCGTATGGTAAAACCCCGCACGTTTTATTTGCAACTCTGGTAACTCTAGTTAACTCTAGTAGCTAAACTGAACTCGCTCCAAGTCAAACCGGCAGACCTCCCTCCAACGTCATGATGCTAGGTGCACATTTTGACATTTGTCATTCTGCTTGCGTACATGTGTTTTTTTGCTTAGCTACACGTGACATTCATCGATTCGTTAAACCGACGAAATAAATTCCATTTTAATACGAAACTGGACTGTCCAGCTATACACAGTGCTATACGGTGATGAAATGGAAATAAAAGCAGATGTATTTTCAGTAGTTAATTATGATGTGAATGAGTAATGAATGTTTAATGTAAAAAAAAAAAAAAAACAAATAACGCAGACGACGATTACACCGTATTGTACTAGTCAAAATGATGCTAGTCACTTAGACAAATGAAGCAATAAACATGTCAAAAGGCAAAATGTATTTTTTGCCCGAATTCTGTTCCATAGTCATCTAAATCGAAATTTGGTAACACTTGTAGACTAAAATATGGAGAGTAAGATAAATAAATAAGTAGATGTAGATCTGAACAACTAAATTACAAAAGAAACAATAACATTACTGTTTTGAATCTAAACAAACAATAACTGATGTATTTATGGATAAATTCCGCAAATGCTCTTGCAGAGAGAGGGAGAGAAAGAGAGAAACAAGACTGAATTTCAAGAGATATATAGAAAGAAAAAAAAAGGTGTGAATATTTTCATAACATAACAGAGAGATAGTGTGAGAGAGAGAGACAGACAGAGAGAGAGCGAGATGCATTAAGTAACGTCTTGCGTATGAAAAATAACATCAGTTAAAGGTCTATTGAGAAAAGAAAATCGATTGTTTTTCTCCGATCGGAGAAAAGCGATCGGGGAAAAACAATCGCTTTTCCTACTTTAGAGATACATTATTTTATATGCAACAAAACAGAGAAAGAGAGAAAGTGAGGAGAGAGAAGAGGAGAGGCAGTGAGATACATAAAAAAAGTAAATAGGTTACTGTTTAAGTAAAAAATAAGAAAATGTTCAGTTATTTTCCGTTTAAAACCGTATGTTACTTCAGTATCGGTAGACGCTTTAAATATCTGTCTTTGTTTTACCCCGATTACACTATAATTAATCACACGAATAAATTCACGCAAATAACGTCATCATCGTCATCAAAATCAATAATTATTTTGCATTCTAAGTTCAGGTGATAACAATAAACAACCACCCAATGTTTCTGAAAAATAAAGAAGGTATCGAGAAAAAACGATCGTTTTTCTCCGGTCGGACTGTTGAAATTCGATCGGAAATTTCCGACAACGGACAGGTACCGATCGATCTTTTCGTTGTCGGAGCGAATTCCGATCGGAGATGTTGATTAAATCGCTGTATCTTTTTTATTTATGGATGGATTTTCTTGAAGTTACTATTTTTGGAAACTGGAAACTATGTTCTTTCAGAATATATATGGGTTAATAGTGTATATGCATTAGTGTCGCTTAAAGTTTATGGAAAAAACCGACGTTCCATAAATTCACCAACGCGGGTTCTTTGATGAGTCAAAGTATTAGCAAGCTTACGTTTAGAAATGTTTTGGAAGGAACTTTTAGAAGGAGAACGTATTGGATTTTTATGTCAGCTTGTTTTCTGGTTGAAATATATTTTGGCTTGATGAGTAAGTCACGACATACTTTGCAGTCACGTGTCTAGAAATTGACAATCACATTATATTCATAAGTTGCATTGAGCAGTTAATATTTATGGAATGAGTTCACTCAGCGGCTACGTATAATAACACAGTATACACATCTATACATGCAGGTGGACACACTCAGATGCAATACATGCAAAACACAAAAAAACAATGGAGACTTCTATTCTTTGGACACACAAGAGAACTGATTGTTATTATTTGGTTTGAGTGGTAATGACGTGTATTATGTGCCTATCAAGCTTGTCAAATAGACAGGTGACATGTGAAAATAAACCTCTCTCGGCGAGGATAGAATCGATTTTCACAGTTCGCATTTAAATTACATTTGAAAATGCTGGTTTGGGACCAGAAAAGATGTTCAAACTAACCGAAGTTTCTTTATAAGCGAGTACGCTATAAACAAAGATTTTAATATAAGATCGGGGCCTAGCGGAAATGTTCCTTATAACCGAGAGTTCGCTTTATTCGAGAAAATTTGTAATTTAAATATTCATCATCTAATGTAGTAGCTCTAGCATAAACTAATATTATTTTGCATTAAATTTACTTTCCTGACTCACTTCTTTGCATGATAAAGACGACAGGGTTGATTTTTTTTCTTTCTTTTTTTAATATAAGAAATTGTAATGGTTGAATGCTTTTATAGACACATTAAATACCAACATTAAATCTTAGAATTGATTCATTTTTTTAACATTTTAAGATCATCTTTTTCATGCCTCTAAAGAGGCCTGTGACTATTGCCCTAATCAGACCTGAATTTTGATAGTTAACCCGAAGAACATGTGGAGTGTACATTATTTTCTATACATTAAGTTACTTATTTGTTCGAAAAGTCTATAATAAAAGAAAATCATTCTCAAAACTTTTTTCAAGTATTCATGCATTGTATACTGATTGAAAATAGCCAAGGCTTAATTACAATATATAATATATATTTATTTCCTGACAATGTATTGAAACATTCAAAAATATTTTTGGAATTATTTTCACCTTGATCTATATTAAATACATGATCATACTAATATACTATATACACACCAGCCTATAATTTATATGAATGAACTAGTTCTATAACCCAACATAATCTTAAATATTATATTATTATATACAATATATCTTTACACAGAATATTTAAAACTGTATATTTCCTTAAGATTATGAATGTGCAAAAGAACTATGATTTTTACACTAAAGAACAGTTTATCCTATTATCTTATACATATGTATCCCTTTTGACTTTGACCTTTGTTGAATATTATATACTTTTTTACTTTAATATATAATATAATAATCATTTTTATCATCCGTTATATACAAATCAATGTTTTATCAAACGTTTTAAACTAAGAAGAGAGATATCCTATTTGAATAATATTATAACCCATAATATTTCAAAATAGATGACTAATATATGTATGATTCTCTCATGTATTTTATTAGGTCAAATGCCATAGCATTCACTAAAGTGTACAGTGTGATCTAAAATACTAATAAAATGTTGATTTTCAACCAAACCTTTTCTTTTGAAGAAAAATTCTTAAAATACTTGCAATAAAATTAACAATTTTGGGTCAAAAATGTATTTTTGTGTTCTTTTGACCCTTGACCCTGAATTTGACCTTGAATATTTCCTTGAATTCATTTAAATTATCAATATCATCAAAAGACCTTATTTCAAAGAAGTTAAAGTAATTTTTATTTCCCTATTATAAAAATGTGAAAAAAGACAACTATTAACATATTTTAGCTTCAATTTGTCATATGGCAGCCATCTTGGATTTCTCGGAACGCCACCACTTATGCCATTTTATGCCGGCAGTTTCATAAACTACAAATTTGGCGAATATTTTTATATATAACACCCCTTGTTGCAATACCTGTCCAACCTACCCCTAGTTTTAAAGCTACTTTTTCACTCATTGTCACCCTACCAAATATAAAGGGAGGTCATTTTTTAATATGATGGTTTTGTGCATAGACAAGTAAGATTATAATGTCAAAACAGTAGAAAAGAGAAAAAGAAGGGAACAGTATGCTTATTATTAGCCGTCCATTAAAACATTTTGTTTTAATATTTTCTTGTTTACACTAGCATTAAGGTAAATTCATTTTAATGATTCCTCTGCGTCTTGGACCACTTAACCTCTACCAAGATGACCAAGGTACTCTAATGAAACATTAGAAAACCTTGGTTATCTCCGTGAAACGCCACAAGCTCCGAAATGTAGCGGAACCAGCTCGTATTTTCTTTAGTGATGAAGTAAAGGTAGGGCATAAAATATGCAACAATATACAACCTAAAATTCTCCAAATCTAACACGTAAAATAAAAAATGAGATTTTTCTAAAGTGAAGCGTTTATAAACGCCTTGAATATAAACATTAATATATAGCAGTTGTCTTAACCAAATGTGGTGTGAGTGTGAAAATCATTTTCCTTAACACAAGGTACATGTACATTTTCATTCAACGACATACAGGAAGTTATCATGTTATAAGGCCGAGACGCTTCGTATATCATTTAATTAAATAATAGTTTGAGGTTTCACATGAAAACGGAAAATTATTTTTTTTTTTTTTTCATTTATTGCGACTGTTAACAATGGGAAAATTTATTTCTGCCCTGCTTATCAGATCTTCATGTTTACATTAGTGCATTGTGTATCATGAAAACCATGCATATAGGTCTTGCCATAACAATGAGCACGCGCCATTTTTCAAGGGAAATTACCTTTACTTAGACTCTCATCACTGTGGGTTCACTGTCCCCGTTAGACGAGTGGTTAGAGCGTACGCCTCGGGAACTGGAGGTAATGGATTTGATCCCAGATCCCCCATACCAAAGTCGTGAAATGGTACTTTAAGTCGACCAATTAAAACTTACAGTATTCATCAGCTGTTTATTGCTTCACCTTTATGTTTAGACAGGGAGTTCGGGTGAAAACAAAACGGCCATCGGCCGAAAAAAAAAATAGTGCGTACTTTATTTTGGAACTGCGTGCGTATAGATATGCGCGTGATGACTCAGAAGTTCGATGTCATTATTAATAACTCGGACAAGTTTTCAGTACAGACAAATTATTGATCATAGTTTTCTGTTTGATAACCGTGATGATTTAAAATCATAAAAACATACAATATAAGTTTATCTTTACATGAATTTATCACATAACATGCAATTTTATTTAACAAGGTTTATATTATTTCCAAACGACCAGTGGATCTCATTTTATTGAGATAATTTGAGGACATATCACAAACTCTCATAAAATTTAATGTATGGAGTTATATTTTGACCAATGAGATTGCAGTATTTTTCAAAATTTTCGATCGGTTGAACTCGTTAAACCACTTGGTTTAATGGGTAACCTAGTATATACGACCAGTCTTTGTGCGCATGCGGTAAAGATGGACTTGGATAGTAACGTCAAATCATAATTCCATACATTAAGTAGGTTAATGTTTGTTACCGAGGGTTTAACAAGTTAAACCCTCGATAACAAACATTAACCTATACATATTTTCTCTATGGTAACTATAAACATGTAGCTGTATATTTAACTGAGAAACTGTTTGAAAAGTCTACGTACTTGTTGGACAAATAAGCGTCATGTCACAGAATGCCACATCATGTAGCGGTAAAACGTGCGTGACTGAAATGTGCCATTATCAAGCTGGTATAAACGAAAACAAAGTATTGTAACTTTATGTGTATTATGTCTATCAATACCCTTCTACAAACGCATGGTCACTCAATGCAACCATGTGTGATCGTAACAAAAAGGTGGTTTCCCCATCACAGGCAGTACCGTCTTAGACAGTAATGAACCTATATTTAGAATTATGAAACCTATATTTAGATTTTCTATTTTCGTTTGCCGTCACTTGACTGATCACATTCACTTTTCGCGCATGCGCTAGCTTCATAGGCTGAACGAAATCGCTACCCAGCACCATTGAAGAACATGTCACATGTTATGGTACCGAAAACACATGCTTCGGGGATACTGTATTCTATATTTAACCGATTTCGTCAAAGTTGCATTTACAAAAAAGTTTTTCTTGTGCAATGTGACCTACACTAAATCCGATTTTATTTGTTATGAAACATCACCAACATTAACTAGGGAGAGTAAAAAATACTTTATTTCTTAATTTCTACTGGATCATCTGTGACGAGCTGCTTTACCTTTGTTGATTGTTTTTATACAAGATGGATGCATTCCGTTTAAGCAAAAAGCAATCGCTTCAAAGAAACCTTTCAATTTTTGCATTAGGGTCTGTATTTCTTTGATGTATTCATTAAAACTAATTAATTTATCGTCAACTCCACAGAAACTTACAAAAAACACACACATGCACGTGCGTGCATACACTTACACACTAACACAAACACACAAATTTGGTACGTTGTTTTATGTGATTAGTAGAATATTTAATTCGAGATCATCTGTTACAAATCATTAAATTCGTTATCCGAATTAGGAGCCTCGTTTGGTACCAATAACCGATAGCCTCTTATGATAAATAATCTATTTCTGGTTTCCATGACGGACGTTCTCAAACAATACAAAAATACATACAGTATATATAAAATGAGTTCAACTATTCTCTTCCAAACCAATTGAGCCATTGTCCATTGTTAATTTTTTCCCCCTTCTGATTACATCAGGCTTTGCTCTAACGATGTAGTTGAACCGGAAACGTACGTGCTTTGAGTCACTTGACATTGCCTGTACTTCCGGGTCACCTCGACATCATCGCCTGGTCCTGAAACAGTTAAGCATCACCTTATTTACAACGTGACTTTTGAATGTTGCCTTTACAAATGATTCAGTAGCAACTAACCTCGCGGTCATATCGAACCTCTTGCATATTGGTGAAAGGACAATATAATAACGACTGGCGAGAGATAAGTGTTCATGCCATCCATATTCGGATGCATGCATTATGATCATGAAATAAGACATTGAATTCTTTTAGATATTGATAATATTGAACGAGGTAAGAAGTCAAATATTTTATATTGATATATGATAAACAAAGATAAACCCAAAAGCAAACTAATGCGACCATTGTAAGTGATAGTATCATACCATGCTCACGATTGACTGACGAATATCTATGAATGATAATAGTTTCTTTCACCGCGGAAGGTAATATATAATATTGCCTTTACGCTTTAAAGAAATAGAAAAATAGATTTAAAAATAGACGTCACGTGACCTTGTATCGTTGAGAATTCCAAGGGGGAATTTCAAAGGAAAGAAAGAAGAAAACGAAAATTGAAAATTAATGTAGTAAATGAAGCTGTAGAGTCTATATGTATGTTTTAATTTCTACACAATTGCATCCTCTTAACATAGTACAGCATAGAGAAGTAAAAGTAACATGATAAATGCGACACAGTGTTCTCCAATTAACATAGTGCGGCACACAGGAGGAAAAGTAACCAGGTTGATTGAGTTTTGCTACATTCGACAAGGTAGCCTCCCCTTAATAGCAATAGTGGTTGACTCCCATCTCATTCAATAGTTTCTTCTCTTTATACCACACACACACGCGCGCGCGCGCGCATTTATAAAAAAACACTATCATTATTAGTTGAAAAGGACATTGCACCTGAGTCCATTGATGGATGGCTGTAGAAATTTGGCTAAAAATCACAAAAAATTAAGGATGTTACATTCAAGTCTATATATTTGATAAATGTTATGATTAAATTTATTTTCTAATATATTCAATCTCGATAGAAATAGGACCTTTAGTATTTAAATAGCTGCGCTCATGTACAAACATGTTAAAGAGTAACAGAATAAAATAGCTATCACTAAGGGTGAGGTATACCACAAAAGAGCGCTTTGACACAAAATATATACAACAAATGTATACATACACATAGCCTATAACTTCGACCTTGGGACACTTAGTTAGGAGCAATATTTTGATTATTATAAAATACATCATGGTCCAGTGGTAACGCGGATACAAAGGTTGTTGGGTTTGAATCGCGTAGAAAACGATAATTTTTTGTAGCCATCCAATGCGCTAAGTATTGGTCAAACCCAGAAAAAACCGTTGAGAGAGATAAGCATAAGTTGTAAGTTCAATTTAAGCTTGAATCATGGGCTAAATAAAACTGAGTTAGTTAACACTGTGCAAATAACTAAACGTCTAGGTTCGGAAGCAAACTCTCGATATAAAAACAGGGCTGCGAATCAGAACTGCGTCTTACTATTCATTTTGTAAACAATTTAAAAGCCGCCATCTTGAAAAGCAAAAGGTAAAGTTTTGTTTATTACTGTTTCTGTAGAAAATGCATGATAACGAAATAAATATATGAAGACGCTTCTAATTTTTTCGCTTCATGTGGTGTATGCAACAAATTCATTTTGAAAAATAAAAGTTATAACGAACTGGACATTGCTAAATATAAGTTACCAAATACAGATTCACATCATGAGACAGTCACATTGAAGCAGAGAATTATTTTTCAATTGAACAATGACTTCTACAAAATGGTATGACGCAGCTAAATTTAAATATGGTAAGACGCAGTTGCC
>CM037784.1:45711412-45761412 GCA_021229015.1 Solen grandis | reverse complement strand
ATTACTGCCATGCGCGCTTCATATTACCGAGGATGATTACATTGACGTACGTGAATGTGATGCCATTGTATTGTTAAACTGGATTTTTTCCTCTTCAATGCATTTGTTACAATGCGATATTTTTTTTTAGCTCTTCCTCATGTGAGCTTTTTCCGTCGCCCGTCGTCACAATTATTTCAAATGAAATCTCCTGCGGAACCACAAGGCCAAATTTGATGAAAATTGCCTGTGATGTTCCTTGCATGAAGCTCTACCAAAGTTGTTTAAATGGTTCCGGTCTGTTGCATAACTGGATCACAGGAGCTAAAAATAGATTTTTAAAGTGAAATCTTTGAAAATCTTCTTCTACAAAACGCAAGGCCTAAATATTCGCTGTGTGACATTGTCTTATGGACTTTTACCAAGTTTGTCAAATCATGACCCTGAGATCGAAATTGGCCCCGCTCCAGGGGTCACTTGATTTTACAATGACTTACATTCAAACTGGAAAAATCTTCTTGTCAGAAACCACAAGGCATAGAATTTAGATATTTGTTGTGTAACAGAGCCTAGAAGACCACTACCAAGTTTGTTCAATCATGGCCCTGGGGTCAAAATTTGCCCCGTCCCAAGGGTCACTTAATTTTACATATAGACTTGTATAGAAAAATCTAGAAAAATCTTCTTGTCAGCCTAAAGTTTAGATACTTGGTGTGTAACATGGCTTAGTAGACCTCTACTAAGTTTGTTCAAATCATGGCCCTGGGGTCAAAATTGGTCCCGCCCAAGGGGTCATTTGATTTTACATAGAATTACATTAGAATAACTGGAAAAAAAACTTTTTGTCAGAAACCACAAGGTCTAGAGTTTAGATATTTGGTGTGTGACATGGCCTAGTGCACCACAATTAAGTTTGTTCAAATCATGGTCCTAGGGTGAAAATTGGCCCCGCCTTAGGGGTCACTTGATTATATATAGACTTGTATAGGAAAATCCTCAAAAGATCTTCTCAGAAACCACAAAGCCTTGAGTTAAGATGTTTGCTAGTGAATCTCAACCAAGTCAGTTCAAATCATGGCTCTGGTGACAAAATTGACCCCAATCCAGGGGCACTATATATTTGAGCCATGACCTTCAAAATTTGGATGGCAAGTACAGTTTTAGTGTGGAATTTAGATGATCTTGCTGTACTTCTGCATGGATTATGTAATCAGTTTGACTCATAATGCAATAATTGGCATTGAAGGTAATGTTTCTCAAGTGAGCGATTCAGGGCCATCTTGGCCCTCTTGTTTTCATTTTTATTAAATCTTTTTGGTGTGTTACGTCACATAACAGAAAAAAAAAATTTTTATATAAAAAAGTATTTTTTTAAACGGAAGAATTCAATCGTGCTGGCATTTGGAATTAAAACAATTTATTTCCCCTCATCTCCCTTCTTTCCTTCAGCAGTTTTCTTTGTTACCATAGGAGGTTTTGTGCAAATAATACTTACGCCGCCTTTTGCAATATCCTAGTCTCAAACTAATGATCCATCCGCGAAATTCTCATTAACCTTAAAGCCATCTTATATATACTCATCTAAACGAAATGAGTTTTAAATAAGGGAAGCACATGTGAGTTCAAATGCCCGGCGTTATAAGTTAGTAAAAATGGATAGATAATTACTAAGCAATTTGCTGAGGAGAAAATGCATTAAAATCTACAATGATTAGGTATAATGGAGCACGCAAAAAATATCTAAATCAAAGAAATCCGATCAATTAGTCCCGTTTAATTGGTAACAAATCCATACCTTTCAATTCAAAATAAGTTCTTATAGCGTAATGAATTTCGAATTTAGCAATGTTGTTAAACTGATAGGAGTGTTTAAGGGCTTACCTTTTGCTAATTTAGTACGATAATTTATGTTAAAGGGTGATTTATAACAAATTTCACGGAACTTCAATAATATGTTTACAAAGTAAAAGAGAGTTAAAAGATAACATAAAAATGAACAAAGAAATCAGATTAAAGTTGAAGCGATAAAAAGATCATAAACATTGATTCTTAAGATATTTTATTTCATTTGTGATCACAGAAAAATAATATTTTTTACGTACTTCCACATGTTCTGAAAAATGTATTGGTATGATTCGTGAATAATCAGGGGCATGAACCTGTATATATTAAAAAAAACTGTATATATTAAAAGAGGGCATAATGTATAAGTAAACAGGGGAGGGCATAACGGTGTATATACGGTAATCAGAGGGCATAACGCTGTATATATTACAAAGTAATCAGGGGCATGAAGCTGTATATATTACAAAGTAATCAGGGGCATGAAGCTGTATATATTACAAAGTAATCAGGGGCATGAAGCTGTATATATTACAAAGTAATCAGGGGCATGAAGCTGTATATATTACAAAGTAATCAGGGGCATGAAGCTGTATATATTACAAAGTAATCAGGGGCATGAAGCTGTATATATTACAAACTTATCAGAGGCATGAAGCTGTATATATTACAAACTTATCAGAGGCATGAAGTTGTATATATTACAAACTTATCAGAGGCATAAAGCTGTATATATAACAAACATATCAGAGGCATGAAGCTGTATATATAACAAAGTAATCAGAGGCATGAAGCTGTATATATTACAAAGTAATCAGAGGCATGAAGCTGTATATATTACAAAGTAATCAGGGGCATGAATCTGTATATATTACAAAGTAATCAGAGGCATGAAGCTGTATATATTACAAAGTAATCAGGGGCATGAATCTGTATATATTACAAAGTAATCAGGGGCATGAAGCTGTATATATTACAAAGTAATCAGGGGCATGAAGCTGTATATATTACAAACTTATCAGAGGCATGATGCTGTATATATTACAAAGTAATCAGAGGCATGAAGCTGTATATATAACAAACTTATCAGAGGCATGAAGCTGTATTTATAACAAAGTAATCAGAGGCATGAAGCTGTATATATTACAAAGTAATCAGAGGCATGAAGCTATATATATTACAAAGTAATCAGGGGCATGAAGCTGTATATATTACAAACTTATCAGAGGCATGAAGCTGTATATATTACAAAGTAATCAGGGGCATGAAGCTGTATATATTACAAAGTAATCAGGGGCATGAAGCTGTATATATACAAATATCAGGGCATGAAGCTGTATATATAAAATATCAGGGCATGAAGCTGTATATATTACAAACTTATCAGAGGCATGAAGCTGTATATATTACAAAGTAATCAGAGGCATGAAGCTGTATATATTACAAAGTAATCAGAGGCATGAAGCTGTATATATTACAAAGTAATCAGAGGCATGAAGCTGTATATATTACAAAGTAATCAGGGGCATGAATCTGTATATATTACAAAGTAATCAGGGGCATGAAGCTGTATATATTACAAAGTAATCAGGGGCATGAAGCTGTATATATTACAAACTTATCAGAGGCATGAATCTGTATATATTACAAAGTAATCAGGGCATGAAGCTGTATATATTACAAAGTAATCAGAGGCATGAAACTGTATATATTACAAAGTAATCAGGGGCATGAAGCTGTATATATTATAAAGTAAATCAGACGCATGTAGCTGTATATATCATAAAGTAATCAGATGCGTAATGCTGTATATATTATAATGAAAATAGAGGAATAACTCTGTATATATTATAAAGTAAATCAGAGGCATGTAGCTGTATATATTTAAAGTAATCCGATGCGTAATGCTGTATATATTATAATGTAAAGGAATATTATAAAGTAAATCAGAGGCATGCAGCTGTATATATTATAATGTAAATAGAGGAATAACTCTGAATATATTATAAAGTAAATCAGAGGCATGCAGCTGTATATATTATAATGTAAATAGAGGAATAACTCTGAATATATTATAAAGTAAATCAGAGGCATGCAGCTGTATATATTATAATGTAAAAAGGGGTATAACTCTGTATATATTATAAAGTAAATCAGATGCATGTAGCTGTATATATTTTAAAGTTATCAGAGGCATAACATTGTATATATTAAGCAATATATATTTTAAAGACAAATCAATTATTTCCTTTGCTCTTGGATCAAAATACAAATGAGGCCAATATGAAACTATGTCACTGGCATAGGAAACCACAATACGTATGTTTCCTTTTTCGTTGTTATTTTTCTTGTATTTCAGACATACATGAGTTTTCATTTTACGTCATCAGCACTCTCTCCATTAATCGGAAAACTACCCATTTTTAAAACGATTCGAAAATATATTCTAATTAATTACTTACCGGTACACGGCGCTGTCGCGCCACCAAGCACCGATATCATTAGTATAAACGTATTTCATTTCATATAATACATGGAATAGGGTTGGTCTAAAAGTTCTACCAACTTAGAGTCAGACCTTCCCCGATATCATTTCTTTTACAATACAAACAACCGACATTATACATAATGCATTATTACACTGATTGAAGACAAGAAATGCAAATATCACTAGATCTGCTTCATTGTATATGACAATGGTATGTTGACCTTTGTAATTCTCAGCGAACAGCGTTATTTTTTTATAAATGAAGAGTATCATAGCAAAAATATATCAATCTTCAGGTTAGGAGTTTTCGCAGTCTTTTTTGTTTCTTCGTATTGATTTTTTACCTTTTTGTGAATATTGTTTCTGCTGCATTACTTGCAAAGTTTTACATCTTGTTTATGTCTTTACTTACGTTGGTCAATGTTAGATATTCACCTAACTGTTGATGGCAAGATAATCTTATTGAATTTCATTGGGAAAAAAATGAGAATATCCTTACTTTTAAGATTTTGATAAGCATCAATTTAGTATACTATAAAAATATAAATATTTATATTTCAAGACATTTCAGCAGGTATCCACTGATTATTATACTGTTCATTTTATTGCACATGTTTTTTTTACAAATTAATCTATGTAAAATGTATTCCCCTATGTTAAATTGTCTACATGTGTGATAATCAAATGTCGACTGTATATGCATTCTTTGAATATTATATCCGATAGTTACAGAGGAGATAAGGGCAGACAAGGTTCATACCTCAAAAACATTTAAGGGTTTTCATGTGTATTTGTATGGAAACGTAGAAAGGGCTTCCATTTGATAGTATGTTTTGCGAAAAGTCGACTCTCTTTTTATTCACTTTAAATCAGATATGTTTGCACAAGTCAACCAAATTTGACTGTAGCGTCAATAAAAAGACTGCTTTAGTTAAAAAAAAAAAAAAAAAAAAAAAAAAAAAAGGCGGAGAGGTAATTCTTTGAAATCTCCATATGTAAGCGTCGACAGTGATTCAGTCATTGTAAGAGATAGATATAGTACTGCCACATTGCAGTATAACGCCGTAGGCAGGTGGCATGATACCACACCGAGTCGCATTATCCCGACACCGGGCCAACCAGTGCTGCAACTAGCCTTATATACTGAACGCCAAGCAAGGGAGCTAAACCAGTACCATTGTTTACGCTTTTGGTATGTCGCGATCGGGTATCGAACCGACGACCTCCCGATTCCTGGTCGGACTCTCTAACCATTGACCTTCGGGACCGGTAAAGACTATGGATGGATCCCTCGTGTTAAACCGTGAATCATATACGTGTTATACTAGTTCTTGTTCAAATTAGAATAATTTAAAAACCCATACCGTCAGTTATATTAACGCGCACTGCAATTCTGACAAAATGCAAATCTCCATCAATGCAATATTATATCTGCCAGATAAACTTCAAAGCCATCTTTCACAAGGAACACCGATCATTAACGTGTTTCTTTTCTTTGAGAGCGCGTACAAACACATATTTTGCCTGTTGTATAACAATAGCAGGGTACATATTTTGGTTTTCGATCTCTCTACCCTAGTAGCTAAAATAACCACTTCCTCTGATGAATAGAACTTAAAAGTTACCCATGTTGTCGGTAAGAATTATCTTCTTCACAAGAATCTATCTGAAGTTCAATCTGTGGTTGTTTGTTACTATTGTAAAGATTTTGTAATAGAGGTACCTAGGAAATAACAGATGTATCTCAAATGGTCGCTAATAATGAATGAATATCAAATATAAACAGAGAGAGTAGTTTATGTTATTTTATTATAGAACATTTTTTAATCCAGAACGTTTACGACAAAACGACCTGAACAAGATATATTTATGATGGACACTAAAGCAAACATCGGAAAATACCATTTGCCACGCTGTTCATGTCTGATAAGCGTCTGTGTTGTTCCAGATGAATCTATTATTCTATTGATTCCATAATAGACATGCTGTTGGCAGACATTAACTGAAATTCTATATAAGTATTGCGCTGTATTTTCAAAGTTCTTTTATTTCAAATTTATGTCTATCCATTTTCATAACATCCGGTAGGAAATGTAATATGCAAATGCGGCAGCCATTAGAAATATTATTTTTATTGTAAATGAAATGTAAGCGCCCGCTATTGATTAAAACGTTTGTAAAGAACAAAATATACATAGCTCAAACTTGGCAATACATTTAATTTAACATTGTTCAGATTTCAAAACTGTGCATTAACATAACAGACTCATATATCGATACAGCTGAAAATGCAAGAAATGACACATCAAACACACAATCTAATGTTAAAAGTTGCTTTATCTATGATTCGAAATTTTTTGCCGTTAGATTCAAATGCAAGCTTTATGTATAGTTTTTCTTCTCTGTATATATCATGTTTAAATGTATTTCCAGATGTCTCCTGTCCATTTGACAATCTAGAGGGGACCACACCTGACTCTTATGACAAACTGCTTGCCTGGATGATTGAGATGGCGGAAAACGATGACACAGAAGAACTCCAGTCACCCGCATTCGTTGAACACTTGACCACGGTATGTGCCGAGAAACGCAACACACTGTCGCCGTTCAATTGCGCTCCACTGAAGCAACATTCGTTCGACGGACCCATACGTCAACATTCCTATGAATCAAGCTGTAGCTCTCGCAATAGTCGGTCGTCGAGGTCTCGCGATGATTTGCTTGACCCGAGAACTAGGTTCAGGCGCACAATGCTGAGCCGTCAAACCACTGTGGACTACTCTGACGACGGTGACGTCACAGACGCCCCGATGGATATATCCAGTGGAAGTAGCTTCGATCAAGATAATGAATTTGACAATGTTAATCCCCAATCGGTTCTTTTACAAAATGTCGGCGAAACGTCTTTCACCAATAATCCTAATGGAATGCCTGATCAAGAAAAATATAGCAAAACGTACCAAGTACTAAGTAACAGCGTTGGAGACCTCATACATGGGCGTCGTAATATGAATCCAAACATGAGGAAGAAAAGTCGAAGTCTGATGACGGTCAAACGTATGATGTCAGAGACAAGAAATGACGATGAAATAACACCTATATCGGAGGAAACTGTAGTGAAAATACTGGATGATAATTTACTGGACAGAAATATATCGGATATTTTGTACTCTGTTGAAGCTCTCTGGCCAAGTAGACCAAAATGAAAAAGCAATTCCAGCTTTTTGGGTTCCAGACGATATTGCTCCGCATTGGAGCTTTAAATGTCGATATCGAGGAGGAGGAGAGAATTGTGAAGATTTAGGACATTGGTGTTCAAAGAACATGGCAATGGAAAGTTGGCGAAATGTTTTGAGGACACATTTCTAACTGTACGAGGAGAGGAAAGGGGAGGAGGAGAAACACATATTATGATGAAACGAGGGAATTACCTGCTTGAAAAAGCATTGTATCTGTGGCAGAACTATCATAGGCAATTGTAACCACTGTTTCGAAAGAAAAAAATGACTAATTTTAAATGTGGTTTCTAAAAAACCTATTTTACGAGTGTCAAGTAATTTCGTTAGCATTGATTGATTCATCAGCTTCTCATGATTTTACTCATTTACAATCGGATGATTAACTGTCATTCAGTAATTTTTATCTAAATGTATTTGCATTTCATATTTTGGCAAACCATTATTTATACAATCATTCACATTATAAATAAATCGAAACATTTTTACATATGATTAATAAACATCAATAAATGAGAATTGCGCAATGTGTAATGGAAGCCTCAAAGGAAATAAACCTTTGTTTCATATTTATCATACACATTTTCGTTTTTCTCATTGACATTCGTATGCAAAAGCCAACAAACTTTTATTTATTTTGCAAACGAGCTGGTTTCAGATTAAAGCTGAGGCAATATTTTAAAGGACATATCATAGTATTTATATACTTCTCTCTGAGGAAAGACCATAAGCAATTAAAACACGTTGTGTCCATGCTCAGTTTTGTGCTATTAACACTTGAAATGGCTACAGATGATCATAGTATACGTGAGATGAAATTGTTCACTATTTGTAAAATAGATTTTATTCTTATACAATGAAAAAGTTTACAACACCATAGTATTAAAACATTATGCTGCAAACTTTAAAATATTAAATAATTAGATTTGTAATGCTCTTATGTAAGATTTTACATTATATTATTGAAGTGTTGATCGAACACGCGGGTTTAAGCAATTGTCATGTCATTTTACTAAGAATTCTAGTGAATTTAGTTGTTTTCTTTATTTAAAGAAATATTCTCTTATCTGAGACAATGTCATAAACAATTCTAACACGTAAATTCAAAATGCTTGTTTCAGTACAATACGCATTTTACACTAGAGCTGAACTGAACAAAAATGGCTCTTAATCGCTTTTATTATTCAGACATATTACCGAAATGTATGACGTAAATTTAAGGTGGAGGTCACAAGATTGCAACATACCATTTCATCATTTGATAAATCACGAGGACCTTTTAATTTTCTTTAAAATGAATATCTTATGAGTCTACAATCAAGGTGTGCAGTATGGCACACAATAACTGGTTACATCAAATAATGAACACAAAGCTGTGCGATCAGGAGTATTTTATCATCTTATTTTCTCTCTTGTAACTTAAGTTTAAATTGAAAATCAATACATTATAGTTAAAGTCACATTGACATTAACATATGAAAAAGTAGATTTTTTAATTTCACTATAATACATATCATTTACATAATAATATTTTTTGTTGAAGCATGACTTTCTTTTTCTTAATTTCTGACATCTGTTGGGATCATTCGAAATATCATCATATATCTCAATCAATTATCTGCAGATACTTTTAGGTCATTCCAGGAAAACTTACCACTGCAAAAACAAAATTATTGCAAAATCCTTGTAAACAGAAAAATATTCCAACAAACTATATTTAAAATAACTTGATGAAATCATCAAATTGAAGGAAGAAAATAGTGTTTGGTTTTAGATATGATAATGATTTACCATGGGGCTTTTAGAAAATGCATCTGGACAAATCAATGATATTTGATATAAAGTGAGGTTGCTACAATTAATATAAATTTGTATTAATAAGATATTGTTTACGCATTTTTTATGATTACATTTTTTAAAAATATTTACAGAATATTCACGTGCTTATCAATAATTCGATATTTTATCATTTCTCTCTTTTTTTATTGATTGTTAATGGTTTAAAATCTTTGTTTCACATTTCAGATTAAAATTGTATATTAACATGATTGTTGTTTTTGTTATTTACAAATGCACATGTAGCAAAATTACATACGCCATTGCACACATATAATCATAGAAACACTGTTCAAAACACACGACTATGTAATTATCTATTTATGTAAGCTTACATTTACACTGAAAGTTTCAAAATCAAATTTTATTCAAACACATCCATGTCGCTACTATATTGCTTTAGTTTGCAGCTTTTACAGATAAAAAATCAAAGCGCTGAAGGCACTGAAGTTGTGTGTGTCTCAAATGAAAGAGTGTTTGAAGAGCTACAATAATCAAATTAAACAAAATTTAACAAATTAAACAAAAGAAATGCGGCATTCCTGTTCTCTCAGCGCTATCAGTGCTTTGATTTGTATTCATGCAGCACCTTATCTAATACAAACTCGGTTTGTAGATTGAAGTAATTATGCAAATTTTCAGCACAGGTCAGAGCCTCCGAACTAATTTCGGAGAGTAGATATACAGGTTTTGGTCATGTATTAGTGCAAGAAATAACCCTTGAAGATACCTGAGGTCGATAAATTGATGTGATTATTTGTATGTTACAATGATTTGTTTTGGACTTCACATGGGTTATTGTAACAGCCTAGAATGACCGAACGCTACACATTTACTATCAAATTTAGTTGCGAGTCACCTTTGCATCGAAACAAACTATATTCGTGCGCTTGGTAAAGTGATCACGTGATAAAAACAGTTACACCATTCGATTGCAGTTACATCAGCATAGAAAAAAAATTGTAGCCTGTAAGTATTTATTTTGACACAGCATTGATTTTTCAGCATTTTTGCTTAGTTCTAGTATACTTATGTTGTAGAGATATTTACAATTGTTCGATTATACTTACACTACTGAGAAGTTATTCGGTTTTAAATCTAGGAGAACCTGGGTTGAAAACATAATACTATAGTTGGTGTGACTGACGTCACACACACCTAATTAGCGTTTCTTCAGATTCAATATAATACATTTGTCAAAAGAGATTTGATAAAGACATTTCACAAAATCTCTATTACAAAAACATCCCCTAGTGATTATGCTCTAATTGGAATGCAAGGGATGTCATTGAATAGCACTTCCAGAATATTGATGGACTAGACAATTGATACAAACGGATAAAAGATGATCTTGTTAATTTTCTGGGTGTAAGATATTAAATATGACAATATCCCCCCCCCCCCCCCCGCCATATAATTTATATTGAATGTATTTTTATGGTCCGGTTTTGATTTTTTTACTATACTTAATTGCGGGTGCTGTTTATTCGTGGTAGATTTTTTATATCTTTATTTGTACCACCTTTCATTTCGGATGCATTACAGACATGCATCACTAGCTGTAAAGAAGGTCCATGACGTCATCAGTTATGCCCTTTTTAAATCGTTAACATGTGGTGCCGTACACTTTGATTAAACAGTCATTTGTTTGCGGTGTTGATTATAGGAAAACACATACCGACAGCACCTGCCTATGTGTAAAAATGAGGCTTTTCCGACATAGAAATGAATTCATATGCTGATGATGTCCATACTGCAAGCACCTGGGGACCCGTTTCACTAAACTTCGTACAAAGAATTTGTTATACTATCCTACATTGTACCTACTGATTCTTATTTGCCCATTAAACGGTGTTTCATTCCATTACATTATACAAAGGCATCAAATTATTTTACATCTGTGAATTCACATTTACATGTACGAAGATTTTTTGTCAGTTCCTTATACTTTGATCTCAGTGTTTCCGTACTAACTCGTCTTTATCATGATAGACAGCTAACCCTCGTAACTGAAAGTTTATCAAGTGCACTTGCATGCTTAGTGCTGCTTTGTGTTTCCATATTTGTGTGTTTGAATTTTTTTATCCAAAACAGAACCTAATACTGAACCAATCCTCCTAATGTTACTTTTTTTTTCGCTATTTGACTTAACGTTTGATTTTAAGTCATTTCCGCTATTTATTGTTTGCAGAGGATTCACAAATAACAGTCTGAATATTTTACGCGTGTTGTGATTAAAGAAAAGGTTAAGCATATTCTCACAAATTAAAAATTACAAATTCATATTAAATTGCATTAAAAAAAATGAATAGAGAGGTTAAAAAGCAAATGAGTAGGATAACTGTTGGGATAAAAGCAGTACGAAAAGCAGCCATTTATGTTTAAACTACTTTATGGTTTGTGGTTTAAAAATAATATTGAAAATGTGAACTTTACATCTGTATGTTTTCATATTTAAATAGAAAGATTAAATTGTTATCTGGCATTTGAGAATAACGTAGAAAGATATTCACCAATCCTAAAATAAATTGGATGTGAAGGTCATAAAAAACAAATAGTTGATTGTAACCAAAAATATAGACTGTGCTCCGAATGTTCAAATTAAAAGTATGAAGAAAAAGTTATAAATGTTCCATATACCGTCTTGACACCACGTCTAAAATATAGCGGGCTTACACACACACTACAGAACTTGCCTGAGAAAGAGTTTAAGAGTTTTCCTGAGAGTTTGTATACAATGTGAAAACTTGTTTCGAAATCGATGCCATTGTCATCGATCGTTATCATATGTCGACCGTGTGATTTTATGCCTGTATTATCATATGTCGACCGTGTGATTTTATGCCTGTATTTTGTCAAATAACGCCATTTCACTAGTTTCTCACTTTTGTGTTAACCAGTCAGTAAGTCGTTTTATACAGCTGTTTACAGTAAATATTTCTTTTAATTAGTTTAAATAATTAGACTTTCAAGGCTCCACGTCGAAGATTAAACCATTTATCTGTGGTCGATATTTTAGTCATCAACTGCTGTAAAACGACGTTTTACTTGCCTGTTTCCCCACGGCTTGATGTCATGAAGTGAAATGGAATAAGTCAACCAAGGATTTCCGACGATGAATTGATGCATGATAAAGTCAAAACTGCTAAAATAATGTATAGATATACGTTAAAACGAAAAGACATGATGACATTGTCATTTGCGCCAGTAAATTGTTAAATGTGTTGCACAACAGAAACGTTCAATCCCAAAGAATGTTGTCTTCAACTCAACTGAAACAGCATTGTATATTTAACGCTTTAGATTATGTATTATTCATACAAAATAAAACCACAATAAAACCACAAAGAGAGTAGTTCAAATTAAATATTTCAACAAGCACATCACTTGTTGTTGTTGTTGTCTAGTTTTTCACGAAATATAAACACTGGATTGTTAAAGGGCTTTTTATTTACTCAGTTGTTGATAGTTCTGTAAATATAATGTCAAGATTTAAAATACTTAAAAGTTAAATCTCTTGTTTGTTTGTTTGTTATACTTGCTTGCTTGCAGTCATTTTGGAGTTTTGTCTACATAAAAAAATGCTGCATTACTGCGATATTACACCTTGGGTACTTGTTATTATACAACGGTTACATTTAATCACTGCCATGACAGTATTTGTCTCGAATGAAAATGTCGCTACATGGGATGGATTCCATGACCTTCGGTGCGGACATTTTATTCAGCCAGCCACCTGATCATAATGGCTGGTATCGGAAGATAACACTGTGCACGTCGTATCTTTAAATAAATAATATGAGTTTCAAATAAGCTGAGACATGTATTACTTTCTCATTTATATAATGCTACATCTAATAAGATGCATCAGTTATAGACTTCACAGCCATACATTGTGTATCGTCAAACCAACTACCGGTAGTTTTTTAGAGAGTCGTTGCTTTGAAATAATTAGATTGTTCCGCGCATTCACAGAAAATGTCACAGCAGTAAAATGCCAGCTCCCAAAAGGTACAAATGACGCACATTTGTTGAAATTAAAGCAAGTTGTATATAGATCTTATTACAATTCTCTTCCGGGCTATTTCGGTACAACAAAAGAATGTTGCTTATAGGGGAGAAAAAAAATGATTGTAACATGTTTCTGGTACCAGATTTGTGTTTCGTCCTACTAAAATCAAGAACATTCATTCTCAATCAACAAATATGTCGCATGCTGCAAGTCGCCAAGAAAAACTGGGATAAATATGTATTTGAGAAGTGAAATAAAGTTGCTAGATGGAGTGACATGGAGGCATAATGGTTCTCCTTTCCACTGAATTCGTACTCACTCATCGGTCGTTTGTATCTGGAGAACTGTTATAGATATCATTCAATGTAGGTAAAAACTCTTAGTATTTCTTTTATACATTTATATAGTAACCAGTTTTTACAGTTTCATTACATTTAGATGTTGAGTAATGTGACTCACTATCTAATTATAGACCAAAGGCTGTCGGTCTCAGTCAACTTGTCTTGGAGTAGTTCGGATGTTTTACCGGGGGGCTCGGTACGTTCAGGGTCACCCTCAATCTGAAATTAGCAGAATGTCGCTACAGAAAAGTTTGTGCCTCGTCACCGGTGCTTTTTCATCAAGAAAATGAGGCATACGCTTACTGGTCACCGTTAAGTAACCAGATAAGTAAATCAAACCGACTTACAATCAATATAATTTTTCTCACTTTAAGGAATTGGGATACATTTATTTTTGGTCTCAGAATGTTTTGTTGTTTTTTTCTAAACTATTGTGCAGGTAAGAGGTAAGGCCCTGTTTTCTCTTCACTCGATAGATTGTAATTTAAAATATGGAATTTAATGCACTCGCAAATAGCAAAGTTCAATAAAATATTTATGAAGCCAGCGAGGTTGCACTGCAGCCAGTTTGGCATAAATCTATTTTGATTCTCTTTCTATTTTATGATACTGTTATGATTAGAATAGAATGGAGAACGGTTCAATTTTATTTCAAAACTGCACTTGACAGACTTCACTTCACTCCAGCTGCCTTAATGCAATACTGTTGCGTGTGCCAAAATGGGCCACAAAATATTGATAATAAGCTTAAAGAGGAATTACTCTTTTTAATAGTATCATTAAAGAACTATTTTAAGGGCTAATCTTTTACTCCAGTCAGCCTATTTTAAGGGCGCCGTATTTCCTTATCGACGTAAAATAAATAAGTTTAAACAAACCTAATTAAAGAAATTTGAATATGACCTTTTTCTAAATGAAACCGAATAATACTGTTACATTATATCACGTCGAATTACATTTTTATACCCAAGATACCCGGTATGCTGCTTTGACCAAAAGAAACTGCTCTTTTGTTTCTGGTATTGGTATCTGTCCAAACAATTCAACACTTGACTTGTATGTCTTTATTCATCCCTTCCACGCAAAATGAATCTATTTTATTGAAATCTACAAAAGTTCAAAGGAGTTACGACTATTGAAACGTTTTCAATGGAAAAAAAGTTACCTACGAATCATATATATAAGGTCGTTGATTTTTTTAAATACGTTTTAATAATATTTTAGGAATGTTAAAGCACATTTTTAAATGGACAGTTTTTGAAGTCAAAGCAACGTACCGAGTACATCCAATGCTTTAAATCTCAAACTATTCTTGTATTGCCGTGCAATACAGATACCAATATAATTCAAATGACAATTCACGAAGCCCTGACCCAATGCCCTAGGACAAACTCTTTAACCGACATTAAGTACGAGCTCGTCAGCTTCCACATCTGATAACTTTTAACTATTTCATAGGCATCCTTATTATTGCCTACCTAAGTCATGCCAAAATACTAAGGACCACAATGGAAGTGAGAGCTTACTCTTTTGAAGAGGGAAGCATGTTATGTTCTCATATACATGATTATCTTGATATCAAATTCTGGTTTAAGTTAAATTCAATATATATCTACTTGTATCTTATTAAATTGTTTATAGTGCCTGTTGGGAACTATGTGTGATTTGCCTATTGCCGAAATATATCTTTTTATCTAAAGTATTACTTCTGTAATGTATATTACAGAACGAAAACAATCACTGCCTATAAAACTGTCATCTATTTCAAACATAAGATATTTTATCTTGATTTCATTCAACTCGGAAGATGTAAATTTCTCATAAATTGAGAATGGAAGCGCGAATACATTAAATTCTCATGTAAATAATGCTATCTCTGGCAGCTTGACATATAAAAGTGAAATCAGGATGTTCCACTCAATATACATTCTGAAACATCCCCGGGTTTAAATTTATCTTCTTGCGTTATACATACACTATTTCTTTAACCTTACCTTTTAGCTGGAAATCGCTATATGGCTGAAATGTGGAAGTACCTAAAAGAACAACAGGTTATGTCTGGTGAACAATTAAGAACCCAAGGCCATAATTTGAACAATCAATAAGACATTGCTATATAAATACTATCAAAGCTTTAGGGTTCAATTCCATAGAATTCTATTTTAAGGCATACTCAAGTACATAACTTAGTCGACATAAGACATACCTAAATGATTAACAACATTTGTTAAATGATATGTGTTTAAGTAATTTTATTACGGGAAGAAAAATGTTCCAATCGCCCTAAGTATTTAAGTACTACTAAGCGCTGAGTATAGTTCCGGAATTCGAGCCTGTACCAGTCCTTACAGAAAGCTTGGCATACTTAGTGACGACATAGTTTCACGTGATTCACAGGATAAACACCATGCAAAGAGGATAGAAAATTATATATTGTTTTATGTTAAGTTGACTAGTCATTAGAAGACACAGTTTTATGAAATATTGTATATGAAATATGATATTGTGAAAAACGATGTCAAGGCGTAAAATAGATCCTAAAATGCAACATCTAAGTTTGAGTGTCTTATTTATGCTTAAGTACTGCCTTAATTCCTCCATTTTCTAGATTCCTAATTCTTCTTTCTTCATAACAGTTTTACATTTGAAATGCTAAAAATCAATATGTTTTACCATGATAGATGAATTTGCAAAAGCGCTGTGAAATACAGTGATTAATTCACTATTATATAGAGAAAAACAATTAAAACTAGAAGTCGTTTGTTTAAGATACAAACGAAGCGGCTTTCCGTTTGCTTATTTCAAGGGTATTGAATATATAAGTTAATACAAAGAAATGGAATAATGATGCATTATAATGTAAGATTAAATACGTAAATCATCATTATCATAGATTATATATAAATATGCTTAAAAAAAAGCTTTAAATCTTTTTTTCTATTTATTTTCATCTTCTTAAGAAGATATTGAGAAAGCATATATATGATTACACAACCGTTTACTATCATTCAGAAAATAAAAACAGGAAAATTTTAAGATAATACTATCCTCAAAATTTGTTTTCTTACGTTATTCAATCGATTTTAAAAGTTGTTTTTTTTATTCTTTATTTAATATCTATTTCTTCGTAAGCATATGACTTAACAAATAATCATTGCAAATTTGATCCACATAATTGAAATTGTAAAAAAGAAAAAGAAAACAATTCTTTGAAATCCATGACTTTCAACCTTGAAATTGATTGAGTTTTTTACATTTGCCAAAAAAAGACGGAAACAAAGGCAGAGGTGTAAGCAAAATCATGAAAATAATTTCTTATTTTTATGTAATACACGTTATAAACGTCTTGAAACTTTCAACAATTCATTTGCTTTATATATTTCCTTATTTTACAGATTTAGAAAAAGAAACCATTAAACCTTTAGAAAAGATAAAAAAATCGATAGGTAGAATTACATGTATTTGTCATTTTCTTCAGGTTTGCGGAAAGCCGTGATAACAAATGCAATAAGATATCAGTATGGGTTTTCTGGCTCTAGTATAATTATACTAATTCATCGTAAATGCGACTCATTAACTCAAAAATGTATCACAATTCACTATTCAACACAGGCACTTTTTACTGCAAAAGAACAATCGGATCTTGCTGAACCAACACAATGACCACTTTCGTTTCTTTCTTCAAATTAATATATTTCCATGAATAAGCCCTTTTACGAAAAAACATGAATAAATCATGTTTGATAACGTAATCACTTTTCTTGACTTTTTGCGCATGTTAAGATACGGCAATATTACTTATCTAAAGTTAATATGTCCAATCTTTTGATCTTTTTAATATATTTTGCTTACAAATCAATGTTGTCATAAACAAGTGGTACAACATAAATTTCTTAAGGTATGCTTAAGATTGGCATCAATACTCATGACGCTGGAGCGCGAATACATATTGAAATAAATGATTTTAATATTTCAACGACGTCAAAATCAAGTGACTAAAGAAAAGTATCTTTTTTGGAATGACATGTTCAGCTAACGTTCTATTAATCCAGAAAAAATATCTTCGAGAATGCGAACAGGTTTGTTTTCATATGTTTAAGTAGGCATTCCAGTAAACATTAATATCTGACATGTTTGATGACGTAATCACTTAAAATTTTCAAAGACTTATGAACGTACGAAGTTTCGACATTCTTGAAAATTTTAAGTTCATTGGTCTAATTGGCGATTTTATATGATTTTTTTAAAATAATTCTTGCTTAAGTATGCATGACGTCATAATCACGTGACAAAACAAACAATTTTTGCAGTACGGATCATTTCAATTTTAACTGTATGAATACTGAAGATAGAATTAAGATTGACTCAAAATTGATGATACCAGAGCGAGAGAAAACTTTAAAAAGAAATGCTTTTTGACTTTTTGATGACGTCATAACCACGTGACTTAAGAGAAAATCATTCAGAAAATAGAATGCAAACTTTTATGCCGATATGCTGTCCAATTTTCATGCTTCTAACGCATCAGGGCGCTTTGTAACATTTAAATTTAATTTTTGGACCAAAGTTCGAAACTCGGTATTGTCACGAAATCTTAACATTTTAGAATTTGGACATTTGAATGCCAAGGTGCACATCTAGATCCTAAAATACATCTTCTGTAAAAATATCAAGATAATTGGACCAAAATTAAAGGCTCTATGGCGCGAACAACCTTTTGAAGCTGACGTCAAATCTGACGTCATATGACGCCAATGAAAATTGAAAATGATTGAATGTATAAAGAGATACTTTTTCATTACTGCAATTTCAATTTAATTAAAATTGACTCAAAATGCATGGTGCCAGAGCCAGAGAAATCTTTGAAAAAATAGGATTTTGCTTTTTAAATGACGTCATAACCACGTGACTTAAAAGGAATGAAAGTAGACCTCTGGGCCGATGAGCTGTCCAATTTTCATGCTTCTATCTCATCAGTAGCCTTTGTAATGTTAAATAATAGTTTTAGGACCAAAGTTCGAAACTCGGTTTTGCCATAAATTCTTAAATTTTTCGAATTTGAAAATTTGAAAGACAAGGTGCACATTTACATCATAACATGCTTCTTCTGTGAAAATATCAAGATAAAACGACAAAAAATAAAGGCTCCAGAGCGCGAACAAACTTTTGATGCTGACGTCAAATCTGACGTCGTTTGACGTCTATGAAAATTTAAAATGATAGAATTAAAAAAATTGAACGTTTTTGTCGAGGCAATTCAATTTTCATTTTCCTCAGACACTGGCAACATACTGAAATTAACTCTTGGATTTGGTTGGAAAATGAGGAATAATAATAATAAGAAGAAGAAACATAATAACAAACCCTATACGTTTTCCGCAGGTTTGCGGAAAGCCGTAACCCTATACGTTTTCCGCAGGTTTGCGGAAAGCCGTAATTAATAAAACCTCAACAAATGTAAGAAAAAAGCCTCTTTGCAAAAATACATGTATGAGTCTGAAATATAGGGGTAAGATATATATTATAATTCATAAGTTGAATGTTTTTTGATGATTTGTGACTAACATTCATATCATGTTAATTAAAAATATATTTCAATTAATAAATGTTTCTTTAAAAAAAGACCTTGAATGCACATTCCATTTTAAGTTGCAATTCTTTTCACTTTTATATCATGTTATCGGTTTCCGCCATGGCGACAGTAATCAGTTCATCTACAAGAAGTAGTGTTGTATCACTGCTCTGTCATTCCGTAAACAAATAGTATGATACCACCCCCAGTCACATTATCCAGACACTTGGCCGCCCTGTCCTGGAACAACCCTTATATTCTTAGTGTCAGTCACAATGCACAATATACTAGTGTCACTTATCACAACATGGATAGAACTTCCCCAATGATGTCCCTTAAACAGGATAGATCCCTATATATTAATTACAACAGTTTATTTTATCAACATTATTAACATCATGCCTTATATTGATTATTATTTTTGAATTGCCGTCTTTCTTTTATCGCAGCAAAGAAGCAAATTAAATCAAAGTATTTTACTTTCATGCTATTAAATTTTCTTATTCATTGACATTTTAAAAATAATTTACATTCTCGTTGTTGAAATATATCATTTGAGAAATAGGATTCCAAAACGCATTGTACTGAAACTTGCATTAGATAATTAAATAAAATGTGACTATACCCGTAGTGGCAGACCAATTTCGAGTTCAAGCTTAACGGAAACTTAATTTTCATTCTTACGAAGACTAGAATTATATTGGATTCCGTTTGTATTATTTAATGTCTAGACAAAATTACTTCTCGGAGCAATTTTCGGTAACATAAACAAAGTTCATTGCCATCTTTACTTATGAAATTTAATGAGGAGAAATAAGTCTGATGTAAAATAAATAAGGTTATACTATTTCGTAGAGTGAATACACATGCATGATCTTTGAAAGACCAAAACGTCTTTAATATCATCAAAATTTTGACAAACGTAAACTCAAAAAATATTTTTTGATTCAGATTACAGAGATCCTGAAATCAGGTTAATTGTTTTCAACTTTTTGTTCAAAAATGAATAACTTAATATACGTGGTGGTATACTAAATGCCTAACTTCATTCTTAATTGACCTTTTAAGCCCTAAAATCATAATACGAGTAGCTGGATATTGGTACATTATATTTCGGTGGCTACAAAGATTTTGATAAAAAAAAAAGAAACAATCAATACAATAGTAACTCATTTTACTCAACTTAAGCTGCCTTTTAAATGTCATTTAAGTCATTCTTCAGCTAAAAAATTAGTTCATTAGTGGAAGCTTAGCCATTTATCTGATTATACATTAAAGTCACATTAAAGCAATGAATAAATTAAGAGAAGCAACAGTTAAAATGGTTTGAGAGCGCATTCAACTTTTCCTTTTTTAGAAACTAATTATACGGCATCATCCTAGTCGAACATTTACACAAATTAAATGTCTGCTTATTTCTCTTTTCTTTGAAGCCGCCACTTTTATCTTTATAGAGTATTAAAGTACCTTTTCTTTTCTAGTGCGTCAAATTAAAATGTTCGTTTATTCGTCTTACTTAATGTCGAACATACTTTAACATTATCTTGTGCCATTTATTTGTATTAGTCAATGTCAAATCTGTCCAAGTCAGCTTCAGTTTAAACAGTTGTCAGATAGCAGAAAAGCAACATAGGTTTACATATACTGTAATTCGTTTCACTCGGGTTATTTTTCTATTTTACATACAAGTGTGTGTGTGTGTGTGTGTGTGTGTGTCATTTCTTGACTTAATTTAATGAAGTATAATACAGTAAGATATAATATAATTTCACATTTCTTCAAAAGAACATATTTGAAAACGTGACTGCGAGAATTGGACAATATGCTGCGTGTGTTTGTGTTGCCAATCATTGTTTAATAGGTCTGCGCTCTGGCAAACATTCCACCCAATTTTATATTAGTTTCCCATACTGTTAAACTTAACAGTTAATTCAGCAAGACATGCCTTCCTCACCAGTGGGTCTGTCCCAACTAAGTTCTGTATTCTACAATACATCATTTATTTGATGGAAAATTTGCTGTTTTCATTTACTGGATACAAAATTCGTGGTCACGCTGATTACACCCACAACTCTTGCTGTGGTATGTTCACTTCACGCTGATTACACCCACAAACTCTTGCTGTGGTATGTTCACTTCACGCTGATTACACCCACAAACTCTTGCTGTGGTATGTTCACTTCACTTATTGCACGTGGCATTCTTAACTCGCTAAGTTCATTCAGACTGAACAGGAGAAAGGTAGTTCAAATTAAGAAAATATATCCATCATCAAATGATTAAGAAAACTTCCGTGCTGATTCAAGCATTTATTGACTTGGAATTACATGCTCTTTTGCTCAAAATCTATAAAGGCTTGCATTTACCATAAAATTTCATTGATCAATTGATGGAGCATGATCGCTCACAAGATAATGCTGGATAGATTGATGGATGGATTACCTTAAAATATGATTTTATTTAATAGGAAACTCATAGTAATCGGGTAATCATTAAATACAAATAAATATTGATCCATTTCTAGATTGAAGTTGAGTAAAACATGTATAATTCTTTACCAAATTCATTTGCATGTCATTTTGTGGACATTGAAAACATGCATGTGCAATTATTTCTGCCATAACAAGCAGTTTATTCAAATACACCAGTAATGAATTTTATTTATTATCATTGATAAGGGTCATGACCTGCTGAGGTCTATCAATCATTGATCTCGAATGGAAGCGAAATAAAAGCTGATATCTCACCGTTATTAGAGCGGTAAATAGGACGACAAGCATATAAACACCATAGTTTATTGTTATGTTGAATAGGGAAAGTGAAAAGAAAAAGAGAAAACAAAATTGAATAATATATATATGTTTACAAAACAAAATATTTTTTCTAAGAACGTGTAGATATTTTTGAAAGATGTATAAAAATATTTCCTGAACCGAATACTTTAATTCCACTGCGAAACATATTTTCACAATTCATATTTTTCGATGGTGTCGATGGAAGCTGTTTTTGAGGAAACGCAGTTATAGATTCTGACTTTACTACAAACGTTTATGACACAGAGTATTGAGAGCAATAAGCAATAACTGACAATCATACCGAAGCAGAAAAAAAGCATAACGCCAGTGATTCAAACTTATACTTCGTTTTTCATATGTAGGTCATATTAAACAAATCTCAGACGATACTGTCAATTTAAGGCATTAAATCAGCAGTGACGAATAGAGAAAGATATCGACCAGGAATGCTCAATTTATTGTTGTTAATGGTCTTTGTGTGCTGTCTTAATCTTTTATTAATCTTCTTAATTTGTCCTGTCATGAAAAGCAATTTTGTCTTCCTGCTACAATGCCGTTATGGATGATCAATTATATTATCGATTATATCTCCATGGTGACCAGCACGGAAAAACATAATCGAAACAGCATCATGATACCGGAATATATATATTGACTGATTATAATCGGTTACCATTTCGATTTTTTACCTCAAAATTAATCTTAGATTTGACTCCATTTCTGTTGATAGCAAAGTGTTATCAAACCACACAAGTGCATATTCCTTATAAGAGAGGATTTAAGTCGAATGTTTGCATTAAAATCTCATCTTATTTTTCCTGAGATATCTAAGTATTTGGCCATTTCTTTGAGGTGTACTTGCTTCTTAAAAATCCTGAAAAAACCTGGCCACGGTTCTAAACTTTCTTTGAGAAAAAAAACATTTAAGGTTTTATAAGTTTAGTTCTTAGGAAGGATTCAGCAAAAATCGAACTTGTCTGGGTATTTCTTTTTAACTTTTGCAATGAAAAATCATAGAAATCTGTTCATATATGATTTTAGAGAGCGGAAGAAGCTTATGAGGTCATATTTCTATTAAAAAAGTTCCTACGAAAGGGTTTCGTTCAAAATAGAATTCATCAATAAATATCATAACTTTATTCTATTTTTTCTTTGTTTTATGGTGAGAAATCGGACAAAACATATTTTTAGAATTTTATATCAATAGACAATAACTTCTAAAGAATTTCACCGCTGAAAAACGCATCTTATAAGAAAATCGAAGAATTTAGAGAGAATATAGTGTAAAATATTCTATTAACAAAGGTCTATAACTTTCGTCCAAAACACGGTATATTTCCAGAAAGTGTTTCACAAAAAAAAATACTGAATAGGAGAACTTATTGTCACCCTTTACATTGCTTGTTCAATATCATCTCTAAGAATAATCTTTGTTTTGAAAACATACCTACACCTACAATATAACATGAATGAAAAAAACATACCTACACCTAGAATATAACATGAATGAAAAAAAAAAACATACCTACACCTAGAATATAACATGAATGAAAAAAACATACCTACACCTAGAATATAACATGAATGAAAATAAAAGTCAAAAGACATATATAGCATTAATTATTTTTCTCTAAAATATCAATGGGAGAAACCAAATAACATTTTCAGAGGGCAAACATACAAAAAATAAACTTAAAATGTAAGATATAAATGTACCTTAAAAATAACTGTTAGACTGAATTTTGCATAAATTTACCTCATCCATTTTGCATTATGTGAACTCTACAAAATGTACATTTCAATGATCATTGAAGGACATTTTCTGAATAAAATGAACCATACTGAAAGACAACTATGCGGTTTCAATAATCTAAGTGTACAGACTTTCATTTATATTCAGTGTAAGAATGCACTAAATCAGGTCCAATTGTTCATGTAGTGTCCGTTACTTTTTCTGATGCAAAATTCCGTTTACCCTAATTGCTATGAAGATGAAACTTTGCCTACTTGATGTTTACATGTAAAGACATAAAACATAGATCTGAAATAATTCTGAGATGCAGTACCTTGAAGATTTTGCTTCAAGAAATGTCAAAATAAATTTGATCCCTTGCAAACTAGTCATTCAACTAGGGGCATTGTTTTCAAGGAAGTTTTAAGTTATTTTAGCAATCATTATATCTGATAACATTTGTGTTAAAAATAAAAGGTTTCAGAGAAAATTTTGAAATCTTTTTTTATGGGATCAACTTCATTTTAGCAATTATGGTAGACAGTTATTAGGTGACCATTTGTGCCAAACGAAATTAAATTCTGGCCATCGGCTTCATAGAGGAAGAATTTTGAAAGTTTCTATATAGAGTATAAAAGGAAACTAGCTGAACCATAGGGACCGCATCTTTCAAAGGATCAACTTCATTATAGCATTTATGGTAGACAGTCATGAGGTGACTATTTGTGCTAAATGAAATTGAATTCTGAGCCACAGGTTTCAGAGGAGAAGAGTTTTAAAGTAAAAGTGTGTGTGTTGGTGTTTTTTTTTTGGGGGGGGGGGGGGGTTAATATTTTTTTTTTTTTTTTTTTTTTTTTTTGTTCTTTTTTCAGTTTCTTTGCAAAAACAATAACACTAGTAATTTAAGGAGAAAAATACATAATTTTCAACCAATTACTTTCATTCAAAAGGCAGAATGTACAATAAAAGTGCCTCTATCAGACGGCAAAACATTCTATAAAATTAATCTAGAAGAACCTTAAAGTCAATATGTTTCAAAGTGAAACAGTATAATGCTAAAAAGTGATATTTTTCGAGCACAGTATAGTCATTATTTCATAACGGTCTATGTTAGCAATTAGAAATTTTCAGGAAAAAAGATCTGTCAATACCTTGATGCATAAATTTATAAGGAGATTCTTTGTTACATAGTTTTATCTGTATCATAGATTTAACATAAAATACTAGACAAATACTGTGTTTTAGCCGTATAGTTGCTCTTGGGGTAACCAGAGACGTCAGAGTAACAAGTACCTGATCAATTATTTGTGTCGTAATGAACCCTGAAACATGACGACAGACATCAGCCAGTGGGCGGTGAGATAAAAGATCAGGAAATGTGTCTGGTGCCACTTTCCTTCATCATCCGTTGTAAGTTATTTGATTTAATATTTGAAGCATGAATAAAGTAGAAGTTCTAAAACGTTACTTTAATATGGAAAAAAAATACAAAAAACTTCGTGTTTTTCTTCTTTTTTTATCGAATGGTAACACCCACTTACACACTACATTAGATAATGATTTTGTAGGATTTTTTTGTAATTAGTTTTACAGTAACGTAATAGCAATGAAATAAAAGTTATTTGTGGTACATTTACGAGCAAAAATGTTTCATTGGAATTTAAGAGCACTGTAATAAACTTATTTGTGGTCACCAGTTTTCCAAGCTTGCCGTATACACGCGATCTCTTTTTCCATTTCCCACACACGCACACACACACAATCAGCTTTAATTCCTGAAAGAAAAATAAGATATGGAGTAATCGTGTAATGATTCAATGAAATATATGAACTTTTTGTGATCGTACATGTACTTATTTTATACGTATCTACTGAAATGTCACCAATGTTTAGATGATAGATTGAACGTCTTTTAGTTAAAGTTAAAACCATGATTAAATCCGTACTTTCAAAACAATTTAGTACTTAACGTATTTTGAAGACATTATCAGATTATTATATACATATATTCGCAAAACAAACACAGCAAATATCAGCATATAACGCTATGTACACTGCAAAACAAATCGCTCCTAATTAGTAACATTATATAATTATACAGATATGTTACGACGCCTTTAGTGTTTTTAGTCATACGCACTAGATATAAGCAACAGCTCATATTATTCCTTTACAAACGTTTTGATTAAAATCTTGAAAGTTTGATATTTCTAATTTTCAAATAACTTGAATACTTTCTGGAACAGTTCAGACTTAGATACATGTCAGGTAAAGCGAATAACCAACATTTTTACTCAGTCTTTTTAAAACGATATGTACATATAATTCCAGTGGATATAAAAAAATCTTCAAAATATGCATAACGGGGATTACTTTTTTTTTAATTGAGTGTCAAATAAAACGTTGGATGTAAATTTGAATCATATAAAAAATTCAGATTTACACCCTTAATCTGCAATTATAAACAATCATAATTTAACATAAACACAATGATAAATGCAACAATATCTCAGATAAGTTCGATTATGGTTGATATTTGACTGATAGATCTACATTTTAGGCCCACATCACACATATTTGCCATTTTTACACGCTAACATCTTCATTATTTAAGTAATGCAGACAATGAAAGCTATGTATCACAGATGAGTGACTTCAGGGCTATCTTGGCCCCTTTCTTACCGTTTCGAATATATAATTTTTTACATAGTAATTCTTGATCTCACAGACATCCATTTGTGTTCGAATATTCTATGTATGCATTTTTTTCTCTTTTTGAAAGAAGGACACAAGCAATACGGTTGTGTTATTGAAAAATGTAAAAAAAAATCATAAATATACTATTTCTGCTGGTGTAATATTCCGCGTTTTTGCCATAAAAATGGGTTAGTTTTTTCTACGGATTATTTTTCTGCGATTTCTGACCCAGGAAGTATTTATTTCTGCGCTTGTTTACCTTGCTTTTTAAACAAACATATCAAAATCTCTAATTCTAAGTAGTACACCTAAGGAAGATCACTCTATTCTAAACATCTGCCTTAGTATAATTTAGTAATAGACATGAGTCAATTCTGTTATTGACATTTTAATTGTATGTTTTCAAATGCAAATTTTTAACTAGATTCTTCAACTGAAAATAATTTTCGAGGACAAATCAGAGGACAAACCATTGTTATACGTGCGAAAATATGCAAAGTTTGCATTGTTTGACATGTAATTAAGACCCCGAGGCGGAGAACCTGGAAGGTGACAAGTTGTGTGCCATTGATAAGGAATCAGAATATACTTTATTGATTTATACAAGTACATGTATCTCGTCAAACAATATACACATAAACATACATAAGATAAGATAAGATAATCTTTTATTATAGTGACTTGTGTATACAAAATTACATAAAGTTAAATAATTTACAAAATCATTGAACACCCGGCCCAATGGGCCTATAAGTCACCTTATACATGTACAATAAATAATATTTATGATGCAAGATGAATAAATAGTTTTCTGTATATCACATTTCAAGACCACAAATGCAAATTAACTTATTTGAATACGATTTTAACCATACGTAAGAGATGTACAATTTGGTATTATATAAACTCTACAAACATCATGACTAAAAATTAGAGACAGTTATGTAACACAACACTAGTAATGCGATAACACCGACCGTTTTGATATATGTAATTACTCTGGTATAGATGTATATAATTATGAGTAAAAGAGATCATATAACATTGTGCAGCTGTATAACTATTTAACTACAACATGTTTTATACACCACATGTTTCTCTCTCTCTCTCTCTCTCTGTTGTATGTGTTTATATAAGTTGAAAGCAAACACTGACATGTTATATCAAAGTTTTCATGAAACATACCTTCTTTCATGAACAGCTGAACTACCTTTTTCATACAAGTACACTCTAGTAACGTTCTGTAAAAACAGTAACAAATTTTTTTATATACATGTAATACAAATGTCATTCATGTGTATACACCCTTATATATATGTTTTGATAGATAAATAGTGACAAATAGTGTCATTAAAATCTCGCATTAACGGTTCCAAAATTTATACAATTATTATGTATTGCTAGAGAAATAAGGACTGTAAATTCTATATACATGTATATAGAGACAGAACCACACAATTAATTTAAACATACAAAACAGATCGTCTATTTAAGTATGCCATAGTAACAAATCTAGCACTTTTCCTGGGATATTCTCTTAAAATAACAGAAAGCTTTTCTATGGTGGTCATACTCTGAAATTGTATGACAATTGTAACATGAATGGAAATATAATAGTCAACATTTATAATCTTATTTTGCCAAAAATATTCCCAACTATCAAATCAAATCAAATGGAGAGTGGATACTTCAGGATTTGTGATAATTTGTACGAAAACATTTCATTTAACATTTATATAATATAATTTAATCATGTAACAGCCACTCGGTATTAGAATGTAATTATGGTAACAATATAAACTAATTCACAAAATTTTGGAACATAAAATTTCATCTTATTGACTTAAAATTTCGCTTCTGACTCTTAGTGCTCTTTTTATATATTTACAAAGATTCAATATTTCCCCTCTTTTGGTGTTTTTTAAAAGATAAATGAATTTAAACATGCTTGGTTTGCGTGTATAAAATATTTTAATAATGTAATTTCTGAATGACTCGTAAGCTTTGCATCTGATTATGGTACTCATCTATTTCATTTGCATTACAACACTGACATTTCCTTTCCTCACGAGTTAACCTGTCTTGTCATGCCTATTTTGTTCAATTCTCAACTTATGTGAAGAAAGTCTTAACCTTGATAAATAAAACAAAAATCGTCTCGGAATGTTCTTTTCCAAATAATTACTAAAGGAAAAATCAGGTTTCAAGTGTTTATAAAGAACATTTAAAACTGTACTTTTATCAATATCTTTTCGCCATTTTTGAATAAAGTTATCAACCACTCTCTGTTTGAAGACATTTATGAAATCATGATGATGTACTAAATCTGGAGATACCCAAGCATAAGAAAATCCAAATTCTTCCAAAATAGATTTAACCCGCCATGACCAATTCCGTTTCCCAAAGTTTACAATCGGTTAATGATACATTATAAACTGTTTTCAGGATAATGTTGTCTGTACTCAATAGCGACAGCCAATATTTTATAATATTAACAAACCTGTTTACATACAATGAGTATCTACCTAGTTCAACATATACGGCCGCATTACACGTACTAGATTTTACTCCTAAAAGTGATTTACTTTTAAATGTGGCCGCTCTAAATCTTTTGATATTGTGAACCCCCGAACTGGACTACCATAACTTAAAATCGGAGTAACAAAAGAATTAAATAATTAAGAGAAATTTTGTAATTAACCTCAGTTAATAAATTCCTCTGTAACACATTTAAAGCTTTTAAAAACTTACCGATGAAACTTTGATTATTTAACGAAAAAGACCCCGTGTAATTAATCCTAAATAAATTAAAACTGTCAACGGTTTCAATCAAGTGCCATTATAATACCATTTTTCTTCAATTTTTATGAGACCTCTTTTCCTGAATACTATAGTTTTTGTTTTTTCTATATTGACCTTTAGAACAATATTCATAGAGACGATTTAAACTGCACTGTAATTCATGTGGTGATTTACCTATTATAACCATGTCATCTGCAAAATGAAGTAACTATATACATACATTAACAAATTCTATTCCTGATGTGACTCTATCATGTAAAAATAACTCAATATCTTCTAGAAATAATGCAAACATTATAGGTGAATTTATTTGGCCTTGGCGTAAACCAACTGAGATATTGAAAAAAATCAGAGAAATTATTACATCTTTTCACACATGATTCAACAGTATTATGCATTGAACGACACATTTTCAATATCTTACCATCTATACCAACCTTGAATAATTTAAACCATTAAGCATTGCGATAAACACTATCGAACGCTTTCTTGAAGTCAACAAAAACACAATATAATCTTTTATTTAGATTAATAAAATGTTCCACTAGAGAATATAAAACAAAAACAGCATCCGTCGTACTCCTCCCCTTCTTAAATCCAAACTGTGCATCCGATATAATATCATTTGCACTACACCACTTATCTAATCTACATTTAAAACACTAACAAATAATTTCCCCAAATTACTAAGTAATGTTATCCCTCTATAATTATCTGGATCCTGCCTATTTCCCTTTTTATGTAATGAAATTATGAAACCTTTAGCCAAACTATCTGGGAAATTCCCAGAATTTAAAATGATATTGAAAAGATCAGTTAAATGACCCCCTATTATGTCTACAGACGTTATAATGTGTTCATTTAATACGTTATCATTTGGACAATTTGCTTTATTACGTTTAAGCTTTTTTATTGCTATTTCCCCCGCAACTAAGACAACGCCCCTCTCCTCATACTCACATATATCTTGTTGCAGTATATCAAAAAGGTCAACATGATTATAATAACTTGCTGCCGGTGAATCATCCGGCCATAAACACACAGCAAATAAATATACATCATTTTCAAAGTTACAAGTATGCTTATCGAACTTGGTCCATATCATAGTATCATAACAGTTTTTAACAATCCGTATACCTTTATGAATATCATTTCTGGAGTGAACTATAATGCCACCACCACAGGGGCTCGAAGTTGCATGGGGCGAATCATTTCGTACTTAATGGTAGCATTAAAAATAGGAGTAGGAGCGAGGACACTATTTCCGGCTATTTTATGAATATCGCATTTTCGGCAAATAACGATCAATAAAATGCATCATATGCATTAGAAATGAATAGAAGTATAGAATCGTGTCGTTTCCCGTGTTGTTTTTACTCCTATGAACGACTAACAAGTGTTTTAATGTCCCAATCGAGCTCGACAACAGCCGGGACCGACTACTTCCGGTTTCATTTCTAATGAATAAAATGTAAGCGCTCATTGGTCAATATATTTAAATCAAATACTATGTAAGCAGGTATGACTTCCCTGTACCTTCTTGTCCGACAATTATTACATTATGCCCATTTTCGATCGCGTTGTTAATGCTATTATGGACCCCCGTAACTTAATGAAGTTTTCTCGGGAAATGTCAGTTTCGTTTACATTTTGATTGACCATTATATTCACTTCTAAAGAAACCGGAAATAGGTTTCCCCGGCTGTTGTCAAGCTCGATTGGAACAATAAGTTAACGACATTATCGTTACAAGAGAAACACTATCTCATTTACGTTTAGGATTTTCTAAATTTATTCCATTAAAACACAACCTGGTCCATTTTCAATATTAAATTTTGTTGTAAACGCGTTTTTCCAAATTTGGTCTCAAAACAATGTCCTCTCTTCTTATTTTTAATGTTACCACTAAGTACGAAATGACTTGAAGTCCCTGTGGCCACCAGTATTTATTTTGGCCTTTTTATTTTTGAATTTTCTGAACAAATTTCTGGATTTAAAACCAGGAGTATTTATATCTTAATTACTATCACGCCATGATTCTAAAAGCACAATAACATCATTTTTAAATATGTTATCAATAAATTCAGAATTATTCAATTTATCTTTTGTAAGACCATTACAGTTCCAAATCAGAACATTCAACCCACCCTCCACTGACTCCTAGTCTCTAACGGGTTTTCCGTTGATATACAGGGTATCCCCGTTTGCCTTGGTCCACTTCAAAGCAGGTAGTAAACGCCTTCGTTTATCAGCTACTTCTGGCGGGATCAGTTCATAGACAAACATATTTGAACCTTTTAGCTGGTAGCTCTGTTTCCTCACCATTTCTCTGTCTGTAAACATGTTGAATTTACACACTTTTTTTCCTCACATGCCCCGATGATAACATACCCATCCGGTGTACTCTCTCCAGGTTCATTTGTTCCACCGTTTCCTTGTCTATCTTCAGCTTTTCACACATGAATTCCCTCAGCTTTGCCTCAGTCTCAGCTGGCTTCTCCTGCGGAGATTCTGGTATATTGCAAAATATAAGATTGTTTCTCATAGATTGAGATTGTAAATATACCAAGTCATCTTTTGATTTCTCGTTCTCTTTCTGTATTTTCAACTATTGGTCCACTTTCTCCTCTACTTTTGTCACTTTCTTCTCCACCTTTCTTACTTTCGTGTCCAACTTTGTCTTTAAAGAATTAAGCTCAGTTTCAATCTTGCTATCTTTTGAAACTAAAGAGTCAATAACTTTGAGCTTACCCTCAATTTCGCCAAATCTTGAGTCAATTTTGGCTTCTATTTTTAGTTCAAGTTTATTCAGATGTTTTATGATATCGGCATTTGATGGAATTGGCGAGGATTCTGCAAAAAACGAATGATCGAGATTTTTTGCCATCTGTAGTTCTTGATTTACAGTTCCATATAGAATAGAATTTGTTTTGCACAACATGTCACTTACATCGAGGTTCTCCTCCTCCGCTGACGGTCCTCTCGGCCTGAATATCTTGTTGACGTTGACGTTAGAGCCTTCGTCGCTGTCTTCACTGCCTTTTTTCCTCTTACACTCTTGTTTCTCCTTATTTCCTTTCCTTCCCATCACAAGATTTCACAAAGAAGTCCCTGTACCCCTAATAATTTTCTTGACAACTTTATTTAACCCAGAACGAGAAGAAAATCACAAAGATTAACCGATTTCTGGAGCGACCAAAAACACGACCTGTCCCCATTCATGTCACGTGATCACCTGATAAGGGAAGATAACCCTGGTACAATGGAATGTGGTCAAACTGCCATAATTTTACACTTTGTTCTTTTCATTCATTTTCTGTAATTACAAACTATTTAGTGAACTACATGACCTTGGTTTTTTGTCTTATTGCTAGCGGTAACAGATTTTGGAAATACCATCACAGTGTATTTCATATAGATCAGTAACTACTGATTTGTAAGGATCTAATCCTGCGAATATTTTTCTACTGTTTGGTAATTTCCACAGATTTTATTTCTACGGATTTGTGTTCATCTGCAGAATAGAAGAAATAAATTTCCCGCAGAAATAACCGCTATACGGTATTGATGTTGAAACACACAGTTTGCTATTTTTTTTAACTGTAACTGTAAAGAGTCAAATTAAAATCTTGCTATCATTATAAAAACAAAGATATTACCATTGTACACTTTTCTTTGAATAAATAACTCATGATGTAAATACAACCCAGATTATATCATTAAAATGGCATCACTACAAAATACCCAACAGGAAACAAATGCCTCCGTCAACAACAGGGTTGAATAGACCGTACCATCGATTAGGTATGTCCATTTTATAGCAATATATACATTTCATTATGTTGTTTTAATCTTATTACTTTGATCTATCGTGAAAATATAATTACGCTTCCAATTACTGCACAGTTATGGGGGATAACATATGTGGGGGCAGCATTATACTGTCTGTTTTTTTTCCATGGTGACCAAAATAGACGGGAAAACTCTTCTAGGCATGACATTGGACTTTAAACATAAATGTACTTAAAATCGGTTTAATATCTATAAATGTTAATATTGCTATTTATTCCATCAGGTCACAAAATATCGATATTTACTTTACATCTGAGCAATATAATGACGTGTATTACATAATTGTTTTTCCCGATTTAAATCCATCTAAAATTGAAAAATTTCTTTTGACATATAGAATAGTTTCCAAAAATTGTATTATCATTATTTCATGAGATGATTTTTTCCAATTAAAAGATAGGAATTTTCAAAAGTGATTTTTTCAAAGGTGATGACATTCAAGGAGCTCTTTTTGTGTTAGTTACAATAACTGAATGTCAAGGTTTTGAAATGAAATAAAAACTAAAAAAAATCAATTTAACAATACTTTGTGAACATGTGAACATTATGAGATAGAATAATAGCATCGTATCTATCAAGTCGGCCGTCCATTTCTTGGCATACCTATGTAAGTAAGTTGGAGGTCAATTCTGATACCGTGATCTTAGAAACAGCGTTTTCGTTTTTATACCCCTTTTACAGCATTTGTATCGGTCATTTCAGTTTTATATTATATACGATTTACGTTTATTACTCGTACTAGAAATTACATTTATGAATATAAGATGATTTGGGCACAATAAATTATACATGTTTGCTTAACGAAAGAGTTTTTCAGTAAATAATGGGTGTATAAGAGTGAAGGTATATCCCGTCCATGGTGAAGGTAAAATCCTATCCACCGAGGCCTGCTAAACAAACTACATGACACACATTGACACCATTTGTTTCTAAAGGACTTGCATGTTATAGGTTTACATACTACCAAGTAACGTCAATTAAATGGAAATCATAAAAAAAAATCTTTGAAGATGAATACTTATCAAGATATCAAGTCAAGTGACTTGGCTTGATTCAAGATAACATCACCTTACAGAGCAATTTGGCTGTGATCACATGTGATGAACACCTTCAAACCGAGGTGAAATGGCTCCAAATGTAAAGGATGAACAAGTAGAGCCGAGCGTCCTCTGTTTAACACAAATGGGTTTTAAACTGATTAATTTCAAAATTAAGCAGAAATCCAATATGCCCTTAAATTAACAAAATGACTCACTATATGATGAGAGTTCTTCATTATGCTTCAGGATATTGTTTGAGTACGGCAATAATTCTAATGCAACCTAACAATATATATCGTTATATTTCCAAGATCCCATTCCAAATTCTAAACGTAGGAAAGCAATTTGATTTGATGCGCTTTTATCATTAAAGAAGATACCTTCAATTCATTTATCCTGCTAAATACAATGTAATTTTACTAGTGAGTAACGGATACTACAGAAGGAAAAGAGATATGCATAAATGTTTTTTGTTGTTGTTGTTGTTTTGCGCTGCATCCGAGAAGTAAATCAACTTGAGAAACATTATTAGATCTTTGTATTTAATTTCAGTTCTAGAACACAATTTACACTCTTATCGTTTAATATAATGCCGTAAACCCTACAGTGAAATATATTCAAAATCCAATAGAAAATGAAATTAAACCTAAATATGCCAGTAGCGACAGGCTCCGAGAGAAGGAAACCTGGAAAAAAACTTAGACTTCAGTTTAATGAAATACACAACCCAATCTAATCCTTGTTTATTGTTTAATGCCTTAAAAATGAGGTCTCCAATTTCCTCGAGCAGTGTCTTGCTGTGTAATCTTGGTACTAACATAAGAAATAGTCATAATGTCATGTATAAAAAGATCATTTTGAATAAAAGTTCTCAAAATAAATGTCTTATGACGTCAATGAGATCATTAAGAAACATTTTACGAGAAGATGTTACGAAATCGCATCAAACATTTCCAGCTAAATATTTGACTGAAATTATATGGAATGTTTCAAGTGGTATACTCGATGCATTAATCAATACACAGTTTCATTTGACGTTTAAAATGTATCCCAGCGGTGTATTAAAGATGTATTGCTCTTATGCAATATTCATTAATGCGTTGCATACCAAAACACCTAAAAGTATCATCTTACAAAAATGTGACTACCTTATGAATATAGGACGATTCCTTAACTCAGTCAGTTTTAATGAAAACTCTTTTTGTTTGTTTTTTGTTTGTTTGTTGTTGTTTTTTGTTTGTTTTTTTGGTTGTTTTTTTTTTTTTCTTCTTTTTTTTTTTTGGTGGTGCTTGCTAAAAGTTTAGTGACTGAATAGCAAACAGTGTAGATCATGATCACGGATGTACAGGCTGATCTTGGTCTACACTGGTCGCAATTGCCATCAAAATGCAAAATACCAGTAAATAAAAAACATACAGCTACTTATATTAATTTTGTTAATTGTTATGTTGAATATCAGATCAAATATATTTCCCAGAATTTAAGTATATAGTTTTACCCTTTTCCTCATAGAGGACACCATGAAAAGACATATGCGAACAGCATAAAACCAGATCAGCCTGCGAGTAACTCGCAGGCTAATCAGGTTTTATGCTGTTCGCTGCTTCTCAGTGGTCTGGAAATGAGGACTTTATGATTAAATTTGATAAGGTTTAACTGTGGTTTTCTGCAGATCAGGCATTATGTGGTACCTATTGAGTGTGTCAAAATGAGTTTATATGAGGGAAAGGGTTAAAGCAGCTTGTTCACTGATGACCATTGACTAAGAATTTGATATGTGTGTATTACGTTTATTAATAACCATCTCCACACGTAATGTCCACCAATGCAGCCATCCGTGATCGTAAATAAATGGGTGGTTTCTCCATTACATGTTATTCCGTCACAGACGGTATTGAAACTATATTTAGACTGATAAAACCTATATCCATGCACTTTTCGCGCATGCGTTAACATAGGATGGTCTTCACAAATCGCTACAGTGATCTGGTGAAAACGCCATGTTACGGATCCGTCGGGATATCGTATTCTAAAAACCGAATTCTTCGAATTAGCGCTTTCCGGTGCCATTTTACCTACTCTTTATTTGTCAGAAAACAAAGACATTACCAACATGAATGAGGGAGAGTACATTTTTTTAAAATTTCTACCGATTATCTGTGAACGAGCTGCTTTAACTATTTAGACTGCGGCGTGTTTACATACACAGTATTGTTCCAAATGGCGTTCTGTTGTGCTCAAACTGAAACATTCATAAATATATGCACCATTATGTATATAGTTTCATATTTAAAACCGTGGATATAGTGTAACTAAGAATATACTCGTTATACAAACATCGCAAAACTACAAAATTGCATCGACTATATAGGAACCGTTGACTATGACGTATAATGATAGCTATATTCTATACATTTTTGCGAATAAATGAAATAAAACCAAGGTGGCATTACCATTACATAATGAGCAAACAGAAAACTAATGCCATCAACATCAATGTTTAATAGATCGTGCTATCGATCAGGATTGTCATTTTATTAGTCCTGTATAAAGTTCAGTGTGATGTTCTTTGTCTTATTATTTTTTTTCTGTCACGGAACCACCAGTATGTGTGCGACTGTTCCTGTGCAGTTAAGGTGATAAATACGAAAGGGTATGTATCAATGAAATAACTATTTCATGTGTCATACATAAATATGTTTTGTTTAATTTTACGGATACCCTCTGTCTCAACTTTCACAGGCATCTTCCTATCAGTATCCTCATCTGGTCGGTGGCGGCGTTGCTCTTGTGGCGGTTCATGCCGACCAGATTTGAAAATATTTATCTAAAATACATATTATTTGGTATGTTTTTCTTAAGGCATTACGATTAAATGCCCCATTATCAATCAAACACTGTCTTTGTTTTCTATATTTTCAAACATAGTTCGGATACTGGGTAGTTGCCTGTGAACAACGTCACATAAATACGAAAGGGTATGTATCAAACTGCTGCATTATCTTCAGTGGGACGACCAGAACAGATAAATATTCCCAAGGACTTTGATTATTTTTTTATCAGAGTATAATATATAGTTGTTTAGAATTACATACTGTACATCACCTTCAACACATGTTATCACAAAGTAGGATTGAGAAATATCTAGGGGATGAACATCCTATCATTTTTCCTTATTTTAAAAGCTTCTTTAATAAATTACATAAATTTAACAAAGTATTTTTATCAATTGATTTCAGAAGTTTCAAAAATTCAAACTTTAAACATTGATTTTTGTCGATAATGGATATTTTTATTCTTTATTAATCAAATTTGATGCAAGTGCATATAAAATAATATTATCTTTAATGTCACCATGATCATAATTAAGACATTTTATCCATCACGAGTAAGTCCATTTTGAGCAAATCTACCAGATTGAATTTCGGTAAAGTGATGATGGCATGATAATAAAAGTGAATTTCCTTCAATAGGAAAGAAAAGAACATATGTTTATATTTACTTAAGCATGTAAGCTCATCGCCACATAAACAAAATACATATAATGCATTCAAGTATGATGATGATATTCAGATAAATATGATAGATTTCCTAATTGATTTTTGACTTGACTTGACTTGACAATATGGGTTAACCGTCGCTCGACAGTTTTTCAGTCATATAGCGACATCCATGTAATTACAGGTGGAGGAAGACTCCAAATGCATGGAGGCATCCGGGTAGAACCACCGACCTACCGCAAGCCAGCTGGAAGGCTTCCTAATATGAAAATCCGAATGACCCTGCCGGGATTCCAACCCACGCGGTGAGGGGCTGAATGAGTGTTAAAGTCAGTGACTTTCTAGATAGTCACCACCATCATCATCATTATCATCATTAACGACCGCAAATTATAATAATTACCATCGCTATCATCAGCTAAAATTTCAGCTGTTTTTCCTTTTCTTTTCTGTCAACTTTCGTATATGTTATAATTATAATAATGAAAACTATGTCGTTGTACATGCCTTTTTCCGATTACGAATCTCCCGAATTTGGACCAGTAGTCTCATACAAAAGGACCGCAAAAAGTCCAACTCCCATCATGGCCGCAGAACCTCGAGCCTATAGAATTGCATTAAATATGTTACACAAATGTAAAACCTGTATATTACAATTTACTTCCATGTATTCATGTATGGCATGGGAGGTTTACCACGTTTCATTTTTTACAACATGGCTACACCAAATTCGTAAAAGAAAATCATCAAAGTTACGATTATTACAAAACGATTCTTCTCCATCAATCCATCATTGATAAATGTCATCACATGATAATAGGATTTTTTTTTAGATTATATTTGTATTTCCAAAACCTCTTGGCTAAGACTTCCTTAAATTTCTAGTCAGCTGATTTTAAATTCAAGCGTTCGACATAAATAAAATTACATTCCTGACCAAACCAGTCAGCTCTATCACTCCTTAGGGCATCAGACAAGACACAGTCTTCTTATTTTCTGCCACATCTCTTATAGCATGAGTAAATAATAATTAGATTACAAATGGTTGAGCGATTTCTCACATCAATAGCACCGTCATTTAAAAATTAAAAAAATATATAGCTATAATGCTAATACGAAAGGAATTTTCATTTTCAGCTAACAGAAGCTCTTCTTCTGCAGTAAACCATGGAAAGGAAAAACAGAACGGCGTGTGGTCACTCTATTCATTTACATGTTCTCTAGTAAAATCAATAATGTTTGGAAAACAGTGTTCCTATGCAAGCACTGAATCACCATGTTTGATACACCTAAGTCTCATTTTCCTACGGCTAGAATACGACCCAAGACGAAAGATACCTACGGCAGCCGTAGAAAATCTCAGGGATCCTTGAGCGTCTCCTTATATCTTCTTATATGGCCGTAGGAGTCGCCATTAAATTAAATCGCGGAATTAACACAATGTTGCTTTTTTTTTCTTCCCAATGACTATAATACTATAGGTTGAACATAAACAATCCTACGGTCGCCGTAGCAATTCGACACGCCGCACTAGTGCGTAGCTATGTAGCCATGTCAAAGAGCGATACACGGTGACCTTACGCAAGGACTCGAAAGAATATCCGTGTATGTAACGGGGGTAATACATACGGCAAAAGTCATTGAAACTTTACATTTTGTCGTCTAATATATTTAACTTTCGGAACATACTAATTTTTTGTTCTTTATATTATGCATTGGATTCCTATACGCTTTGTATGTCTTCTGTGTCACAAACGTATGATCACCCACGGCTGTCGCAGAGACGCCGTTAGACGACTTTGTCTGCTGTTTCACTCCTATTTATGAAAGTACAGTCACCCTAAGACCACAGCAGCTACACCGTAAGGCGACCGTGAGCCATCGCTTATAGACCGTCGTTTTGCATTACGGTGATGAAATTTACGATAAAAGAAAGCAAACATATAGATTGCCGACACTGTCTTCAGTCGTCATCTATTACAATTTATCACGTTTATTTGTTATTACATCAAATATCAAGCTATTTATATGCTGTGGAAACCTATCTTTAAAACCTGGTACTGGTCATATATACTGATTTTTTTATATTTTACGAATACATAAAAGGAGGAAATTAGGAAAGTGGTCGTGCAAACATTTGTCGTCAGGGTTGTGGTTCCTTTTGAAGTTGAAGGCGAGTTGGATCCTCGTATATTTGTTCTAAAAACACAGATAATGAATTTAATATGTCCCCCCCCCCCCCCACACACACACACATACTCAATTTAAGATACAGACGAATTTGTTTTAACGACTGAAGAGCTAAAACGGAATATTATATAGCAGATTGTAAACAGTGATAATAATTAATTAATAATAATAAAATTATACCAAAATCTGCAAAGGAATATTAAAAAAATCAATACAAACATTAACGCCATTAATTTAATGCTGAACATTGGTTCACAATTTTCGGAGTAATGTAGATCAAATGGAAATAAATAAATCAAAGGAGTTAGATATATACTGCAAGTTCATTTTTTAAAGCTATCGATCGGATACGTTTGATCAACACATGTCACTGTGGCCTTGACCTTTATTCTCAATACCCTTAAATAGGTACAAATGGGTGAATATCTGGATATTGCCCAAAACAAGCGGTAATTTTGTACGGTACGGGATGAACGTGATTTCTATATGGCCAAACTTCGGGATGCGGGGATATAATAAATCAGATGCAATTTTGCAAATAAAAATATGCTTGCGTGTTATATTTTAAAAAAAACATCCCATACGTACGTGACCTTTTATTGTTAGATACTTAAATTTACACATCGTGCTAAATAGTTAAATTACTAGTTTGTAACTGATACTGTAACCAAAAGGAAAAGTTTTTAATTTTCTTAATAAATTTAATATCAGATTTAATACCGTATATGTTATTTAATGTCTAGACGTTTGCTGCCACCCCAAAATGAAACTCGTTTCAGAAAAGAGATAATTGATATAAATATTTTTTGTTGCGACGATTATGAATAAAGCACACCATTTCATCACAAGAAGACTTGGTCATCATTTCACATGTAATAAATGTATTTCAGTAACGCTGTGGCAATTTTCAGTGGGCATTTTAGATGCACTTTAGACTGAAATATAAGGTATAAATACGAAGGCAATGGCAGACGTCAAATTATGTACAACCGCTATGCCAAATGACTGCTTATAGTGATTGGCTAATTTTAAGCTCCTTTGTGTGCCAATCCTGTGTTAGACCAAAACGTTCTGTCCTGTTTTGAAAGACAAAAGTTGTTTAGTCTTTCCTATCTATTATGGAAAGACAATTTTAACACTAGACTGATAAGAGCATAATGTTCCCTGAGAAGAAACACTTCTAGAGATTTATCACTTTTGCCATTGATTATTTAACCCCTACAATGCAGTGGGCACTTGTGATTGCATTTGCGAGTAGTGCAGTCTGATCACGGTCGTTACTGTACATTATGCAATAAATAATTTTTCAGCAAGCACTCCCCTAAAACAACTAAAGGTACAGTCCAAAATCAAGAAATGGCAAATCTAATTAAGGAATGTGACACGGTAAGGGTTAAATAATTAGTTATCTTAGTTCAGCTATTTAAAGAGAATGTGGTGACAGTGATGTATACGATATCCAATCTGGCAAAGTAATATATCACCGCCAATAATTTCAAAATGTCAGCTTACGATAACGGTAGTAAATCTGAGCCTAATTAATAGTTATAGAGACAGGAGGCAATAACACAAATCTTAAGTAACCATGCAAGGAAGTGATATATGCAGAAATTATGGTTTTCAGCAACTAATTTGATTGCATAAGCTTTTACGAACATTCTATCAAATTATTAAAAGCGCCAAGTGATGAATGCGTGTTTAGCTTGCAAAAGAAATGGCCATAAATCAAACCGATCTTAACTGATACTTATGCTCTGACTCTAAAGAATGCATGATTTATAAGCTAGTCAGACTAACAATACGCAAATCGGCATGAATCCTATAAATGAACGTTATTAGCTAGTGATCTCAAACAAATGTGTTACTGCAAATAGAGGTATTTTACTTCAGAAGAATTGTTTTGTTTCAAAAGTGTCTAAGGAATATATATTTTCGATTGAAAATTAAAATAACCTATGTACAACGTTGCAAACTACAAGGAAGTATTAGTTTTTCTCGGAACAGTCTTCTCGAAACGTAGGATGGCAATTTTCTCGGTGAAAATAAATCATTTGTCATTGCTATTACAAAGTCAGTTAACTTGTCAAATTATTTATTTATTTATTGTTAATAAGTGCTAGACATATAAAATAGTGTATTTGCTATTTCATGACAGGTTAACACATAGATAATATGTTATTTTATTTCTACTTGTGTGTTTATTTCTTTCGTTCACGCAATAGTTGCCAGGTAAACGAAGACGCCATGTGTCATACAATAAAGCGGAAACATTTCCTGCTATGCACATACTTATCTGATTAGCAAATGGACACTTATATTTAGTTTTGACCATTCAATTATAAAATTATTTCTTTGAAATTATCAGGGGAATACTACATGGAAACAAATATCGCTATATAAGTAGACATAAAACACATTCGTGGTTGCTGTATCAGAACTGTATTAACATGATGAATAGAATTAATTTCACAGTCTAGACATTCCTTAAGATCCGGGTTATGAAAGACACATCCATCCATTAGGTTAACATACGATGAATAACAGCTAAAATGCCCCCATAAACATGTTTGCACTTGTGGTCACTTTGACATAGACTTTCATTCAAAGCACCGTTGTTGTTGTTGTTGTTGTTGTTGTTGTTGTTTGCTGTTTGCTGAAGTTGTCGCCGTTGTTTTATTGTTGTTGTTGTCGTTGTGGATTTGTTTTTTTGCTGTCGTTGTGCTCTTAAAATTGTTGTTGTTGTTGCTGCTGCTGCTGCTACTGCTGCTGCTGCTGCTGCTGCTGCTGCTGCTTGATCATGACGACTGTGGACAGATCCAGAATCTAACATCAGTCCATAATGTGTGATAAGGTAATCAGATATTCCCTTGTGTCCACCAAAAATTTATTTGTAAACAGAGGTTTATTCATATAACTTAAACTTAAAAAGTCCATCGTCATATCACAACAATCAATGCATGCATGGCAATATGCGAGAGTAGGAATATGAAATATACATGAATTAAATCAATATGTAGACACTATTTCAAGATAATCAAATAATTTATATGAAATTCAATCATTTTGATATCTATATCTATTCTTAAAAGCTTACTTACAATAAAGAGCCATATTTTAACGACAATCGTATTACTGCTGTTTAACAATCGAATAAATTTTACCATTGTTGGTCTTATATAACAATCTTTGTTAATGTATTAAGTAATATGAACAAATTAACACAAAATAGTACACATCTTCCATGTCATTTACTTGGCATAAATTACTTTTATAGTTAAAGGCTATTTTGCTTTAAGTCTGTAGAGGCTTGCATTTACTACAAGATTTCCACAATCACTTGGTGTATCATTATCCTAAACTAATGGTGAGCGGATTGTCTTAATTTGGGGAAGCGAAGCTATTTACCACAAATAGGATCCAAAGAAATTGACATTCTATAAAATCATACAAGATGAAGTTTATGTCTTAAATGGAAACAAATGAGTATAATTTAATGCTTAGTTCATCTAAGAAAAGAACAAATATAATGCCGATTTAAGCGTATGTGACAGTTTGCTACATTTTCTATATAGACAAAGAAGGAAATTTTAAACTGTTCAATAGATTTTTTTAAACTTTGCATGATTATAGAGAATCATAAAAGAAACATTTTTATGGAAAGAAATGGGGGTCACCGTCCTACTTTTTGAGTTATCTGCCCCTGAATGTGATATTTTAGCACTTTTAGGCCATATTCAAGGGCAGATAACTCAAATAATGGCAAACACCATCTCATAAGTTTTCAAAATCAATGATCAGTACTTTATTCCCTGTCTATGTACAAAATTTGCAGAAATTATATGCGAAAGATTTTATAACTTTCACTATATATATATATATATATATATATATATATCAATTTCCTCAAACTATCTCCCCCTTCAAAAAATGCGATATATTTACAGTTTTAAACATAACAGAAGTTCTATAAGATCAATTGGTTTCAAAGTTTGCATAATGACTTGAAATGAAATCACAGACATTAAAAAGAAATAACATAAGGTATCTGTAAGATTTATTTTAAAAAATTCTATTGAACAGTTTAATTTTCCTTCTTTGTCTAAATAGACAATGTAGCAAACTGTCACATACGCCCTTAAGTTGATTTAGATCCTGATTATGATGTAGTTATGTAGCATGATATGGGTTTTTTTTAACGATTTTAGTATGCTGGTAGCCTCCAGTCTTACGTAGTAGTAAACCGTCAAAAGTAAGCATTGTTGATTGCATATTTACCGCAGCCGTTTTCACCGCACTATATAACTCTGTGCTCAGTAGCGTAGCTCGTAATTTCATTAATACTGAGGTCAGGTGCCATTGCCTCCTTAGGTATGCAATATATGAATAGTACCGGTTTTTAGACTAGCGGTTGCCACCATTCTTACGCTATGAACCCAAAGTAGGTATTGTTGATTTGTATGATTACCACAGCCGTTTTCACCGCACTATATTACTCCGCGTTCCGTAGCATATCAATACAATGCGATAATGAACATCAGCCTCCTGTTTCACTCATACTGAAGTAAAGTTATGTACTCTCTAGGTATGCAATTTATGAAAAGGACCTCACTTCAGATCATAATGAAACAAATCAAAGCACTCAAGGTACTTAGAGACTGTCTTGAAACAAAGGACGAGTTCAACTGAATTACTACTAGTAACTAGAGTGGAAAGAAAACGTGTTATTTTTTGTTGTTGTGTGTGTGTGTGTGTGTGTGTGTGTGTGTGTGTGTGTGTGTGTGTGTGTGTGTGTGTGTGTGTTGTTTTTTGTTGTTGTTGTTTGTTGTTTTTTATGTTTTGTTTGTTTTTGTTTTTTGTTTTTGTTGTTGTTTTGCGTCATAACGCATTTGCGTCTATCGAGTTCAACCCTGCTTGTATTATATTTAAAGCTATTCATCATGTAAATCCTGCCAACAGTCTTTCAACTCTTTGATTGATACTTTGGATTTCATGTATTTGTAATTTCCGACCAAAATTTATCGGGATTCAAATATAGCAACATAGCCATCAAATTACCAAATGCTTTGACTGGAAATGAGAAAAACATAAAAACGTGAAGCGTCAGTATTCGAAGGAACTTATTATAATGTTATATACTAGGTATAAGTAATTTGGCATTGTACTGTATATTTACACTTAATACATCCATATAAATAACGTAGTCATACAATCACTATAAACGACCACAATAAAATCCTCTTGCGAAATAGAAATGTCTGACAGACTGTGTTTCATGATTGAATACGTATTCCTTTTATTTGGATAGGCATACAGCTAAAACCAGAGACAGAGGAGTAATTTTGTTTTGTAATTACTGAAGTTAAGTGATTATGATAACTCATACTTTAAAAATCCTCCCCGGACCTTTAATATTATTTACCTAGGCAGGAAAGTTGATGAATATTATATAACACATTGTTCTTTAAAAAATATTATCTCATACAGATGTCAAAATAGATAAAGGGAATCATTATGCTGTTTTGCATGATTGAAAAGGCGTTTTCTTTTTTCAGACAGATTTTCTAAAACTTTGCATATAAATACTTTAGACTATGACAGAAAGATTTTGAATTAGAAATAGGGGGTCAACATGCTTGTTTTAGAGATTAAGCTTATGGTGAAATATCACTGTTTGCTAAAAATTTGTTGAAAAAAAATCAAAACATTAAAATATTAGAAATAATGCATTCTAAATACTTTAATAACATATCAAAATCATATGTTCAAAATATTTTATCACAATTTGTTCCTTTTGTATTTTATAAGTAACAGGTGACTTCTCTTAAACAATATAGTAATCGACAGGCATCACGTATTAAAAAGTCGCACAAATATATCTGTATGCATTGTTTCTTGTTCAATCGTCTTCAAATTACATTATTATAAGGTTTGATTATTTATAAAGTACTGTGTTTTATCAGTGAAATAAAATTCATATCAAACACACTGTGAATTCTGACGGAACTAAGTTTGTTTACTTATAAAGGATGAGAATTTGGGTAATATGTAGTCTTCCTGAATTTTTTTTAAGTATACAAATAAATCCAATAAATGTCGGACATTTTTTGTCGCGACAACTTTCAAATGTGATTACTTTACGTGTGGGCAAGACAGAATACACAAAGTAGTTCCTATATGGATTTATCACGTGCGAGTAGAACCGAATACACAAAGTAGTTCCTATATGGATTTATCCACGTGCGAGCAGCAGAACCGAATACACAAGATAGTTCCTATATGGATTTATCCACGTGCAAGCAGCAGAACCGAATACACAAGATAGTTCCTATATGGATTTATCAATGTGCGAGCAAAACCGAATACACAAAGTAGTTCCTATATGGATTTTTCCACGTGCGAGCAAAACCGAATACACAAGAGAGTTCCTATATGGATTTATCCACGTGCGAGCAGAACCGAATACACAAAGTAGTTCCTATATTGATTTTTCCACGTGCGAGCAGCAGAGCCGAATACACAAAGTAGTTCCTATATGGATTTATCCACGTGCGAGCAAAACCGAATACACAAGATAGTTCCTATATGGATTTATCCACTTGCGAGCAGAACCGAATACACAAAGTAGTTCCTATATGGATTTATCCACGTGCGAGCAGAACCGAATACACAAGATAGTTCCTATATGGATTTATCCACGTGCGAGCAGAACTGAATACACAAAGTAGTTCCATTCTTCCGACATCAGTTGGCATAGATATAAAAAAAATGTTCTTTTTGAATGGATATGTAATTAATCTCATCTAGAAGTGAAAATATTAAAGTTGTATCAATATTCGATGAGATATATTCCATACCGTCTCAAAACAAATACCTATCCACTATGATGTTTGATAAAAACGACTTATTCGCACAGGTTGTATTTATGACTGGTATAACAATTAAAAGCTTTGAGGAAATTTAACTTATAAAAATAGAAATTGAATAACAACATTAATTGGTTCTACGCTCTGTTGTTGAATTAATAAAGCTTATATTTGACAGGATTTTACCCAGATAATCTGAGCTGATAAACATGGCCTTTTCAAAATATTGCGGCATGTTGAAACAGCTTTCATCAGCTCCGATATGTCAAGCGATCGTAATATTGATGCTTGATTGTAAGTTATAGTTTCAATTGTGTTCAAGTGTCATTAATATTAACATGTTATGAGATGATAAGGCTATTTTATCATGTGCTGTTGTGAATGAATCAGGACACACATTGAACTGTAATTTCAAGTCAAAGGGGAACAGAACATTGTAAAATCACGATCATGACTTATAGACTGGTTATCGATTGACTTTCCCGGGTCCTCCTTCAGCAAATGACATTTAATTAAATAACAAGAGAATCACACCTATTTAATATAGTTGCCATCATGTTAAAAGCGTGCTCTTTCGTAAATTTGAAAGTTTATTTTTTTTTTAAATTTTTATACTTTTCATAAACGTTTGAATATTGTTACATAATGTGTCATTAATAAGAAGTTTCTTTTATTTCAAAGTATTTTTATGCAAAGGAAAATTGTTTTCAACCAAAACATAATGCATTTCTGATAGAACAACCAATATTTAATGAAAACCGAAGTGATTTTTTTTTTGCAACTGAATAATGCAATATAATGATTCCTCTTCAGAAATAATTGCTTTCTCCCGGAGGTATCAATTCCATTGGAACTTTGTGTGAACTGCTGTTTAATTATTATTTTGATCATTGTTTTTTGTTTGTTTGTTATCTGGTTTTTTTTTGTTGTTGTTGTTTTCTTTTTCTTTTTCTTTTTTTTCTTTTTTTATTTCTGATAGATTTTAAGCTGTTCGGGTTTTATGGTAATCTTAATGTCATGACTAATAAGAGCATATCTTGAAGTTCTATATAAGTTCATATTTAGGGATAAGTTTTACCCGTGCCACATTTACCAGATCCTCCGAAGTCCTGACAATGCTTGAAGACTAGAGGACAGCTTTAAATATGCAGTAAACCCTTGTTCAAAGAAATTTAGAGTGAAAGGCTAGTCCACGGAAACAAACACAAAATGTTTTAAGAATGAACTATTTAAAAGTTGGATGAGTGGATTTGTCGTTGCAAGGTGACTGTATTTTTAAGGTTTGGCTGGGTTTTAGTTCCACAGACAATACTTTAATCAGTTTGGATACTACCTTTCATGAGACAAATATAATGCTACCCTCCAGTGACATCATGCCGAAGATACAACACTATGTCCATCATCCTGATACTAAGCCAAACACTCCTGGAACAAACCTTATATCCTTTAATGACGTAGGTATTTCAGCTCTTCAAACACTCTTTCATTTGAGACACACCAACTTCAGTGCCTTTAGCGCTTTAATTACGGAAAGCGACGGCACGACAACACGACAAGTACAGTTTGTCGTTGTTTCGTGCTTCGCCCTCAAAACGCGCGGATGCGACAGCAGGACGTTCAATTGCGCGGACACGACAAAAAAGGGCGCCAACGTTATCGCGTTTGATTGTCTTCGCATTGAGTTTTTCGCGATGTCGCGTCCGCGCGTTTGAAACGCGACAACGCGACAAATTAGCGCGCGGGCATGACAAAAGTGTAAATTTCGCGCCGTCGCGCTTCATGACGGCGCGTTTGTAAAACGCGACACCGCGAAGACAACATGGCAGAAATTAGCCACCATACATTAGTCTTTTGTTGTTTAAAAAGTATACGTTGCTGTATTATACGTGTGTGCTGTTAAATTTGTAAATGTAAAATGCTCTCCTATATTGGAGGAAATAAAGGTATAGATAATCAATAATTTCTGGGGATAATGTTTTTCTGAATTAAAAAAATTCTTCAAATACTTCAAAGAATTTTTAGAAAAAGATTATTCAAATCTTGAGATATTTCTGTTTCCTTGTTTAATTTCAGTACACTCATTATTGTTACAGTTTATTAATTTTGTTTTGTTTTTACTACACAACATAGAGAAACCTGATCAGAAGCTTACATATTGTTGAACATATAAAATAGTGACAAATACATAGAAGTTTACCGAAAATATGACTATAATGTGAAATATAACATTGCACCTAAGGATTCCGTAGTTTGGTGTTTTGTGTTGTTGTTGTTGTTGTTGTTGCTTTTTTCAGTAAGTATTACTATTATTATTAATTATTATTATTATTTAACTGAGGTCACAGAAATAACAGTTAAATAGTGTAGCAAAAAAAATGGAGTGTTTGTTACAACATAAAAAAATAACCGAGCAACTTTCCATCCGCAACATTATATCAACAGTTTAAAGGAGGTTTAAATAAGCCTTAGTTCCGTTTCAATTTTTACTGAAAAATTATTCGTGTTACTTTACGTGGGATTTTCCCCTTATTTAAATTATGTGCATTTGTTTATGGCTCTAGTTAGAATATACATAAGTGGAACGCATCGATATACAATTTCATCGAAAGGAGCGGTCAGTGTTGTAAATCAAATAAATAATCATGAGACGCCAACAGAGGCCAACAAAGGATCGTTAATGACACTGAGCGTAGCTTTAAAAGACTCAATGTAAATGTTTGTAGACTACACCGAGTCTGTTGATCCTCTAGTAGGTTCTCGAGGTTCTTCGCAAAGTGTCAAGAAAAAAAAAGACAAGGAACACGTCAACGTAAATGATTTTATCATAGGGTTGGGTAAAATATCGGTAAATGGTGATATTGTAAACCCAAATATAAGTGACGAAGCTAAGTAAGAAAGCGAACATAAATCTTTGTTTTAGATAAAAGCATTATCATTTAAATCATATTTAAACAAGCGTTACTTTTCGTATTGACAAAGCGTGTCTAAACATCATGCCAGTTAAGTGTGAACACCCACTGATGGATGTGTCTTAGAAGATTGCTATCGATCAGTTCTACCTTAACTGAAGTTTATAACATGACTAACGCTGAGTGGGATACAAAAAGCAGAACCAGACGACGCCCACTTTTTTTTAGCGAAAATTAATGTAGAATTGAATAGGGTCCTTCTTTTACAAGTAATCCAATAGACTTGTTGACTAATAAATGAATGTCTTGAAGTG
>CM037784.1:45690656-45711312 GCA_021229015.1 Solen grandis | reverse complement strand
ATAGGCTCAATAGGTTAATTCAAGGTAGCGACGATATGCTATCTACTCTTGGTATAAAGCTTCCCATAAAGTTTGTTGAATTCAAGCCATTAGTTCCTGAGAAATAGCCCGGACAAGAATCATGCAATATGACTATAGGCCAAAAAGTAAGGGCCCCATAAAGTTTCGTTGAATTCAAGCCATTAGTTCCTGAGAAATAGCCCGGACAAGAATCATGCAATATGTACTATAGGCCAAAAAGTAAATGGGCCTTAACTCTGTGAAAAATTTAGGAATCGGGTCATGCTGACGATATGCGCATCTCCTCTTGGTAATAAAGCTTCCCATAAAGTTTCGTTGAATTCAAGCCGTTAGTTCCTGAGAAATAGTCCGGACAAGGAAAGTGTGACGGACGGACGGACGGACGAACGAAGCGGCGACTATATGCGTCACCTTCGGTGAGCATAATAAAACTCTTCCATTTTAAACATAACTTCTCCAAAAATGGCCACAACTGACCATGCTTACTCATTATAATCAAACCAGGTTTAAGGATCACCAACCATGGTTAACAAGAGAATCGGTAGAACAAATGGATGCTCCCTGAATAAATGCTAAATAACAAAGGGCAATAACTCCAAAATTATGCAAAACAAAGTTGTGGTTCTTATACACTGCACTTCTCCTCATTGAGATCTATCTACTTATGACTTGACTATTTGAGTTTACCGTTGCTTCAACAGTATTTCAGTCATATAGCGACGTCCAGCTAATTACAGGTGGAGAAAGACCCCAAATGCACGGAGGCATCTGGGTAGAACCATCGACCTACCACAAGCCAGCTGGAATTACCCATGCGGTAAGGGGCTGAGTGAGTGTTAAAATCAGCGACTTTACCCTCTCTGCCACAGAGGGCCCCATCTACCTATGAAGTTTCATGTTGATACCTCTTTAAGTTTTGTGCTATGCTCTGGACAAAATTTAAGTATGAAAAATAACAAAGGGCAATAACTCCAAAATAATGAAAAACAGAGTTGTGGTTCTTGTACACTGCACTTTTCCTCATTGAGATCTATCTACTTATGAAGTTTCATGTTTATAGCTCTTAAAGTTTTAGAGCTATGCTCTAGACAAAATTTAAGTATGAAAAATAACAAAGGGCAATAACTCCAAACTTATGCAAAACAGAGTTGTGGTTCTTGTATACTGCCTTCTCCTCAATATGCATATGAATTTCCTTAAAATTAATCCAAAATTATGCAACAGAGAGTTATGGTTTTTGGTCACTGCACCCATTCTCAGTGAGATCTACCCATATATTAAGTTTCATCTTGATACCTTTCATACTTTTTGAGTTACAGCCCGGACAAAAATAAAGTATAAAAATTTACAAAGGGCAATAACTCCAAAATAACGCAAAAGAGAGTTATGATTCTTGGTCACTGCACTCCCGCTTAATGAGATTTATCCACATATGAAGTTTCATCTTGATACTTTTTATACTTTTTTAGTTACAGCCTGGACAAAAATTAAGAATGAAAATTTACAAAGGGCAATAACTCCAAAATTACGCAACAAAGAGTTATGGTTCATGGTCACTGCACTCCCCCTCAATGAGATCTATCCACATATGAAGTTTCATCTTGATGCCTTTTATACTTTTGAGTTATGGCCCGGACAAAGAAACCGATGGCTGGACGGCCGGACGGACGACCAGACAGACAAGCTGAATCTAGTATACCCCCCACACAACTTTGTTGTGCGGGGGGTATAATTATGACAGACGGACAAAGAAATAACTATATGCTCTCCCTTCGGGGAGCATAAAAATGATTTCCATGAATTGACCATAGACTACTATAGTGAATAACCAATGATCAACCATTGAAATTCAGGCTGACCATGGTTAACTGACAATGATCAGACCATGCATGGTTATTAAAAGCAACCATCATGTCACATCTTATACAGATCATGGTTATAATGTTACTGAGCTTGTTATATGAAAATTTGAACTGATATTTTAGTCTGTATACTTGAAAGTTGAGATGATAATGAGCACTTTCAAACAATAAATTGATACTAGACTTTACAACAAGTTTGGTTTTAAGGACACATTTACATAAACACTATATTTTATCAATGATTCAAGCTGTTGTATGTGACTTTAATTTTTCAACAATGACATAATGCATAGTTCCATGACCCACCTATTAGCATATTTTAACAATAGATTACAGTTAGATTTTGTCCCACAAACATGATGTTAACAAAGGAGCACATGTCATTGTTTGTGGCCAAACCTATTTTTATTCAAATAAAAGTTAGAGTCAAGGAACTATCCATTGAGCTACATAATTTATAAATATGTCACTGCCTTCCTGATACATCCTGTCATACATAACATGGTGTCAGAATCAAAGATCATTGTTCAATATTGTCAAAAGAAGTTGGAAACAAAGCCATAGATAGGAAGATGAAACATTTATCATTACATCTAAATGATGATATATCAAGGTATCATGTGGTTGCATCTTGACATTAACAGAGAGCTTCATGTCAACCATGATTCACTGGAGGTTGAATTATGGTTACCAAAACTGTAGACCATGGTTGGAGATGGGCAACCATTTTCACAGAACCACAGTTAACATGATGGCTGAAAAGGGTTGGTCTAATGGGTGCTGATTGATTTGTTAAGACCATGGTTGGCCATTGTTTACCATTGCTATAATAATAATACAACTATGATTAACCATGATTTTCACAACATCATCCAGGACTTTAACCCTTTCCTTCATAGAGGAAACCATGAAAAGACCTATGCGAACAGCATAAAACCAGATCAGCCTGCGAGTAACTCGCAGGCTGATCAGGTTTTATGCTGTTCGCTGCTCCTCAGTGGTCTGGAAATGAGGACTTTATAATTAAATTTGGTAAGGTTTAACTGTGGTTTTCTGCAGATCAGGTTTTATTTGGTACCTATTGAGTGCGTCAAAATGAGTCTATATGAGGGAAAGGGTTAAGCAAATTATAGATCAAGTCCATCACTGATGGTGATCATGACCACTCCATTACAGCTGACCCTGACGCTACAGTATAAAAATATATTGCACTTTTTGTGAAATGGGACATTAATGATAAACAAGACATGATATAATGGGACTCTCTGAGATAAATATATGCATGATTCCTGAAGATAACTGAAGCCAGAATTTACTTAATGAAGCAGAGGTATTATTAATTAATTCTACCCCTGTAGTTGAGATGACAGGAAAAGAAGATGGTGATATATTTCTCTTGGAAACAAATCATAAATAATTAAAAATCAATTTAAAGTAATATCAACAGTATTATAAAAGCAAAAGAAAGTATTGTTTTAAAAAAATTATAAACCCCAAAAAATCATTCAAAATGAAAACGATATTTTGACTGCATGCAAGCATTTGGCAATACTAGACAGTAATAGATATTGATCTTCATTTCTATCCAAACAATAATGCTATATTCTAATCTTGAACAGAGATTGAGGAGGGAATAGAGGAATGCAAGATGCAAATCATTCATATGCCAGATTTACACTGCTTCCATATACTTCTCTGTAACAAATCCATTCCAGATATTATGTATATATATATATGGGCCTAAAGGTTTCCTCCAAACATATCAAATTGATTTATATCATGTACAACAATTCTAATGCTTAAGCACTATAGATTAATTTGTTAACACATGAGTTTGACATTGCTGAAAATATCTGTTTCCCTCAAACTTTGAAATGTTGTCAAACTTTAAGAGCAAAATTGAAGAGCTGTTAAATTATCTATTGAATAGATTATTTTTTGCATTTTCTTCACAAAGATATATGATTATCAAATTTTTTATTCTGGGTTAAACGGATCAGCTGACAATGTTTGTTTACTGAGTTAAACGTCTCACCATCAGTATTTAAGTCAATTTGAGACTATAGGTCTACTTGAGACAATCATACAGTGCTGCCACACTGCAGTACAACAACATATGGCATGATACCACAACCAGTCACATTATCCTGATACAGGGCTAACCAGTGCTGGGACTTATTTGTCATTATACATATATGAATGCTAAGCATGAAAAAACTCTAAGTTCCATTTTTGACAGCTGGTTGGTATGTTGTGACAGGGGATCAAACCATGACCTTTCAATTTTTGGGCAGACTCTCTAACCACTTAGGCGCTTGAGGGAAAAAGTTACATAAACTACACAAAATTTCATTTTCCATTTCTTAAAATCCGTCTCTATACAACTGACAAACAACAACTGTATCAGTATGTCAGTAAACAAGGCAATGCCTCAAACTTTGTCAAGTTAATATAGACCCTTAACTTTGTCTGCATTTTATATTTACTTTATGTATGATTTTTTCCTCACCACTAAAATTTCATTTCAGTTTACCATCAGGCAGGTTTGCAAGAATGATAGAATACCTTTTGTGTTTCTGTTAGTTATTGTTACAATTCCCAAGATAATGCAATTGTTGTGTGTGGACAACAAGAAGAGATGTTTGGAAAATCAATACCTAATAAAGAGCGTCAATGTTACCAGGACACATGAAGAGCGGAAAATTAAGGTACATAAATGCTAAAAAGATGTTTAATACTAGCCATAATCTTTGTACAGAAATTTTTTACCCACTAATGACCAGTGTGCGTAGATACAGAGGGCCACCAGTCATGCAAAGGACTAAAAATGTAGAAACCAGAGACAAACAATAGACATGCAAGAGTGTTTTCTGGAACACGTGTTTCACCTGCTGAAGCTTGACAGAAAAAGTGTGATGGACAGATGGATGGACGGACAGACGATGGAAATGAAGTGATCCCTATTTGTCCCCTCTGCTTACAGCAGGTGACACAAAAAAGTCTGGCATGCCTGCATGGGGTGCATCGATTGCATTATATTTAGCAATGTTGTGTTTTTATAATGCTAACCAAAATAACCTAAGCCTAATTAAAAAAAGTTCAGGTTGATCTATTGATTTTATCTTCAGCATCAAAATACATGTCGAGGGGTGAGAGCATTTTTAAACTAGGCTAAGTGCATATAAATGTAAATCACTTAGCCTAGTTTTGCTTTCACCCCTTGATGTATAATATAAGGAAATTATTTAACCCATGGCTAGGGCCTCATTTTCCAAGGGATTAACTTTATTTTAGCCATATTAGGTTACTATAATATGTACCAACTGAAATTAAATTCAAACCATAGGTTTCATAGAAGAAGAATTTTTAAATTTTCTATACTGAGTTTATTATATATAGTTTAATTTTGAAATAAAATTCTGCTGATTGCAATGGCAACCAGAGTTCTGCATGGATCAAGTTTATTTTAGCAATTAACTTTTATGAAGGGCCATCTAAGGAGCATTAATTCATGCCATATTTCACCAATGTCTACCAAGTGGTTTCGAGGAGATGTCTTTTAAAGCAAACACAATTGACAGACACATGATAGCTTACCTTACAACAAATATAACTCTGCAAGATCTTCAGAAACTGAAACTTTTTCGCAATAAACAGTTGCATGGAAACAAAAGGAAACTTAAATTCAAAAGTCTTTGGAACCCTTTTGTCTTAATGCAATGCACCCCTCACTTCAAATGAAAGATAGCCACCTTGCAATATGTGCATTGAGACAAATTCTGAAAATCTAATGAACCCATGACAGATCAATATATTGGTACTGAGAAGATCTACTGTACCAGATGTGCTGAGATAATAACAATAACAACATTCAACTTCTGATTTGAAAGTGAAACTAATTCTACTGTCTGTCACATTACTTTCTCTTACACCTTTTATGCGTCACTGCACAATTTTCTTGGAAATTGGAACAAAGTATTCTTTTATTTTAACCCTTTCCCTCATAGAGGACACCATGAAAAGACCTATGCGAACAGCATAAAACCAGATCAGGCTGATCAGGTTTTATGCTCTTGCTGCTCCTCAGTCAGGTCTGGAAATGAGGATTTTGTAATTAAATTTGGTAAGGTTTAACTGTGGTTTTCTGCAGATCAGGCTTTATGTGATACCTATTGAGTGCGTCAAATTGAGTCTATATGAGGGAAAGGGTTAATAAATATGCCTCAAGTTCCTTAAAAAACAACACTCTAGTCTTTATAAGTGATATTACAACCTTCTGTTTTTTAACTAATTTAAGCTATCCAGAACACCCTCGCAGAAAGTTATTAATGATCATTAAAAAAAATTTATCGCACAAAAATTAACATCATAGGATTCTGACATACAAACTTTTAAAGTTCAAAATTTGAATTATCATGCAATATTGCTACATTCTGTTTATATATTGACTACAATTGTTTTCTTTTTTGTCAATCTTCCTTTCCTTTTGAAAGAAATCTCGAGTAATACAATAAATTGATGGTATTTACCTAAACTGAGTCTAAATCGCCATGATAATTGTCTAATTCTACTGCATGATCAATATCATCTATCATCCTTGGGATTTTAAACCAGTATTTCGTCATTTTACAGGGTTACGGGTGTGGGAAATAATATGATTTCAATGACTGCTGTTTTACAAAATAATGAAACCCATTCATTTTAGTGTGTTTTCATTGATAGATATTTTAATAAACAACTGCTGTAAAATAACATTTTCCATGGCTTGGTTCTGTAATATTTACGAGTTTCTTTAAAATACTTCCATGTATGAACAACAATAGAAACATAATAATTCAAAATTTAATGCTTTATTGCTTAGATGTATTATCTGGAAAAAAAAATCTTTTTCATTTTTCAGTAAATTAAACATCAAAATAACTTAATTCTTGTACCATGCAATAAGAAGAAACAAAGGTAATAATTTGCTTGATTGAATTAATTTGATATATTTTCATTTACTTTAAATTTCAGCTAGGGGAGGCAACTTTATAACTCAATAAAGAATATCTTCATTAAGGGTCAGTACAATGTCCAAAATGTAAATGACCACTAAAACTCACCTTGTCTGGGGCCATTGTAATGGACTGTATTGGACATGCAATTCATTCTGATTTTCAATTGGTATGAAATGATACATGTAGTATTGTTATGCAATTAAAATTTGGGAAAAATTTTTTGGTGTTATTAGTAATTATATCATGCCAAATTTGACAAATTAAGTCCTTAAATAACTGAGATAGCGTCCTGAGATGTTAAACCCAGGCAGAGAATTAAACAAACGTATTATTTATAGTTGTACATGAATATGCATTCATTTGAAGCTTGAATTTTTTTTAATTTTGGTCTGCTTTGTCTGATTAAATGAAAATTGTGTGCTTCAGATTTCTTAGTGTAAAGCAACCCGAGATGAAATGAATAATGTAATCAACATTTTTAAAGATGATATTCAAACGATCAGAGACAGTATGTGTCAAGTGAATAATGTAATTGCATGCATACATTTATAATGGAATGTGTTGCAACATCTGACTCATGGAGGAGCATTCATATATAATGTCCCTATGAATACAAGAAAGTTTATTCTTTGGGACACATGTGTCACCTGCTGAAGCGTGACAGAAAAGTGTGAGGACAGTTTACAGACAGACGGACTGAGACAGATGACAGAAAAGTGATCCCCATGTGTCACCACCTCTGCTTATAGCAGGTGACACAAAAATTAGATAAAAAAATTAAGATTCTTCCCAAAAACTTCTTGCAATTTAAAAAAGTATTAAGATGGTCGAAACAAGTTGATAAGTATAAAATCAGTCTATTCAACTGGTGTTTAGTTTCATGGTCCATTTTCCTTAAATAAAACAGGTCCATTTTCCTTAAATAAAACATACTTGTCATTATTTAAATTGTCATCATGCAATTTGGTATTGAAAACTATAGTCTAATTCATTTTGCATTAAGAACAATGGGCTACTTTTCAAAATATATCAAGATTTCTTAATTCATAGTTGGATATTGAGGAAAAAACTTTGCAATAGAAATTGAAAACCAAATTAAATTTGCATTGGGAAGGCTTCAGTCATGTGAATTCAAGGTCAAGGTTTCATTGAACAGTCTACAAAATGATACGTATAACGAGACATGTTTAACCACTTTGTAAACAAGCATTTGTTTTCAACATTTTACATGACTGGTCATTTTAAAGAATGAGAGTAAACCTGAAAAAGTCACACAAGCTCTAGTGGGCTGGGGCAGTTATTACAGTGATCTGATTTCTTTTCTAGTTGATGGCACCTGAGGAGTGGATTCTACTCTGCAATGCTGAAGATATAAGTAATACTTAAATTCTTATTCTAATTACATATACACATTCCAACATTGCTATTTTATTAAATATTCAAGTACATGACTAAGCAAAATTAATTATTACCTTTATAACTTTATTACTTACCTTTATAACTAACAATAATTGTTCAGAAATAAAATGTTTGACTATATCTATTAGAGAAACAAGACTTAAATGAAACTTGCCCTTAAGTATTTAAGTTTTACTCTTACTCAGCGAAGGGTTGGTGGAATTAGGCCCTGGTCTAGTCACTCAGAATGTTCATGCTACAAAGACTAAAATACTGTCAAAGTGATGACTAACTCCAAAATACTATGGCTCCGTGAATTACTACAAGGGATCAGCACCAGAATTACAAACAGAATCTTTCTTTAACCCCTCGCATTCTAAAATTTTTACCTCTCTGTGATCCATTTCTATAATGGACTGTCAGTCTGTGTTTTGATGCTTCAAAAAATGCACTTTTCAGATGAATACCTCACTTTATACATTATGCATATGTTGGAAGTCAGATTGCTGTGTGTCAGTTTACATCCAGTCAGATGTGAACTGTTAACATAGTTGATTTTCCCCATAGATTTTTTGGAGAATTTATATCGTACAGATATTTATGGTGATAAAGAAGGTTTTTGCCAAGAAAATGTCATATGAAAATAACCACTGGCACATCATCTCTACCATATTCATATTAAAATGTGTTCAAGAACAAAATTCATACAAAATCAATTACTATTTCTGGGAATTGTCGAGGATTGACAGTTCCCCTGTGGTTTGCAGCCCGTGGCCGCAGTGAAGCTCAGTTCTCAGACTGTCAGACTAATTATTTCTACAGATTGCTTATCCATTAAATAATGTTAGTGAGGCTCTGGCCATATATGTGGAGCTTTATTTTCTGTGAGTGATAATGTGAAAACATTCCATGTGGTTGTGTTTGATTATTCCTGAAAGCACACTACTGGAAAACAAGAGGGCCAAGATGGCCCTGTGTCGCTCCCCTGATTAAGATGGCTGTGTTAGGCAAAATGACAAAAAATCTGGCATCTAAATTGTTTTTCTAACATTTGACTAAGTGGCCTACATTTTGATCCTACCTGAATTTGCACTCAACTAGGAATTCATGCAGTCATCATTCATATCAAGTTAAATGAAGACTGGGAATAAATGTAGGCCTCTAGTGTGTTCACAAGATTTTTCTAAAATTTGCCCTGGTGACCTAGTTGTTAACACTAAGTGACATAATTTTAAACTCATCAAAGATATCATGTAGACGAACATCCTGACCAAATCTATTGAAGATTTGGCTCAAACTGTGGCCTCTAGAGTGTTCACAAGGTTTTTCCAGGATTTGACCTGGTGACCTAGTTTTTGACCCCACATGACCCAATTTTTAACTCATCTGAGATATCATGTAGACAAACATCCTGACCAAGTTTCATGAAGATTGGGCCAAAACTGTGGCCTCTAGAGTGTTCACAAGGTTTTTCTAAGATATGACCTGGTGACCTAGATTTTGACCCCACATGACCCATTTTCAAACCCATCTGAGATATCATGTAGACAAACATCCTGACCAAGTTTCATGAAGATTGGGCCAAAACTGTGGCCTCTAGAATGTTCACAAGCAATTGTTGACGACGGACGACAGACAAAAAGCTATCACAAAAACTCAAGTGCTCAGGTGAGCTAAAAAGTGAAACATTTCACAAAAACAATTAAGTAATTTATCTGTCAGTTTAAATGTCCTTGTTTGTGAACTGTAATATAAAGATGAGAAAATAATTATCAAGAGCCTGTCTTCTTGCAGGCTTTTTAAAACAACTTCACCAGAATAAAATCTAGCAATTGGCCTGTAACTGTAAAAACTGACAATTTAATGTGTAAAAGCTTTTTGGATGTTTATTGTTGCTGTTTAGTTTTTACAGTGATGAATTAAAAGAAATTTGTCATTTATTTGGAATCAATTATCTCAATGTTTAATTTGGTTGTTACTTTTTTGTTATTTTTGCAAGTTTGATGTTATATAATTTAGATAAGACTTTTATCTATATACATGTTTTATATTAATGTAAGATAGCATTTATTTACGTAAAGTTTAACCCTTTCCCTCATATACACGCATTTTGACGCACTCAATAGGTATCACATAAAGCCTGAGCTGCAGAAAACCACAGTTAAACCTTACCAAATTTAATTACAAAATCCTCATTTCCAGACCACTGAGGAGCAGCGAACAGCATAAAACCTGATCAGCCTGCGAGTTACTCGCAGGCTGATCTGGTTTTATGCTGTTCGCATAGGTCTTTTCATGGTGTCCTCTATGAGGGAAAGGGTTAAGCTGCAGAGTATGATGAAGTTTGTATACTGATGACTGCAGTATTTTTGACATTTCTCAATTCCTAATTTTGTATTATTTGATTGTTTCAAGAAGGGAATGATGACCCTTTATAATAGTAATAGTTTGTGGACAATGCCAATTATCTTTGCATATCATTGTTGGCATTGTTAGTTTATGTCTTTGCATAAATTTTCTAACAATGCTTATTATCATTATATGCTTGTTAAAAAAAATAATTAAATAGCCTGAATATATTTAGTGACTATCAGTCAAATATCTTTGCAAATCTTTGTAGACAACAAATTCCAGTTATATTTGCATATCATTGGCATTTTCAGTTGTATTTGCTTATCTTTGTGGACTAATGCCAACTCCTTTGCTTATAATCATCTTGGTCATTTGAATGTATTAAATGACAGTGATATGTGACCATTTTCATTTAATTTTATGCAGTGCCAACAGCTTTTAAATATTTAAGTGCATGCAGACAATTCAGGCATTAACACCACTATTTCAGGTTTAGATTGAACCCAATCTCAAAATCAGATCCAGTATGCTAACTGGATCTGACCACATCGTATAGAGGGTTGTCTCAGATTGACTTCCGTAGAAGCCAATCAAATTGGCAGCTACAGAAACCTTCGGTATATCAGGGGGAAGTAACCGCATCAACCTCACAATAGCGTAGAAAGATGTCTAAGCGGCCAGGTAGGTCATTTGGTAGAGCAATAGCTTCTTCGATAGAGCATTCGCTCTGTAAGCAAAAGGCCCCAGGTTCGAGTCCAAGTCAAGCTGCACATTTTTTCTCACCCTGTGACAAATGTTAATTTACCGCCAGTTAGAAACTCGCTATTTAATTGGTTTAAAATCGAGCCCTTAATGTTTATAAATTACTTAAAAGGTCAATCTGATGTGACACTTTAAATGCATTGTTGTCAGATCCTAATCGCAGATAGTAGAGGAGTGCAAATTAGGATATGATTTTAATGAGATTGGATTGAACCTGATAACTTTAGCATACTTATGTTAATCTGTTAAGGAAGTAATCTATGTGAAATTATGATTTTATATACATGATGACCATGCAGTCACAGTTTGTCTTAACAGTTATAACAAACCTTACTCAGAAGTTTAAGATAATGTCTATTGATATAGTGAATATTTAACCTGAATATCTCATTTTTCTTTTAAAACTAGAAATACCACAAAAGTGTTTAAAACCTCATCAGTGACATGCGTCACTTTGACACACTGCATGAACATGAAGCTTAAATATCTATCGAACTAGGTACTTTGGGCAGATTTTAAGTCAACAAAAGGGCCATAACTGTTTCAAAGATGTACAGATTTTACCCAATGTCAATTTTGGCCATCATTTTAATTAGATATAATTACATGTATACAAAATTCAATACAAATCAGACAGACCAACCAACTGATCTACAGACAAGCTCTTTCCCATATACATTGGTATATAAAAAGATGCAACAAAATTTATGCTTGGATTAGCTTCCTTGCCTGCCACTCTTAATAACATGTACACGTTTTTTAAAGGTGACAAACTGGGTTACATATTATGTCCTGCTGACAGCACCCCTTAAATATTAATGAATGAAACAAAATTACGCCTTTAAATACCACTGAAAACTTGAATGGTCCTCAAAAAGCAGTACTTCAAATTAATCACAGAGGCTCTTCACCTTTGACATTTCAACAGAATTTTGACAGGATTTTTAATGGTGAATAAACACTCAAACTTCATGCCCATTGATTTTTTTTCATTGGATTGTCCCATAAATTAATGAAAAGTGTAATGGCAATGAAATCATGGCATTTAAAAATTACTAGGTTTTTATTTTACATTTTCATGGGCTTATTCCAACACATTTTCATTGAAACCCTTAAAATTGTGAACTTAATCATTAAAGCATTCTTTTTAATGGTGTCTATAAAAAAAATTAAGTTCCATTTTAGCAATTCTACATGTATAATGGTGGTGGCATGCAGTATATAGTGTAGTCCTGGATCTAGTAATCCCTTATGTAGTATATAGTATACATATATAATGGTGGTGGCATGCAGTATATAGTGTAGTCCTGGATCTAGTAATCCCTTATGTAGTATATAGTATCATATATAATGGTGGTGGCATGCAGTAGTCCTGGATCTTAGTAATCCCTTATGTGGTATATAGTATCATATATAATGGTGGTGGCATGCAGTATATAGTGTAGTCCTGGATCTAGTAATCCCTTATGTGCTGAGCACTTTATGCACAAAGGTGATTATAATTCTGAACCAACAATTAAAACTCCAAAATCATGATGACAATTAAAACACCCTATCATGTTGCATGTTGCCATTTAACTCTTAGCTGTGATCTAATATTTCCAAATCAACAGTAGCCTAATTAAATAGCTATATATATAAAACAAGACTCTATTACATTTAATTCTTAGGTATTTATTTCAAAATAACAGAAGAGAAATAATGAAAGGCCATTAACTTACAGGCAAATGTACACGGCAAGGCTTTTAAATATCAATGTAGATTGTGATTATACTTAGTAACATCTGTTGCTTCTCCTGAGACTGTGGTATGGCTGACAAAAGGGGGTTAGTGATTTTTACTGTATCGATAGTGCATTTTGATATTTGTTAAAAGGACTGATCAACTGATTTTTTAGTTTACTATCGGTGCGTAAGTATTTCAGTCACATAGCGATGTCTAGCTAATTACAGGTTGAGGAAGACCCTGGTTGCACTGAACACCAACCTACTGCAAGCCAGCTGGAAGGCTTCCTCACATGAAAATCCGAATGTCACTCTGCCGGGACTCGAACCCACACAGTGAGGGGCTGAATGAGAGTTAAAAGTCAGTGACTTTACCCTCTTGGCCACGGAGGCCCCTTGTTAAAAGCCATACATGCACACTATAATCAAAGTCTTATAGTTTTAATAGAGACAAATCACATAATTATAAACCACACTAGTTCAAAATTCTATCCCGAAGCCTCATTAAACAGCTATAGACACAAAAAGACTCAATAACCTCTAAGTCTAAAAAAATCCTGAAGATCAAGGTTATACAATCATATATACAATCAGTAAGTATGCAAATGTTTTTCACCAAGTATTTAGTTGGCCACTGTGTACATTAACTTAACAGAGTTTCATATATTGAGGCTACAATATTCTTAAGGCTACAGAAGTCCAAACAAATTAATTAAGTATTTCTGAAATTTAGAAACAAGACTTTCCTGTAAGTAAAGGTTTAGCAAAGAGACACAGATTATCTGGTAGGTTTCTTGATAACGGACCATCTTTAGTTCTCTCTATTTAGTTACTTGCCTAGTTTTTTTTTCTTTATTTACAGTATGATTTGTTGTTATGTTGGGAAATGCCTCCACTGCTGCCAAAATATTTCAGATAGAGGAAGAGCACAAAGATTTACTACCAACACCCTTACAAATATTTCTAAAGCAATATGAATAAATAATTATGTGTATTTATAATATTCTGTTTTATATATCTGTTATAAAAGAAACAGAAATACTCTTGTGTAAAAGCCCAGTCTAGGGTTACTAAATTACAATGTATTCATACAGATACTGCTATTTATCAGCTATTAATTGCTGATTAGTTCATGTAATACCAATGTATTAAATGATAGAAATAACAAAGGAAATATAAAAAGGACAATTCAAGGAAGCAAGCAAACAATTTGTTTCAGGGAGCACTATTAGTTTCTTACTAAAAGAAAAACTTAAACAAACATCATGTTTACATTTACATGAACAGGAATTCATAAGCTCAGATACAAGTATATTATCTGAACACCTTCTCAAGGCTCCCAGAACACTGAATTACTGTTATGTAAATCTTTAAGTTACATTACCTTGTAACATGTCAAACACAAAATTAAAGTAGTTTTCATCTGACAATCTTATTCATGGGGTGTGAAAATTGTTCAATTAATGTATTTCCCATGAAACCTCACTTTAAGATCCACCATTGACAGCCATAATGGAATTCAAAAACTACCATAAAACCTCATGTATAGTGCGCCCACAGTTTCAGAGGTTCAAAACCTAAGAAACTAGAAATGTGTCCAGAGGACACAGAAATTGCCCTCACCATCGCCTTTTCCAAAACATTGTCCCCAGGTTCAAGATTTGAACAATCTTGGTAGAGGTTCATAAGACAATGCTACACACCAAATAGCTAAGCTCTAGGCCTTGCAGTTTTGCAGAAGAAGATTTTCAAAGTTTGCTTTTTTAAAATCTATTTTTAGCTCCTGTGACCTACTTTTTCATCCAGTCAAAATAATTTGAACAACTTTGATAGAGGGCATCATAAGGATGATTCCTGTGAAGTTTGGTCAAAATCCATTCAGCAGTTTAGGAGGAGATATTGTTGATGCCAAATGCCGGCAAGCACGCACAGATGACAGATGCCAGACGACACACAAAAGGCGATCACAATACGTGCTCAGGTGAGCAAAAAACAAGAGGGCCATGATGGCAATATATCGCTTACCTGAGAACCACTGTTCTAAAGAAGCAATTTTGGTAGCCATAGGACATCTGTGCCAAAACATTTTAAAATCTGGCAGTAGTTTTGGAGCAGAAGTCTTAGTTTTCACTATATACAGGCAAATTAGCCCTGTCCCTGGTGGCCATGTTCTTTTTATGGATCAGAATAACAATCATGGCAGAGGGTTACCCAAGAAACATCTGTGTGAAACATTTTGAAATCAAGTAAAAAGTTAAGAAGGAAATGTTATTTTCTTTTTAATTTTCTTACTTTTTTTTCTTTCTGTTGCCATGGCAACCAGAGTTCTACATGTATCAAGTATATTTTAGCAACTAATGTGAAGGTTCACCCAAGGGTTATCCCTGCCAAATTTTATCAAATTCTGTCTAATGGTTTCAGAGGACATGTCGTTTTCACTTTATACATATAAGGCAAATTTAAGCCCCGCCCCTAGTGGCAATGTTTTTTTACAGATCAAAATAACTTTTTGAAGGAGATGATTTTTAAAGTTTCATTATTTATTTATATCTGTTGCCATGGCAACTAGAGTTCTATATGGATCAAATTGATTTTAGAAACTTTTGTGAAGGTTCACCCAAGGATCATCCCTGCCAAATTTTATTCAAATTCTGCCCAGCAGTTTCAAAGGAAATATCGTTTAAAGTTTTCACTATGTACATATATGGCAAATGAGCCCCACCTCTGGCAGCCAAGTTTTTTTATGGATCAAAATAATTTTAGCAATTTTGGTAGATAGTTATCCACGGAACAACTGTACCAAAACATTTTTAAATCTGACTAGTAGTTTTGAAGAAGATGATTTTTAAAGTTTTCATATTTTTTTTCTTTCCATTGCCATGGCAACCAGAGTTCTACATGGATCAAGTTTATTTTAGCAACTTTTGTGAAGGTTCACCCAAGGATCATCCCTGCCAAGTTAAATCAAATTCTGTCCAGCAGTTTCAGAGGAAAACAAACAAATTGATGATGACACACGATAGACGACAGGTGATAACAAAAGCTCACCATGAGCACATTGTGCTCAGGTACGTGAGCTGAAAAAATAAAAGATATAAAAGTTGCAGTATATTTACTTATATATATTGAGTCCTGCCAAGATTTTATGTCTGTAATTATTGGTCAAAATAGGTGTTGATTCCATATGTATAAAAACAAGAAAGTCAGTAGAACTGACAGATGCTCCCCGAAGAACGTCATTGTTACAAATAAGGCCTTGGTCAATGGGTGGGAGGATATGTTAAGGACCGGAATGGGATCAGCACATGCTTATCATGTATAGAATCCAGGTAATGCGCACCTCCTCTTGGTAATAAAGCTTCACATAAAAAGTTTTGTTGAAATCAAGCCGTTAGTTCCTGAGAAATAGTCCGGACAAGGAAAGTATGACGGACGAACGAACGAACGGACGGACAAAGCGGCGAATATATGCGTCACCTTCAGTGAGCATAAAAAAAGGTAAAAAAAAGCTCTTAACTCTCTAAACAGTAAACCATATTATATATTCTTGTTCCTTTTGATGAGACAGAAGATAAAATGGTAAATACTTTGGTGTCCCCCAAGATCACACAGGGGTCAGGCCCCACCCCCAAAATTTTACTTAGGACCTTTCAGCTCAAAGCTGTTGAAATCCCCATTCCTAAATCATTTCTATTCTCCTCATCAGATGAGATGTTTTACCAACTCTAATTTGGAAACTTAGTAACAGTTTACTATTTAATATGATAATACGTGTTACTCATCAGATCTTTCATTGATTTTTTTTAAGTTTTTATACTACTGAAAATTAAGTCATACATTTCAATGTGTGCTCATATCAAAGAGGTTAACCAACACTCTTGACATATGACTGGATATTTGAAAGTGTTTAATGGCCTAAACAACAATTAGCTGACATGATTATGATTGACATTACTAGCATATTGAATTTTGTGGGGTTTTGTTTAAATGATATCTCCTGTTAAATTAGGCAAATGACATGAATATCAGTCAACAACATGGTAGTAGGGGCCACAACTCTCTTAAAAATTGAGGAACCAGGTCACGTCAACGATATGCGTATCTACTCTTGGTAATAAAGCTTCCCATAAAGTTTCATTGAATTCAAGCCATTAGTTCCTGAGAAATAGCCCGGACAAGAATCATGCAACATGAACTATAGGCCAAAAAGTCAAGGGGCCATAACTCTGTGAAAAATTGAGGAACCAGGTCACGCCGACGATATGCGTATCTACTCTTGGTGATAAAGCTTCCCATAAAGTTTTGTTGAATTCAAGCCATAAGTTCCTGAGAAATAGCCCGGACAAGAATCATGCAATATGTACTATAGGCCGAAAAGTCAAGGGGCCTTAACTCCTTGAAAAATTTAGGAATCGGGTCATGCTGACGATATGCGCATCTCCTCTTGGTAATAAAGCTTCCCATTAAGTTTGTTGAATTCAAGCCATTAGTCCTGAGAAATAGCCCGACAAGAATCATGCAATATGTACTATAGGCCGAAGAGTCAAGGGGCCTTAACTCCTTGAAAAATTTAGGAACCAGGTCACGCCAACGATATGCGTATCTACTCTTGGTGATAAAGCTTCCCATAAAGTTTTGTTGAATTCAAGCTGTTAGTTCCTGAGAAATAGTCCGGACAAGGAAAGTGAGACGGACGAACGGACGGACGGACGGAAGGACGGACAGACGGACGGACGGACGAAGCGGCGACTATATGCGTCACCTTCGGTGAGCATAACAAAAAACCAGATCATGTTTCATGCAACATGAATGACTTTCATGCATCTTTTTCCTCCATTGTTGAAGCCACTGTTGCTGTGTGTACTACCTAATTTGATGAAAGTTTTGGACCAACTAAAATATATTCAATACACATCTAAACACATTTACTGCAGTCAATATCAAACAAAAAAAGATCTTGAAAGAGATCTAGAAACTCAACAAAAACCTTGTTTTCAATATCAAAGTAAACTCAATCCACTTTTAACCTCTAAGCGTGACAATAACCATTCCACTACAGACTTATATTGGGTCATGCACAGGCATGCCATCTCATAATGCAAAACAATAACATAAGTTATTAGAAACTTCTTCAATGCCTCACAACTTGTGATATGGTAAGACAACAATTAATTTTGGACAAGAACCCTGATAACTTGACAACTTTTAGAACAAGAATGACCACATACGCCACCATTCGAGCCATCGAGAGTGATTAATATAAATTGTGAGAACTTGTTTCATAGTTTAAACTTTTTAAACAACTTGTAATATGGTCAGGCAACATTAATTTTGAACAAGAATCCTAACAACTTGTAGTATGGTCAGGCAACATTTAATTTTAAACAAGAATCCTGACAACTTGTAGTATGGTCAGGCAACATTTAATTTTGAACAAAAATCCTAACAACTTGTAATATGGTCAGGCAACATCTAATTTGAACAGGAAACCTGATTGTAATATGGTCAGGCAACATTTAATTTTGAACAAGAATCCTGACAACTTGTAGTATGGTCAGGCAACATCTAATTTGACCCGGAAACCTGATTGTAACATGGCAACATTTAATTTTAAACATTTCATTATGATGGTCAATCAAAAATATCAACGGTGTATGCTTCCATGTACACAACTCTCCTCAGACATAAGCGAGGCATTTATGTTTTGAGACTGATAGCTGTAATTGGAATGCAATTTTCAACCACAAAACACTCTCTGTTTACCCATGGGGAAAACAATGCAAGGCAGATGACAAAACGTCCCCGAATTTTCAATACAGACTTTGTTTACGTCGATTACAAGCAGTTAACACAATTAAGACACTATAACAGTGTCTTTTCACAGGAGTTTTCTGCAAGTGTCAGGCTTGAGTAGAAATTCAACTGCAGGCAAATCAAATTACAACAAACAATGAGTCTCAGACGCTGGTAGCCGAGGCTGCCAATACTTCACATTTCAGCCTGTCTCTCTCAATCAGCACAATATGTTTATTTAAATAATTACACCATCTACTATCTGTAGCATTAAAGGCAAAATGAGAATCTCTGTATTATCAAAATATACACAAGAGCAATAAACATGTGCTCAAAGTTTTAAAGCAATATCTCAAAGAGTTCAGTGAAGAAGTGAGTTAGTACAAAAAGATTAATCAAGTCAGAAAAGGGGAATAATTATGTCAAAATCCATGACAGAGTTATGTACTCTTGCCATGTACAAATAGGGGTGATGGTCATAAACAGGTATTCAAAGTTTCAAAGCAACACCTCAAATGGTTAAGTGAAAAAATGAGGTGGTGTGAAAACCTTAACTGAGATTCTAAATAAAAAAAGGGGCATAACTATTTTAAAATTGACAGAGCCTGACCCCAAACAAAAGTTATGCAATTTCATGAATTATGAGGGACATCAATAGAAAGAAATTGTAGATAATAGCAATGTAAGCAAAATTTTTCCAAAGTCCAAAAGGGCCATAAATATGCAAAAATATTTGGAAGAGTTACTGTCCCTGTTTCTACAAGTTGGTCTGATGATGATCAAGCCATGTGTTAAGAAATTGGAGACATCCAATGAGAAAATGGAGAGATAATTGCAATGTTAAACATAAGTTAAACATTTTTTCTGAGTCCACAAAGGGCAATAAATATGCAAAAATATTTGGAGAAGTTACTATCCCTGTTTCTATTGATTGGTCTGATGATGATCAAGCCATGTGTGAAGTTTGAGAGACATCAAATGAGTAAAACTGGAGATAATGGCAATGTTATACGTAAGTTTATATCTTTTCTAAGTCCAACTCGAACTATCACTAAATGTGATAAATACCCCCGCAATACTGCTTTAGAAATGATGAAGTTATTAGGATTAAGAAGAAGAGTATGAAAAAGACACTTTTACATTAGTTTTTTTTCCAGATTTTTGGCCGGGTTACACAGGACTGCAGACCCAGGTTATAGAATGGTGAATGTCACAGCCTCTTTATATTTGGTATACAGCATTAACACGTGGTCCCATATCGTGGGATTCGATTTCAGGTTTGTCACTAATCCACTTCCTGTTTACCGACTTAGTTATATTTTCAACATAATGGTCAATGGTAGGACATTTTCGTAACAGTTTTCTCAGCAACTACTTATCACAGTCTCTTGATATTTGGTATACAGCATTAACACGTGATCTCATACTGTGGAATTCGATTTCAGGTCTTTTGCTCATCCAGTTCCTGTTAACTGACTTAGTTTTATTTTTGACATAATGGTCAATGATAGGACATTTTCGTAACAGTTTTCTCAGCAACTACTTATCACAGTCTCTTGATATTTGGTATAAAGCATTAACACATGGTCCTATACCATGGGATTTGATTTCTGGTTTGTCGCTCATCCACTTCCCGTAATTTGGCTGAACTACTGGTGGGCTGCACTGCTGGTGATGCTCATGACATTTCATCTTGTAAACTTCACTTCCTCTTATTGCGCTTGACTATTGTATGTAAGTGCAAGGG
>CM037784.1:45670892-45690556 GCA_021229015.1 Solen grandis | reverse complement strand
TCTGCCCAATCCTCAACTCAACAACAATCCATTTTTTCATTACTAACAATCTCTACTAATAATCTGTTGGAATCTTTAGAACATTATCCGAAAACTATTTTCAGCTACGTTTCCATAAAGATACAGTCTAATAAAACAGGCCCTAATAACATTACTCATATGACCAATTAGTTATTACCATGTATTTACTAAGACTGGCTTTGGTTACTTTTCCTAAGAAGGGGCCAAAAGTTCAACCAATGAGATCAAGCCTCTCTTGTGTCAACATGTTTACTTCAGATGGTTGGGAACACTAATGTTTCATGTACCATACGTACAAGAAAACAAAACAATTACATGCATATTATATACAAGTATTGAGCAAATATCTTTACCATTTTTTTTTTCTAAGGTCCCATAAACTCGAAAAAACAAATTTAAGTAAGATCTCAGACTTCTACTCAAATATCTGTTTAATGTGAGTTTAAGCCTGAGAATGATATATGTGCTTAAAATATGTTTTGAACACGTCTCATGATCAGTTAGAAATTGATAAATTACAAATTTCAATATCTTCGAGAACTTAGGGCATGTGTAACATACCATATCAACCAGTCTTGAAACTACCCTTATTTGCTGAGCACCAAAGCAAGGGAACCATACCCGTACCATTTTTTATAACTTAAGTTTGTCATGGCAGGGGATCAAAACTAAAATCTCCCGGTTCCAGGGCAGACACTCTAACCACTCAGTCATCATGACCAAGCACATAGGTCACCTGCTGAAGTGTGACGGGAAAAAATGTGATTTAAACCAGACGACGGAAAAATGATCCCAATGTGTTCACCTCTGTTTTCCCAGCAGATGACACAAAAACTAGAGCCAATTCTGCAGATGATAAATACACCCACTAAAGCGCTTTGTCCAAGCTGACATTACAAACTCATGTTACTATCAATTTTTGTTTCAACTATTAGTAACAGTGACCATGACCTCATCCCTCCCAAATATGACCCCAGGCTACCAGGCACTGTGAAACAGAATATGTGTACCATCATCAGTAAATAAAAGAATTACAAAGTTAAGAAAATTTCCCCTACGGACGAAAATATCCAATCAAAAATTTAAAATGCATTAAAAAATTTTAACAATCCGTGGTTGTTTAAAAAACTGGGGGAGAGAGAGCCTCACTTCATTTCACTGTGTGGCATAACTGATATCCATTAAATACTAAAAACCTGATAGCATACGTGCATACCTTTATGAACAACCCATGTTGACATGTTTCTAAGTGGCAAAAATCTAGTGTCTAGTGCAGGAAAGTATGGCATTCTGGAATTAATACACGACAAAACGTCCCCATCTCAAACCCTCCAGACAATGTAATTTTTGCTTTTTCCGCAAAATTGCAAAATCATACTATAATTCCAATGGGTAACGCAATCATACACGCTGAATTGTCACCTGATACGGACTATTATATAATCAAGAGCAACAGCAAAACAACAAAACGTGTACAACATTAAAGATTCAATTTGATATCTAATGTATGACAAAGGACTGTAGATAAAATTCAGAAATTGATCAACGGGAAAGTTACTGTTTTATTAATATTTTAGCCTAAATTCTTTTTTACAGCACATCACAGAAGGGTAAAAAAAATTTTTCACAGAAAGGAAAAAAAAAATTTATCAAAGTAAATCACTTTTTTATCTTAACAGCACAATGTCATAATAATACAATCAAACCTTACCAACATCACCTTGGACAAAAACGGTCACTGACAACAACGGTCACATCAGATTCCCCAATGCATTTTTGTTCTTAAAACTAACTGTAAACAACGGTAAACCTCCCTATAACGGTCAGGCAAATATCATATCCCGCTGTGCTATAAGCCCTTCAAACAATGGTCGCTAGGCAACCCAACAGCCTTACTGCCTCGGGGTGGGGCACGTGTCGCTAGTTTCCGGAAACAGTGGGGAAACGAAGTCAGCAGATATCTCAGTACAAAGGGGGGGATTGGGTTTAACAATCTGAGGGGTGAATTCTCATTGGTTAAGGGTACCAGATACTAAGCAACTTCAGGATCATAGTCCTGAGAATTGAGCAAAACTAATTATTGTCTTGGCCATAAGCTGAAATAGGCCTGTTTGATTAATTGTTTTAACACCTCTTACAATCATAAAAGGCCACAATTAATCCCCATCTGTTACAAGGGATATTGATATCATTAATTTGTCACCAGTTAGAAAAATAAAACAAGCGTGAATTTTTAAATAAGCAAAACAATCTAATAGGTAATTTTTATTTATTTTATTTATTTTTTTTTTGTTTTGTTAAGAGAGGAAAATTTATAAAAAAATAATTAATGGCAAAACGAAATGATTAAGGGGAAATCACCTATTATTATCGTAATACAAATGCCACGGATTCTAAATAAATTGCAACATGAAGTGTAAATGAAGGAACATGTAAATGTAAAATTTTACACAAAATGCAAAGAAATTTCACTGAAAGTAAACGAAAATGAGTTTTTTGAAATTGATTTAATTCTTTAATAAAATTTAAAAAAAAATATTTACTTGCTTGTGCATGTTTTAACTTCGAGGAATAACAATCTTTGTATAATAAAGCAAAAGTTGTTTTTGTTTTTTCCTGTTTTTAACATTGTACATGTATGTATAGTATATCAAACTAAGTCTTAAACTGACTGACCCTCCGAAAAAAGGTCCACCTGGGAACAACGGCCACTTTTACATTTTCCCCTGCCCGCCTTTGTTCACAGGTTGCTGTATCCAAATACTTTTTCATTTGATGTACGATGTGAAATATACTAGAATAATATACAGTTTGTTTTTTAACGAACATCTAATAAATAGTTCGCTTAACCCACGAAGCAGTAAATTCTTTCTTAGACAGTGATTCCTGCTAGCATGAAAATCATGGCTTACATTTAAAAAAAAAAAAATCAGTCAAAATTACTTCAAAATCTTTAACAAATAACTTCTTTTGTCAATTGTTTTGCTGTTATATTTTTTACCATCATATATCATAATCATAAAAAATTTATTTTTCATAAAACATAAGGAAAATAGAAGAAAATATATTTCTGTGAAATTCCTTATATTTGTAATCTGTTATTTTAGTAATGGCGGAAATGATAACATGAACTTACCTGTAAGGGAGTGCATTGTTTAGAAGATAAAAAATTGCCATCATATTAAGCTAAGAAAAATTTTTAAAAAAGTTATGACTCAAATTTCACTAACTTTAAATGAAATCAAATTAATGAAATGAAAAAAAGAGTTTGAAACTCATTTTCAGGCTTTTATATCTGTGCCCTTTTAAATTCTTTTGATCTTTTTTTATTAATCAAAATTGAGGTTATTTAAAATGTCAAAATTGATTTTTAAAGGGAATTTATTTGTTTTGAAAAAAATAAGGGCTTTTGTTGTATTCTCTTGTTACCTCCTAACAAAGGACGAGGTGAGACCGCCAAGATGTGAATTATTCGAAGAAAGAAAAAAATAAATATATAAACATTTTTATACAATTTATTGCCTAACTGCCTTCCATGGCAATACATTATTGAGCAATAAACTTTTCGGAAAAGGATTGGCTAAGATGAGTTTCTTGAAACTACAAATGTATACAGAGTTTCTCTCTACTGCACCTAAAATGGGTATAAAGCAACAAGTAAGAAGGGCAATAACTCTTACAGCAACTTAAGGAAGAAAGAAACCTCTTTAAAATGGGACTGACATCATATCAACATATTGCTATAAACAGGATAAATTACAATAGTATGTGAAAATGTGTATGATTTGCATTTAGCCTTCACTTCACTTTGTGAATATTTAGAGAGTAAAAGCAGAAGATGATATAAAGAAACATAAAGACAGAACTAAGAGAGACTGAAATAGAGAAAGAGGGATGGAGAACAGAAACAGACAAAACAGAAAGAGACAGACAAAACAGAGAGATACTGAGTGAAGACAAACAAAGAGATACTGAGTGAGACACAAAGACAAAAAAAGAGAGATACTGAGAGACAGGCATAACAGAGAGAGAGAGAGACTTAAATAGAGAGATGGGCAGACAGAACAGAACAGACCATGGGAGAGAAAGACAGACAGAGACTAACAAAGAGAGACATACGGACAGACAAAACACAGAGACAAGCAGTGAGAGACTATAAGAGAAAGAGACACACACACACAAAACACTCAGAGAAAAGGCATAACAGAGAGAGACAGAAAAAAAGAAAAAAGGAAAGATAAAGAGAGAGGGGATAGGTGTTAAGAGGAAAAGTGGGTAAAAAGGGACCAACAGACAAAAAGAGATGGGAAATTCATTTCGTGAACCACATTTTACATGAAAATGTTTTTGATATTTGATAATTCTTCAAATCAAACCAAAACTGTATTTATGTTTTTCTTCATGAAAATACAACTTCTTCACCTTTCAAACATCTGTGACTTTACTGCCAATCTATTCATCAATTTTCAGTCAAAAATATCATTCATCGTGTGAAAGAAAATTGCCCCTTTTAAAATTAATATCACCCCTTTAACCCACAAAACAGACTGTTTTTAACTATGACATGTCATTTCCCTATGATAAATCCGAACTGGAACAACACCAGCCCTAAAGATCAGTAAAAAATACAAACACCAGCCCTAAAGATCAGTAAAAAATACATTTTTCTGGCAGAGAATCATTCCCGGCTAAACCCAAAATGACAGATCTGTCCCAAGCTATTGCCCCTTTTTTGTCTCAGCCAATCAGGCTAACTTCACAATCCCGACTGATTTTACCCAGGGGAGGCAACAAGTCTGGCCTGCATTGCAAGGCAGCCATATCCGACAGCGGACAGAATGATAACATGTTTCTCGATGCCCCCGGACATAAATTTGTTGTCTCCGTGTAATCTCAGGGAGACTGAGGTGTTTGTAAATAATTACTGCTGGACAGAATTTAAATCAGCTGAAGTACTCAACCAAACAGAATCTCTCTGAAATTCTCTTATTCTTCAAGATACATGGACCTTTGAGGGATAGAGAGTTATGCTTTTGTTTTAAGATAAGGGCTAGAAGTTATCCCATAATGGGTTTTTTCTTAGAATTTGACCATGGGAGTAGATTGATCCACATGAGACCCAATTTCAAACACATGCAAAGGATATAATGTAGACAAACATCCTGACCAAAATTTATGGAAGATTAGGCCAAAACTGTGGCGGGTAGAGGTTCACAGGTTTTTTAAGATTTGCACCTGGTGACTAGTTTTAGACCCCATTTTTCTCATTTTCGAATCATCCAAATTCATGTAGACAACACCTGACCATTTTATGAGATTGGGTAATGTGGCTCTAGAGAGTTTGCAATGTTTTCTAATTTTCCCTGGTGACCTGTTTTGACCATGTGACCAATTTTGAAACTCATCTGTATATCATGTAGATAAACATCCTGATTAAGTTTAATGAATATTTGGCCAAAGTTGTGGCCCCTAGAGTGTTCACAAGTTTTTTTAAGATTTGACTGGTGACTAGTTTTTGATCCACATGGACCCAATTTCAAAACTCAGCAAGATATCATGTAGACAAACATCTGTCCAAAATTTTTGAGATAGCCAAACTGGGCCTGTAGGAGTGTTCACAAGGTTTCTTAAGATTGACCTGGTGATCCTAGTTTTGACCCAACATTTCCATTTTCGAACTCATCACAAGATATCATGTAGACAACACCTGACATTTTCATGAAGATTGGCTAAAAACAGTGGCCTCTAGAAGTTGCAAGGTTTTTCTAAGATTTTCCTGGTGACCTAGTTTTTGACGCATGTGGACCCAATTTTGAATCATCTGAGATTCATGTGATAAAATCTGATAAGTTCATGAATATTTGGCCAAAGTGTGGCCCTAGTTGTTCACAGGTTTTTCTAAGATTTGACTGGTGACCTGTTTTTGACCACATGGACCAATTCGATCTCATTGAGATATATGTAGCAAACCCTGACCAATTTATGAAGATTGTGCTAAACAGTGGCCTCTAGAGTGTTCACAAGGTTTTTAAGGATTTGACCTAGATGACATAGTTTTTGACCCAATGACCCAATTTCAATCATCGAGATATATGTAGACAAACATCCTGATTAAGTTTCATGAAGATTGGCCTAAAGTTGTGCCCCTAGAGTGTCACAGGTTTTTCTAAGATCTGACGTGACCTAGTTTTTGACCACATGGACCCATTCGAAACTATCGAGATATATATGTAGACAACATCCTGACCAAGTTTATGAAGATTGGCCAAAACTGTGGCCTTAGAGTGTTCACAAGCAATTGTGACGACGGACGCGACGTGCACGATTGGCAAAAGCGATCACAAAGTCACCGCGCACAAGTGCTCAGGTGAGCTAAAAAGAAAAAGAGGAAACCTTGAGTCAGTTTCTTGCTATTGAAGTCTGTGGCAATCTTTGTCACTATCTATTTATTTAGCATAATCAAAAAATTTCAATTTCAACATATAAGTAAGATACCAAGAAAACTTCTTCACCTAAAATTTATCATAAAACATACCACCATATTCTCCCAAATTACCTGAGATTTTGCATTAACTATACAACCACATTCTCCAAATTACCTGAGATTACAAAAACCACTTCCCTAGATTTACATAAATCATACAACCATTTCTCCCAACTTACCTGAGATTAAGCATATGTTATACAACCATATTCTCCCAAATTATCTGAGATTAGCATAAATCATACAACCATGATCTCCCAACATACCTGAGACTTAGCATAAACGAAAATAGATAAACCAGAGCTAACCTGAGATTTGGCAAACTCGACCACGTTGAAGCTGACGTTGTTCAGGAGGGCCAGGGAGTATGAGGTGAGGCCGGACTCTGAGCTGCGCCACATCTGGTCCTGGTGAAAGAAAGAAGGTCAAGGTCATATCGTGTAGATGTGTTACATCCTTCCAATTAAATGCCCACAAACAGTTATTCAGTCATTTAGAAACTCACCTGCAATAGATTTTGTAGACTGCACACTAGAGCACAGCAGTTTTAAACAATGAGCAAGTGGCATGTAACAATATCTAGTCCCATTATCCTGATGCCTGGTTAACTTTGACAGTTATTGACAAAACATAATTGTGTTTTGAGATTTTGCTGAACTCAAATATCTCGATTTCTTAATCAGGGCAATTATGAAATTATGTAAAGTAATGGTGGAGATTGCACAGGACCTGCACTGTATATACTGGTTGCAGACTATTCATTTAATTTTTGGTGTAAAATTGAAAGGGGCATAACTCTATATGTGGCAAAAATATCCTATAGAAGAATCTGTAATAATAACTATATGAGTTACTTCAAAATTTTGATATTAACATTTCTGACACATGATTCCACAAAGTTTTCTGATAAACTGTAAAATAAAGTAACTTTCAAATTGACTGACAGGCTATCCAGAAGCCACACTGGATTGATTGACAGTCAAGGGTTGACCTGATTTACACAAAAGACCACATGGCTTTGTTTGTGATACTGATTGTGAGCAGTTAACCTTGTCCTTTAATTTTCCCTCTTATAAACTGGAAATGCACATTTGGGCACTTGCAAAACATATATCTGTAGATCATGGGCTATTTTTAAAAATAAGCTGACCTGAACGTGAGACAGATATGCTCATTTGGTACTCTGTCCTCTTGATTTGTAATTCTAAGAAGAAAAGATAACCTTTCCCTCATATAGACTCAAGTAAGCTGACCTGAATGTGTTTTATGTTTACCAAATTTAATTATAAAATCCTCATTTCCGACACTGAGGGCAGCGAACAGCATAAACCTGATCAGTGCGAGTTACTCGCAAGGGATCGGTTTTATGCTGTTGCATAGTCTTTCATGTGTCTCATGAGGGAAAGGGTAAAAACAAAATGCTTTAATGGATGGCTTACAATAAATAAGCATACTGCCCCTCTCTGTTATTTTTTTATTTGACTTATCATTATTTAATCTTTTGATGAAGAAATTGTAATAAGATTTGAAAAAAAAACCCAAAAAAACAGTCTGAGCTGGAATAGAACTCAGGACCTCTGCATAAAAAATGTGTGGTGCACTCTTCCCCATTGAGCTAGTTAAACAATTGACCAACAATTATGCAAATGAGATGATTTATAGGTAATTAACTATATCAAAACAACAGCAGTACTACACAGTTTGGCACCTCACATTTCACTAATTTACTGCATAACTACACCAATCATTCTTCTTACAGTTACATATTAATAAGATAAATTTTACACATTACCTATCCCATACACAATGCCTTACGACCGACAAGTTAGCAATATGTAAGTCATGGCCTACATGTATAAACATCATTAAAATGCAAACATCTGCAGACTAATAACTTATAAAACATCATTAATCACACGTGAAACTATTTAACACAAACAATTACACATATTCAATAACCCCAAGCAATCACATAGAAAATTATCGCTCACTGAATATTATTTCAATCAAAACTTTACATTCGACACAATTCAAATTTGCACAAATGGAAGTTAAAACCCATTTTAATTGATTGATATACATGTATACTCATGACCTAATAATAACAGTAACATATATACATATTGAATACCTCCAGAAAAGACTGTAACATTTCTACCATGCATGTCTCTTATTTTAACAGACATATTTACAGATTGCTACAGTGACCTACTTTCTTGTCAAGCTCGTTGTTTTTGACAGAACTAGCATGAATAACCAGATTTTCTTTTAAGCTGCCTGCAGAGTGAAAACTGCGGAAGGAACAAGAATGTATCAATCTCATTTCAAATGAAAGCATTCAGCGTGAAATTCACATCTAATATTACCTGAATTGAATTTGACGTCATTTTCTTATTAAGTTTTCACTCTTTTTCTGAGATTTTTCAAATCCATATTTGCATGAAATAGCTATTCTTATCTGTTATTTTCAAATACAAAGGAAAACTGCTGTCCCAAAGAATGAGATGGATTTATTTGACAGAGAGGCTTTCGTTATTACATAAAAAAAAATGATAAGTTTCAGCGGGAAAAGGATTCTCAAAAAAAATGTTGCATTAGAAAACGATACTAACTTTGATTCTCATCCGATTGAAGCTATCTTAAGGTTTCCATATAAAAAAATAGACAATGTGTCAATGTAACCCAGCCTGCAATATGTTACTAGAAACTTTTTTTGTTTGGTGGGTTTAATATCCCATTGACAGTATTTCAGTCATTTGGAGATGATGTCTACTTCAGACAGATAAAGTGCTGCCACACTGCAGTATCATACCACACCCACACGACCTCCCGCTTTCGCAGCGGACACTTTAACCACTTGGCCACTGGGGACTTCTAACAGCTGAATCTTGACAAAAACACACAAAAAAGAATGTAAGTGCTAACCTGACTCCATCTGAGCATACCTACATACAAAAAAATATCAACAATTTTTCAGACAGAATGTCTGGAAAACCTCTATGATGTTTTCTCTTCTTTTTTTTCTAAGGCCCATAACTCCATTGGGAGCAGTTGTAATTCGTCTAAATATACCCATATGTACAAAAATTCAGCTGTATACAATCTATATCCAAGCTTGAAAGAAAACAGTCTGGAAACAATCCATTTATAAAATATTTTCTATGTCCAAGGGCTGAATTCTGTCAAAAATGAGCAATGATATGTGAAATGTTTACTTAATGTTTTAAGTTTACATAACAAAAATAAGCTTCATGACTCCAAGCATGTAAAAAAAAAAGTTGATAAAAATATTAATTAAGATGTAGTGTCCGATATACTGAATTTATTTATTCTTCAAGTATTAGCATTCTATAAGATTTTTTTTTTTTTTCCTTTTTTTTTTTCCCTTTTTTTCCAACTGGTACCTTTTTTTTTTCATTGACATTTCAACACCAATCATGGAAAACATCTCATTCTGTTTTCTTTTGAAAAAAACAACAACAAAAAACAAAATGACAAAAGCTGAAAAATGTTTTTCTGTTAGAAAGTCCTAGGTTCTGTTGCAATTTTATAAAGTCTTTCTAAAATCAATGAAAAATTCATATCACACAGTGATCGTTAAGTGCAGTCTCTTATTGGTCACATTTTTTTGTCATCCATTTTCATAATTCCAAAAGCATCACCTGAATGCTAAAATTTTCTAACTCAGAGGTGAAGAGAAACATTATAAATGCATCTTATCACATTGATGGTCTCAAATTTAACATGACAGTACACCAGCCAAAAAGAAGCAAATGATTTGCATTCTGAAAGAATTCAAACCCTTCCACACTATGTTGAACATGTATATAGGTCATACCAATAAAAACAAAAGCACTGCTTATTGCAAAATACACCCTCCTGCAATTCTAAAATTTAGATTTTATTTATGTTATTTTATCTATTAAAGGGTCATAGCTCTGGGGTGTCTGGGATATTCTGGCTGGTTATCAAACTTGGCCAAGATATTGTGCCCATTCACATCGTGACCAAGTAGTTTAGTAAAGATGGGTTCATGTTTATTAGTATTAGAGAGAGGAAACAGTTTTGTACTTTTTCACCAATTCAAGGACTGTAACTCTGGACATTCCGCCTGGTTATCAAACTTGGCCAAGATATTGTGCCAATACATATTCATATCACATTTATTAGAGTTAGAGAGGAGACTGAATGGTGGCCACTGGGCCCGACACAGGTGAATCCATATGTCCCATCATTAGACTGGTGTAAAGACTTAATAAATTAACTAACACAAAAAAAGACAACAAACATCTCAAATGCTTCCAGGTGTTGTATATCAGTTCCATTTCAATTCCCCAAAAAAACTTTAGAAATAGCTCCATAATATTCTGTCCCCGCCAACAATCAGACAATGATCATTCTGTATGCCCTATTTCAGGGTTCCCCTAGGAAGGTACATAAAAAAGAATCACGTTTCCAGGACGCAGAAACACACCAATTGCACGAAAATAATCATAAACATACCTTAAGGTCCTCCCACTAATTACAATTTTATATCCCAAGAATTATTCAAACCGATAAAAGTTCTGATTGGACCATCTGAGGCGCTCGTAAATGTGTGGTTAACTACAGGAGCGTTCCAAATACATGCAATGAATCCCCTTTACTGACCCCGATGAGAAATAAAATTTGACCTTGAACATTTTCCGTGTTACTAATGAAAGTGAGTTAATCTCTTTCTCCAGACTTCTTATATAGTAAATCATGTTACTGTTAACAATTTTTATTAAACTTATGAATTTTGTTTCCTTTGACTAGGTCATTATTATTATTTTTTTTTTTTTAAAAATCTCCTTATCAAAAAATCTTTTTTAGATAATTTACTCTTTTTTTTTATTCCTTCCCTTATTTTGAAGAAGCAACACAAATTTTACACAAAAAACTTTGACAAGTAACTACAGTGCATTAAAAAATTGTTTTGTAGTTGAATGCTTTTAACTAATTAAAATTTTCTATGCTGTTGAATAGGCATTGTTAGCCTACTATGACCTATGACTATAAAACAAATGAAGAAACAATGAAAATCCCAAGCGACCATAAAATAACTAGTAACAAAATAATTCTGTGAAGGAAAAATTTAAAAAAAAAACCATCTTAAAGATTTTTAAAGTTTTCCTTCTACTCAAATATTAGAAATATCAAAATAGGTGATGAATACCCCTGCATGCCATCTGTCTGATTGCATGAAATATGAGAAGGACTGGACAGGACGGGATGTGACAGGACAGGATGGTACGAGACGAGCAGGATTCCTTTAAACAGATTCAATTTTTGTGTAGTGGGCTAAAAAGGCAAGTACAGTGAAACCCCACAAAGCAGACCAAACATGTGAGCAAGGTCAGCTGGTCTTAAAAGTGACCTTTGTTTTATTTGATTTGGGTTTAACATCTTACCAACAGTAGTTCAGTCATTCGGAGACTATGTCTATTTAAAGACACACATAAGGTTGCCACACTGCAGTAGACATGTGGCATGATACCACACCCTGTCACATTATCCTGACACCAGGCTAATTAGTCCTGGAACTATCCTGTATATACGCTGTGCAACAAGCAAGGGAGCTACAAGTACCATTCTTAAAAACTCTGGTATGTCAAGCTCAGGGAGGGAACCCATGGGCCCAAGGTCAAATGGTGTCATTACAACATTAATGCTCATATCTATTGCAAGGACCCCAAAATATTTCATGTATTACTTGTCATTTACATCGTCAATATAATGCTTATTTGGGGTCCAACCCTAGCTGGCTGGTATTGTAATTACAACTCTTCACCTCATAATTATGGACTCATTTTGACACATTGGCAAAGAGAGCAGACCCAACTTGGCAGTCTGATCAGGGTTGCCTCTGTTTTCTCATACAACACTGAAGCTCTGATTCTATATAGACTGCATGGCAAAAAAAAATTCAGTTAATTAATATTCATCAAGTCATAAATTAGTACATGAATATTTATGAGGTACAAGGTTAAAGGTTAGATATTCATGATTTGAACTGGGTTATACATTTGTACTGGTATTTGCATTTTAACGGAGCATTAAGTAACTGATTAAAAAGTATCATTTGACTGTTACCAAGAGCTGCGCCAACTCCAACATTCGCCCAGCTGTGTCACTGCGATCATCACATTGCCGTCCCTTCGCATTGTCTTCAAGATGGTAGCTGCAATATAAACACAAGAGCTTGATAAGAATATATCTATTTAAACATTTATAGGTTATCATATAGGGTGAGATGGGAACATAAAAACATGCTTCCATTTTCTTTTCTAATATTTTTTTTTCATGAAACTATGAATTCAATTATTAACAACATTACTGATGGAAGTGATTTAACTTCAGTTGTTCATGCCACAAACTTAAATTTACCTCACACTAGCAAATATTAGAGTTCCATCTAGTTTAGCGTAAAAAAATAACTGATGTAACAATTAAGTGTATTGTTTTTTGATGTAGTTCAGTCATACAGAGGCATCCAGTGAAAGGACAGACATTAGCAAAACTGCTGACCTACCACAAACCAGTTAAAAGGTTTGCTCTTGTGAATAGTATAGGCCTGAGACTGTCATCACTTTCGTCATAAGGTCACTGAAAGAACCACAGTTGGTGCAAGAATCCCCATTCCATCATGGGATGACTAATGGTGTGTTGTTTTTCAAACAAGAGCACCATGTGCAGACGTCAACGCTTTTCCGGTTTTTTTAAAAGGCGATCAATTAGACCTAAGAGTTGTGGCCCTTAATGAGAATGTAGCCCTTGTGATAGTGAAAAAGTATGTGAAGTTTGATGACAGACAATTGAATAAGTTTAGAAGTTATGGTCAAGGTTAAAGTTTTTCACGACAACGGAGTGATGACAATACCAACCTTTTTCCTTTGAAAAACAGGTGAGCTAAAAAGCCATAACTAGCAAATGTTCACCAATAATCCCACAGGCGCTTGTGGTTTTCCATCAATAAATACTGCTTTGGCACGTAAAAGGGGCTATAATTCTTACAAAATCCTTGAGAAAATCATCTGCACACTGTAATGTCTGTAAAATGATCGCATAATGGTAAATCATTATTTCAAGTGATAGTATGATCGCATAATGGTAAATCATTATTTCAAGTGATAAAGCATTATCATTAACAGCTACCAAACCTCACGTCATGTTAGTATTGGATGGGACGGGACATGGCGAGCATGCAGAAAATCTCTAATATGGTATGGTGACAATGTGTCGAATGGGTAGTCAATTAGGCCTGCTAATCAAATCATTCATTTTAAAATCACAGCTTATACACCAGCACGCCCATCTTTCTCCCTCCATGCAAGAAAAAATTTAATCATATAATCACATCAGCGACCGGTTTGTTTTTCTCCTTCCATGTGGGAGAGCTCTCAGGTTTAATGACAGTCCATTAACGGGTCAAAGTCTCTATTTATCAGACACACTTGATATGTTAAAATCACAATAATCTCTAAGTTTACTGCCAGTCTAGACTGTATATTTCACATTTCACGGGCATCTCCTCACTGTAACACTTTAACAGAGATTTAAAATGAATGTAATGTATAGAACCAGACTATTGGATGTGCAAAGTAATAGAGTTTAAATGATTTATATATGTGGATTCAAATAAAACAAGATTCAGAAATTCAAAAGATTTTTTATTGCAATTTCTCGTTCTTTTTTTTCTTTTCACTTACAAGAAGTTAATTCTAATTTAATTTTCCCTAGCTTTTGTTTCAGTATTATTTTTTGGGGAAAAAAAGACAAAAATAAAGAATTCTTGGATTTTGGAAGGTTTTAGTTCCGTGAACACAAGCTCGCTTGACATTACAAGACTTTACAGAATAACAAAAGTTTAGCTCCTTAAACTAGTGATAAATTTCATTGTAATTAACATTTAGCTTGGGTCCATTAGGAAAAACACAAGACACAAGATTGTTGAGGTCTATTCTTAAGGACTTTTAAAGCAGCTCATTCAGAGATGATCGGCAAAAATAAAAAGAAAGTTTTTCTCTACCTTGACGCAAAAGGTTAAATAAGTGAAAAAGATTAGATCATAAACAGGTTTACACAGTATATAAATGTGGTTTAATAGATATAGATGATAAAGGTAAGAGTCACGATGATGATGATGATGATGATGATGATGATTCTAACGATTACATTTATGATTTTGATTATGATGATCATGATGATTCCACCCCTCCCCCCACCGAAAAAAAAAAATGACGACAGCAGTTGTAGTGATGATGATGCAATTTATCATAATGACAATGACGAAGCAATCTGCCTGTTTTCAGTTTCTCCCGCTGCAAAACTTTTAATGTCACACATTCAGAAGTAACATTAGCTCTGAATAATGCATTCCTCTTGCACGTTAAGGATGTTCCATCTCTCAAAATCTTTTCTCAAATTCAGAAACTGTCTGAAATAATCAAACTCCACAAAAAAAAAAGCTATTTTCTTTGCATACATGAAATAATTTCTCCTCAGCCATTCCAGTGAAATTTGTATCAAATTTGAGTCCTTATACGATTTTCCTGGTGATTACAATTAAAATGCAGATGAGGGTTGTAATTGTATTCGGGCTCTTTCCTGGTAAAACAATTTCATCTGGGAATGAAGTTCATGCGCATCTTGTTAAATTTTTCGTTTCTTTTCACAGCAAATGAAAGAGGGAGCGAAAAATATAATAAAATAGCAGAAAATGTGCCCAAAGAAATTTACATTTAATAGAAAACGTTAATTAAAGGATAAGATGAAATTAAAAGACAAAAAAAGCCATAAAACGAATCGGAAATTATTTCAAAATGCAAGGGAGATAATAAAGATGAACAATGAATTTAACTACTGTTCTCAGATTAACTACGTAAAGTTACTGATGATTTTGAGAAGATTAAACTGAATATGCCAAATATTTTTAATTCAAAATGAAAAAAAAATTGAACTTAAGACAATAACTTCGAAAAAACCCAATAATAAGGTATCAGAAAAGGGTCAACTGGACATGGATGCCCCCATGTTTTGCTGTCCAATCAGGGGCCATAACTCTGCCATGACTAAATGAATTGCAGACCCAATCTCCAGGTACACAACTTCCATACATTTAAACATTCATGTGAAGTTTTCTTTACTTTGGCTAATTAAGATTTGGAGAGAGCAGCTGAATAAAGAGATGTTTGTTTGATGGATTAACGTCCCACCAACAGTACTTCAGTCATATGGAGGCTATGTCTACCTGAGACAGATATGGTGCTGCTACACTGCAGTATCACGTCACAGACATGTGGCATGAGGTCAGACCCAGTTACATTATCATTATGAGCCCATCAGTCCTGGAACTACCCTTTTATGATGAGTGCCAAACAAGGTAGCTATACCAGTACCATTTTTTACCGCTTTGGTATGTCATGGCCGTGGATTGAACCCAAGACCTCTAGGTTCCAGGGCGAATGCTCTTTTCATTCAGCAACCAGGGCTGGTGAATAAATGGATAAATGGACAGACAGTCAATAAAGGGGAAATCTATATCCCCTACCATAAATGAAAAAGTAGTCGGACTTTGGGAAGAAAGATGTCATAGTTACTCAGCAGAATAATAACTAAGGTATCATTTTGTCATTACATAAATTATCACAAAGATTATTTTACAGTTTTAAATTTTTTTTTCTGTATAATGCTTGCTTACAAGGAAGATTAACTTCCAAAGACATATTATAATTTTTTTTACCCAAAAAAAAAATTAAATTAAAAATAAGGTAAAAAAATGGAAAGTTTCAACCCCATGCGAAGGGAAAAATGGAAGAAAAAACCCTTGATATTACAAAATTTTGGAAAAAAAAAATTTTAAAAAATTTTTATTAACTAAAAAAAAAAAAAAAAAATTTTTAAAGTAAAATTTTAAATTTATGAAAAATTTTAAAAAGAATTTTTGGTTTCTTTTTTTTTTTTATTTCCCAAACTTAAAAAGAAAGGGCTTTTTAAAAATTTTTATTTGGAAAAAAAATTTTTTTTCCCTTTTTTTTTTTTAAAAAAAAAAAATTTAAAGGAAAATTTTATTTTAAAAAAAAAAATTTTTAAAAAATTTTTTTCTTTTTGGGATAATTAAAAAAAAGGGCAATTAAAAAGGTTTAAATTTTTAAAAATTTTTTTTTATTACCTTAAAAATTGGGGGGGTTTTTTAATTTTTTTTAAAAGGGAAAAAAAAAGAAAAGGGTGGAAATTTTTTTGGGGAAAATTTTGGCGTTTTTTGGGGGGAAAATTTTTGAACTAAAAAACTCTCGTTTTCCTTTGGGAAAGTTCTTTCCGGGGCGTTTTAAAATAGGAGGGTAGTTTTTGTTTTTTAAAAAATTGGGGCCGTTGCTTTTTTTTTAAAACAAGAGTAAATTAAAAAAAAGGGGGAAAAAAAGTTTTTTTTTTTTAAAAGTTTTTGTTAAATTTAAAAGGGGGGTTTTCCGGAAAAAAAAAGGGGGAGTTTTGTTTTAAAATTTTTTGTTGAAAGTAAAAAAAATTTGGGTTTTTTTTTTTGGGGGGTTTTTTTTGGGGGGGGGGGGGTTTTTTTTGGGTTTTTCCAAAAAATTGTTTTTTTTGGGGCGGGGGGGTTAAAATTTTTTTTTAAAAAAACCCCCTAAAAAATTTTTTTAAAAATTTTTTAAAAAAAGGGGGGAAAAAAAAAGGGTTTTTTTTTTTGGGGGGGGGGTGTTAAAAAAGGGGGGGGGGGGTTTTTAAAATTTTTTTTTTTTTACCCCTTTTAAAAAAATTTTCCCCGCCCGGGGGGGGGGTTGGGGGGGGGGGGGGGGGTTTTTTTTTCCCCTTAAAGGGGGTTTCCTTTTTTTTGGGGGGGGGGGTTTTTTTTTTAAAATGGGGGGGGGTTTGGGGGGGGGGGGGGTTGGGGAAAGGGGGGGGGGTTTGGGGGGGGGTTTTTGGGGGAGGGGGTTTTAAAATTTTAAAAAATTTTTTTGGGGGGGGGGGGGGTTTTTTTTTTTTTTTTGGGGGGCTGGGGGGGGGGGGTTTTTGGGGGGGGTTTTTTGGTTTGGGGCCACCCTTTTAAAGGGTGTATCGGGGGGTTCTTTTCTGTTCAAATAGAATGCCCAAAAGACTGAAATACTTTCACCCAAAGTTTTAACCCAACAACAAGTAACAAAAATTAAGTTTATATTTTCTTTACTGAAATTAAAATTTAAAATTTGATTTCTTTTACCCATACATGTTTATTCAAAAACCCCAAAAACAAAAAAAAAAATTAAACTTTTTCTGGGAAAAATTTGTTTTTAAAGCCAAATTTAAAAGAATTTTTAAAAAAAACCAAAACAATAAAGGGAAAAAAGGGGGAAAGGTTGTAAAAGTTTCCTTTTTTTATAAAATTCATTTTTATTTTTGGGGTTGTGTTTTGATTCAAAAGGGGGGCAATTAAGGGGTTTTGGGCCAAAATTTTTTAAAGAAAAGGGCAAAAAAGTTCATTTGGGCCGTCTTATGGGGAAAAAAAAAATTTTTATTAATTAAATTTTTTTTTAATGTCCAAAAATTTTTGGGTTTTTTATGGGTTTTCTAGAAAACTTCTTATAAGAAACAAATTTTTTTTTAATACATGAAAATCCCCAAAATAGAAAAATGCCCCGAAAAAAATTTTTCAATAAAGGGAAAAAGTTAAATTTTTTCTTTTCCCCAGTTTTTTTATGAATTTTTACTTGTTGAAAAAATTTTTTATTTTAAAATTGACAAAAAAAGAAAAAAAATAACCCCTAAAAACAAGGGGGGTTTTTCCCCCCCCCCGGGGGGGGGGGCCTTATTTAATATTTAAAACCCAAAAAAAATTTTTACAAAAACAAATTAAATTTTAAAAAATCTTTAAAATTTTTTAAAAAACCTGCACGCTTTTTCTTTTACCTTTTTTAGAAAATTTTCAATTTTTTAAATTTTTTTTTTAACCCGACAAAAAAAATTTTTAAAAAAAACAGGGGTTTTTTTTTTCAAAATTTTTTAAGGGTTTTTTAACAAGGGAAAATTTTTTTTTTTTTATGAGGGTAGATAAATAACATTTTTTTCTTAACAAAAAAAAATTAAAAAATTTTTAAATCCCAAAAACCTTTTTATGTCTAAAAGGGTTTTTTCAAAATTCATTTAACCAAAAAGTAATCGAAAAAAAAACCTTTTTTTCAAAATCAAAGGGTTAAAAAAAACAAACAACCCTTTAAAAAACTTGAAGTAAATATTAAAAAAAAATTTAAAACCCCCTATAAGAAAACAGTAAAAACCCTTTTTAAAAACCCCCCTTTAAAAAAAGGAAAAAACAAACCCTAAAATATGGAAATTTTGGTTCTTTCTCATCCCGACCAGGGAAACCCCTTTTTTAATTTGGAAAACGCATTTTTGCTCCAAAATCGGAAAAACCCCGCGCATGGTTTAACCCCTTCAAAAAAATTTTTTGGTAATTATAAGGAAAAATTTAAAGGGGGTATTTGTCTTTTGCAATATTTTAAAATTTTAAAATGACTAAAAGGGCCCAAAATTTTGAAAACGAAAAAATGCCCTTTTGGAAAATTTTTTTTTTTTCCCAAAAATTAAATTTTTCAAAAGGGGGGGGTAAATTTCCAAAAATTTTTTAAGAAAGGGGGGAAGGGGAAATTTCCCTTCTTTAAAAAGGGGTTTTTTAATTAAATTTTAAAACCAAAGGGGGGTGGGAATTTTTTAAAATAAATTCCGAAAACATTTCAGGAAAAAGGGGGGGGTTAAATTTTTATTAAAACCTATTTAAAAACAAAGTTAAACCGGGGGAAAAATTTAAATTTCAATAAAACCAATTTCAAAAGTTTTTAAAAAGGGGGGAATTTCCCCTTTCCCTTAAAACTTTACGAAGGGGAGGGTTTTTCCCTTTAAACCCCCTTTTAAAACCAAAGGGGGGGTTTTAAATTTAAAAACCAAACGCCAAATGGGACAATTTCCAAAAACCCCTTTCGCAAAAGGGGAAACCAAAAAAATACAAACAAAGGGGTCATTTCCCAATTTTTCCAAATTTCCCAAGGGGGAGGGAATTAAAAAAATATTTACAAACCAGGGGGGGGTAATTTCCAATTTAAAATTTCACAACTGGGAAATTTATTAAAAAACCATTTAAAAAAAAAAAACC